>LD345150.1:164276-228764 GCA_001465055.1 Ptychodera flava | reverse complement strand
CCCCCAGTGTTCGTGAATGTAGCTCGGTGGCTTAATAGGTAGGTGAACCATCTGAACTAAATCTGAAATGTAAAATAGGATGACTTTTCACTAAAAATGTTTTAGTTTGAGAGAATATCTCGAAAATGGGTAGTTTGCTTTTTTTTTTGTGCGTGGTGATTATGCTAACGGAATTGTCCACAAACGTCTGCATACAAGTTTGTACGTAAATTGATGCTTATTGTACAATGCAACATTCGATCCAAGTTAGAAAGTGAAATAAGAATTTTTAAGTTAGGCCTTAAAGACTAATATGAACACATTCAGTGCACTCAATCGCTATTAATGATTTGGTTTAGTACTTTTATTCATTGACGCGTCACAAGCTTGAAGTCAGGCAACAGCAAAATGGTTGACATTAGATGAGTGTCAGTGTATTACAGATACTCTTGAATGTAAAACCTCTACAATAGTTTATCTTTGCCAAAATAGCTGAATCCATAGAAAATTTGTTGGATTCGTTTTTGGATTCAACCAAAATACCTTGGAATCCTGAGAGAATCGATTATGTATTCTAGTACATGATTCAAAGTGATAGGTGATGATCGTTAGTCTCATAATTCTACTGTATATCACATAGAAACATAGACAGAGTCGCAACGCTTGCATGCCTTTTGTTCCATGTTCGTCTTGGTAGACTATTGGCTTTTCATATTAAAATGAACTTCAAAGGTGTTAAACTTTTTAGAGGCTTTCTTTGTGGTTGATAATTACACGAGATTATGCGAAAAATACGACGAGATGGCATCGTACTGCCAGTCGCGTAGCAATCATAGTTACTTTGTGAGCTCTCAGGCCAGAAACACTGCTTCATGCCAATCAAAACATAAGACGCCAGCAGTTTCATAAATATGTCCTTCCTTGACGCACGTGTAAAAGACGGTATGACTGACTGTAAACCATTGAGTAAAACCAGACAGTATCGATAAAAGACTTTCAAATTTGGTTCAAACACACTCATTATATATTCATAAAAATATGAGAGGAATTTTTAAAACGGTAAAACTCACTCTCCTGAACTTCAAAACACTCCCGTTTTTGCTAGCACGTCAATTCCGCTCAGCACCACACGACAACAACAACACAAAGTTTGCCGAACATACTTTCGCTCAACAATTCGCGAAAATCAGAAAATTACCGAAGGATGCATGGTCGGCACTCTTCGGAAAAGAGAGGCGAGAGCAACCTGAGGCGAGGCAAACATGGATGGGTTACGTAACCGCTTCACGCCGTAAACAATTCCCTTTGCGACTTTATCTATGTTTCTCTGTGTATATTGAAAAAAAAAGTATCAAAATGGATTCTGCTGTGGATGTGGAATATTTCTCACGTGGAATTATTTCTTGGTTGTTCTTATCTTATTCAGAAAACAAGGAAAGCCATCGGAATGTTTTGTGTAATAATGCTTTTTTCATTTGAATGTAGTAATTAATATTTATGTACTGCAGTTCATTAATACTGTTATTAAACTATTTTAAGATTATTCCATCCGATCTGAATATGATGTTGATTGGTAAAAACCACAGAAGGCACAAAATTAGGTTCTGTTTCAGATATTTATTGTAACCTCATACACAGTGCTGCATAGATGTAGGAAAAACAAAACATATTGCGATGTCAACATTGAGTTGGCTTTATAGAATAGTTATTCTGTTATTTATGGCTCTGTCGTGGAGAAGAAGCAGTGTGAATTCTCCTTCACCAAACCTTTATTAAGACCATTGATACCGTCGAGGATGCACGCAAGCTTAAGCATTGTCGTGAGGTGATGTGTAGGTTTGAAAGTGACTTTTCATTCAGCTAATTACGCTAAATGCCATGCATTAACATTTACAAGCTGTGAGAGGTGTGTTTCACCTAACAATTACCACGCCACTTAACAAATTTTTTCTAGCCGTACTTTACTATCCCTTCAGTATTTGAGAACAGTTTTATACTTATTTTTGTCCATGGTCAGTGACGACACACAGCATGAGCCTTTTGGCATTTTAAAAAAATAATGGCGGTCTATTTTATGGCCAGGTACTGTTTATTTGTGCCAGCCGTGTAAGAGCGTGTGGGTGTGTACTTTTGTCCTTTCAAGGGTGACCGAATTAAGCTTGTTCTATTTTTATTTTAACTGTTGGCTACTCTAGCACTAAACAACAACAATAACAAAGTAATAATAACAATAATAAGAGACGGACACACAGTGTTGGGGGATCAAGGTCAACTACTTTAATACAAGTTGACAGGCTGCAAGCCAAAGTCCGCCAAGATTCCCCCAACACTGGTGGTGGGCGCTCCTCCTGAGTACATAATGCGAGGGCAATGGATTTTGTGACTTTGCACTTTGTTTCATGGGACAGAACTGTGTAGCGTTCGAACGCATTGGATTTCCAATCGCCTTGTAGCTGGATTAATAAGGGGGGAATTCCCAAATTAAGGGCAAACGTGGCTCCGCCATGGCGGAATGAGTGACCGGAGTAGTCGGCCGGCTTAAAGCCGCAGTCAGTAAGAATGAGTTTGAGTGTTCTAGTGAATTTCGCATGCGTTAGGACCAGGGGGGTGGTTGCAGTTGCTTTCGACGGCATATAGTTAAACAGATAGTCTCTGGCTTGGTGTGTAGGGGAGAGTCGTATCATGTTAACGAGGGCTCGAATTGGACAAAGAGGAGAATTCTCGATGAGAGGGAGAGGTAGTTCGAGTAAGTGCTGACCGCACTGGATTGTTTTGGTGTGTCTGATCGTGAGGATCGTGGACGTTCCGAGTATGGCAACGTCGTCTCTACGTAGGTATTTGTTGGAGTCCAGCAAAGTTTGTGTTTGGAGGAGCAACGTCGATTTCCTGGCAAATGTGAAGAATGCGAAGAGGCAGGCGCACCAAAATGTAGCGTTGAATGGTATGGAAAGGTCGAGCTTGGCGTAGATTGCCTGAAGTATGCACGGTGTGATGGGCAGCTTTTGCACGGGTGGTTTTCCGTGGGTCCGGATGATGCCTTGTCGAAAAACAGTTAGTAGCCAGTTGTTTTCCAAGGGGTTGGGGTAGCCCGCCTCAGCGTGGAGGAGTCCAATGATATTTATGTAGCCTGGGATGCTCGATGGTTTGAGTGTTCTAGCGAGAAAGACTGCGTACCGGCAGACTGTAAGCTGAGTGCATGGCACTGGGCGGAGACCAAAGTAGAGGCAGAACCGGAAGTATGCGATGCGTTGGGAATTGTATGTGCGTTTCGTTGACTCTGCATACGCTGCTTGTTTGTATTTTGAGATTTCGCCGTCCAGTTCCAGGAGTTGGTGCTGGTGTAGAGTCCCTGTAGTAACAAAGAGTAGGAATTGTCGGTCATATGATAATGCCAGTTGCGTAATAGGTGAAGTGCATGAGTGTGGAGAATGTCCACGGCCTTGAAGTAATGTTTAATTTCGTGTAAGCGAGATAGTGAGTCCGCAAAATTATCTCTCGTGTTGACGTATCTTGCTGTAATATAGAAATTCAAAAGGACCGAAAGCCAGAAAAGTTCGCGCAGCCAGGTCATGGCTGTAGTATTGTGGGACGTGGTGGATTTGATCATATACATCATGGTAGTATTGTCCGTATATACTACGATGTGGCGCTGGTCCCAGAAGTGATGCCACCGCTTGCAAGCGAGTAGTATTGTGTAGAGTTCTTGCAAGTTGATATGTGTGTCTGCAATTGTGGGCTGGTCCGTGGACCATCGCGTATAAAACCAGTCGTTCGCGTAAATGCCTCCTGCCGTAGAGCACACGTCGGTGGTGAAGATCTGTTGGGGCAACGGTGTTTCCTCGATGAAGAATGCCATACCATTGAACGTTTTGCTCAGATTTGCCCACCAGCTGATGTCAGCTTGCGCTTGCTGGTTTAGGCGTATGTGGTGTGATTGACGTGAAACAGAGTTGGTCAAATCGATGAGACGTTGCAGAAATGTGCAACCGCCGCGGATAACCCGTGCCGCCCAGTTGAGTTTGCCGACTAGTTGTTGAAGCTCGCGTTTGGTTGCCCGCCGTTTGGGCAGCCAGCATGTAAGGAGATTGCTGAGGTCCTGCAGTTTGCTGCTGTCTAAGGACAATGTCCGGTTGTGCGTATTTATTTCAATGCCGAGGAACGTGAGGCATTGGGTGTGTGCGATCACTTTCTCCAAGTTAATGGTGAAGCCGAGTTGTTGTAACAGTTGTAGTAACGCTTGGAATATTTGCTCGCATTCCAGTTTGGAGTCCGCAATTATTAGGAAATCGTCGAGGTACGCTATCACAACTTGGTACCCTTTTCTGCGCATCATTCTTGTGATACTCCTGGTAATGCGAGTGAAAATTTCAGGGCTTTTCGCTGCCCTGAAGGGCAGTCTCGTGTCAACCATGTAGGTCCATGATTGATTCCCTGCGAAGCGGTAACAGAGACCGGTAGCACACTGAGAGTCTGCGCTTATGGGCACATGGCGGTAAGCGGATTTTAAGTCAACTTTGGCTAGAAAGGCGCCCGGTTTGCACGCTGAGACGGCGTTATCTATCGTTTCATATTTGAAGGGAGTGATTGACGCGTATAAGTTCACGCTTTTATCAACAGGCTGGCTACAGTCGTGGATGAGTCGAACTTTATGTGAGTCTTTCTTAGGTATGGCGCCTAAGCTGCTTACGATCCGCGGTTGATTAGCGGTAATTCTGTAGTTACCGGCGGTGATTTTGTGGGCGATCTGTTGCTCGACCCTGTCGCGATACGCCGGATCAGTGCAGGAGGCATAGTTGGACCTTTTGACTTTATGGAGGGGTGTGCCAGGGTCGATGATGTCGAAGCTATAGGTAATGCCGTGCAGGAGGAAGTCGCGGTCAATATCGTTCTGTAGTTCATTTTCCCATGTTGTCAGGCAGTCAGGCAGAGGGCTAGCCACCTTATGCTATGCTTGGCTGTTGGAGTTGTTGCTCCGGAATGCTTTGTGGGGATACTGTGGGTGGTCTTTGTGACAGCCCTCCTCGATGCACACATGCGCGAAGCGACAGGATGACCGTTGGCAGCCGGTTTGATTTTGAAAATCAAAACAGATCTCCTTGCCATTGGAGTCGTAATGCCGGCCTTTTGTTGTTTCTTGGAAACGTTTCCTTTTGTGTGAGTAGTGTCTCTTTTATCGAGATGATATAATGAAAGGTGCAGGTCGACAGAGCCCCATGCAATTGAGTCCGCCGCTTGCTTTTTTCGATACTCGTGATCATATTGCAGAACTGATGCGGATGCGAATGATTGCGCGTAATCCCCGATGTTGATTGTATGATCAAGGTAGTCTAATGTGTCCTTCAGAGACATACCGCGGTTGATTAATGTCTTTAAGATGCAGGCGTTGGCCGATATCCACTGAGGGAGGGAAACTTGGCCTGGTTTTGGTCTTTGCTTGGATGTTCGCATTATTAGTTTCATGTCCCCGTCAGCTGCGAGTTCGGCCTCATCAGTTGCGTCGAGCGAACCGTTTTTGGTGGTAATAAAGTCCGGAATGAGTAACGGTTTACGCTCACCTTTCACAGAACTCTGGTTGTTGGTACGCTTGATGTGCTGGTCTGAGAACGGTGCGGGATTGCTGGATTGCTGAATATCCCCCTAAATAGCTAGATGGCTATTAGCCACATTAGCCATATGAATAGCTTGTCAGTAGCTGTATTTGGCTATTAAGGCTATTCAGAATTTCCACGCAGTGTGTTTCGCCGCTAATAGCCGCTCATAGCTAGCTCCCAGCTAACCAGTGAGGAGTCCCAAGAAGGCCCAGCTATTCAGCTATTCAAGCTATTATCCGTTTTTAGCCACTAATAGCCGTTCTTAGCTAGCTATTAGCTAGCTACCAGCTAACCAGTGAGCATTCCCTAGAAGGCCCAGCTATTCAGCTATCCAAGGTATTATCCCTTTTTAAGCCGCTAATAGCCGTTCTTAGCTAGCTAGTAGCTGGCTACCAGCTAACCAGTGGATGACTTGTGCAGAACCCAGAAAGTACTATAAAGTTTTGTGGTTGTAATAAAAGTAAAATGAGTAACCGATCCGTGCGCAAATAATTATTTGCAACTATTTTTGTATTTCGTCATGTTTTATTTTAATCGTTCATGCTAGTTTTAAATATTAAGAATGTATCCGAAACTTTATAGAACCATGGAGGTCTCTTTCTACCTAGAAAATAATATGTGACCTCAAAAAATGTGAAAAAGCAATAGTCATTTGGATAATTTTTTGTAATAAATAGAAGTTGGCTGTAAAACTGCGAGTTGAACTTCGAACGGAAAGATATTGTAAGAAATACAACAGCTGTCACTGTTCTTCATAATGGCAAGTCTAGCGTCCAAACGATTTTGTACACATCATATAGAATTGAATTTTTATGACAATCATACAAGACATATAGATCTCTGAAGCGTACAACGAAACGATTAACTGTGTGAGAACAACAAATTGAAAATTGCCATGATGTGTGTCGTTTATTTGTCAACAGACGATAACATAGTTTATATTTCGAAGGTGTGACGACATTTCCCGCGGCCCGGTTCATTCAAGACTCGCTACTCAGCTAACCAGTGGATGACTTTTAAACCTAGGAATTACTATCGGGTTTCGTGGTGGAAATGAAATGAAAATGAGTAACTTACCTGAGCGCAAGTAATTATTTTCAACTTTTTTGTATTTAATAATGTGATGTTGAAATCGTAAAAGTTAATAAATGGTAGTTTTGAATATAATGATGTATCCGAAATTTGGTAGAACCTGGAATATAATATCAATCTGCGGAGCTTGAAAACTGTGAAATAGCAATAGTCATTTGGAGAATTATTTTTCTCACAAATAGAAATTGGCTCTAAACGGTAAACAATAGAGTTGAACTTCCGATGAAAAGATATTAAAAGAAATACAACAGCTGTCACTGTTCTTCATCAAACTGCAAGTCTAGCATCCGAAAGAATTTGTATTCAACAGTATGATGATCAAAACGATGAAAGCCATATAAGAGTGAGTAGAGGCGCCCACAGTGCCAAATTACCTGAATAGCTGTTAGCAAGCTACTAGCTTGCTACAAACAGCTAATAGCGGCTAAAAACGGCTATTAGCTTGAATAGCTGAATAGCTAGGGTTTAGGGGAAATTGAATAGCTGGACATCTGCTAAATATCCCGCTCCTTTGCTTATAGCTAAATATCCGCTAAATATCAAAGCTAATGGCTATTAACTGTTCTAGCTGAATAGATGCTAAATATCCTGAGTTAGAGCTCTAAAGTATATTAGCTCAATAGCTGCTAATTATACTGACTAATGGCTATTAAATATTATAGCTCAATAGCTTCTAAATATCTCGATTTTTTCCTATTAACTATTATAGCTAAGTAGCTGCTGAATATCTCGGCCAATGGCTAAAAAGTATTATCACTAAATAGCTTCTAAATATCGCATGCTACAGCTATAAGTTATCTTAGCTCATTAGCTGCTAAATGGCTCAAATTAAGCTATTTTGGCAATCCAGCAATCCCGCACCTTTATGGCTGGTCTGATATGATGTCCTTGAGCGCGCTGTCGCCTAGCTCTTCGAGAAGGGCGTTCAAGTCACTATTTTTGGCCAGGGACTTCGTAGTCACCTCGGCTGTCACTGCCGCACCTGCAGGTTGGTCTGGAATTGCCTGTTGCTGGGAATCCAGAGGAGCTTGGTTTTCGCAGAAGTTGGTCCGTGCGTGGAGCATACCACGTTGACCAATAGGCAATTCAAGAGCGATGATGTCTTTGTCGCTGAGGCGTTTCAGTACATCCTTCGATGGGATGGCCTGTGCCGTTAGTATCCTGAATGTGTCTTCCGTAAGGCCTGCTGCCTCGCACCATGCTTGGAAAGTTTGTTCGGTGTCTCCCATTGTTGTAAATTATGAATGGTTGGTTGGCGGGAACAATAGCTTGTGGACAAAGTACTATGTACGTTCGAACGCTCAAGGGTCAAAGCTAACAATGAATACTCCAGGGTAGCCTTGTTCCCACGATATCCAGCACAGCCTCGAATCCGCCCAATTTAAATTACAATAAAACAAGTATTATTGCACACACTATGATGGCCAATTGAAATCAGGAAAGTTAGTCACACAAGCAGAAGTAGTAAGGAATTTTGAGGAGGTCGCAAAAAGGGAAAAGTAAGAATATTGGATATAGACATGGTGATGGATTGTCCTGTGTTTAGGCAGAGATAGAGTCAAGTGGGCACTCCCCAGTGAATAAGAAGGGAAGAAGCAGGATTTCTGGTAGATTGTATTGTGAGAGTATAGCATTTGGAGGGGGTGTTTCACATCGCTGAACGAGTCATATATCCGTATTGTATTTGTGAGTCATGTGTAAAGAGACTGACGCAGTCTGTAACCTATGGCGTTTTGACTTACAGTATGTTTTCAATCAGTCTAGAGAACGTGGATTCTACTAACAGTGATGCAGAGTGCAATAACTTAGGTGTTTTTGGACGCCATTAGCACTTTGACCTCATAACACCTTTACGTCAGCAAGAGAAAAACAAGATAAGATTTTCAATTTATGATAGTTCACGCACTAAATAATGGTCAGTCACAAACCTGCCAATTCTAGTGAAGTTATACCGCTTACATTTCTACCAGGTACACTGCTCTGCTTAGGTTGAAGTCTCGTTCTCGGGACTCCAGTAGACGCGCTGAACGCGTTCCCTTTCTACTCGCAATCGCGAGACGCATTGTGTGACGGGCATCCTAAAAGCGCTTTAATTTGACTTCTTTCTGCTAAAATTGGACTACAAGTGTGTATACTAATAGGGTTATTCACAGCATTACGCGATTTATGTCCCGGTACACACAGGCGCTCCTTTGCTGGCTAGTCTGCTAAATAGATCGATTTTTGGCTCGATCTATCGATCTCGTAGACGATATGCCCGCCACTTCAACCTAAATACACACAAAGTGTGCAACAGAATCACTGAAAAAAACACACCACCCGATTTGTCAACTGGCCGTGCGCTCTCACAAAGCACTCAGAACTACACTCTCATATACCTAGTTGGATCACAAATTTAACCATCTCATAAAAAATCACGCCGATGAACGTGTTACACGCATCGTCTTGAAGAAATCGGCTGTGTTTTTAGGCCAAGCCCAGCTAAACACGGCATGTAGAACGATTCTACCATATGATGTTATTTATTCTAACACTGATTGGTTCAACTATACTTCACCAGTGACGTCTTGCTGTGAACTTCGTTTTGGTTGTTGATTAGCCAATCAGCGGTATAATAAATAGCGTCATATGGTAGAATTGTTCTGCAGGCCGTATTCAGCTGCGCGTGGCCTCAAAAGACGGCCGATTTCTCCAAGAGGATGCGAGTAACACGTTTATCGGCGTGATAATTGAGGAGGTGGTTAAATTTGTGATTCAACTAGGTATATGCTAGTGTAGTTCTGAATGTTTTGTGTGAGCGAATGGCCAGTTGATAAATCGGGTGGTGTGTTTTGTCATTAATTCTGTTCCACACCTTGTGAGTCCTTAAGTTGCAGTGGTGGGCATATCGACTACGGGATCGATAGATCGAGCCGAAAATCGACCTATTTAGCAGACTACCCGGCTAAAAAGCGCCTGTCTCGGTACATCATATGCTTCGGTATTGTCTGTGACGCAACAGTGCCTCCGCTGTACGTTGCACACGGCTATAAATCCCGGCATTTTGTTAATAGCCTTATATTATCCACATTGTTTTATAATGTTTTATCAATCACTAGTGCTATGCTTGTCACCGGCTGCAGTTACTTAATTAGCAGGGACACATGAACAGGAAATTACTGTCATACATTTCTTTTCGAAGGTAGCCGACTTTACAGTCAGCGTTTGTACAGGAAACAATTAACCCTGTATCCACAAAGTTTTGTCAAACATTATCGAGATGGTGTTATAATGTCTTGTTTATCACCAGGACTTTATTTGTCACCAAATCGCTACCAGATCGCGGGTAAGCATGACGGGAAAATCACTGTCGTACTTGTTTCTTTTCAAATGTAGCTGTTAGTGAATCAAATAACACTTTAGTGTCAGCGCTCTATGAGGACAAAAAATGACCCTAAATGTGAATCCCCTTACTGAAATGACAAAGTGAAAACTTGTTTCTAGCATGCCAGATTCATACACAGTGCATGATAGTTGGAAATCAATATGCACAAAAGGTGTTGGCGAATAGCTACTGAAGTGTGTTTATGCCCAGGGACACTTCTGTTGGTGCTGTGTATACATATACCATACATGTTATTTTTTTTGCATTCATGTTTGAAGCAGGTAAGTCTGAGAGCGGATTTTAGGTCATGCACTGTTTACATGAGATAAATATGTTTAATATATGCATATTGCTGACTTAGTTTTTTTTTTTTTTTTCTGAAGGGCAGTTTTATAAAATAAATCACATCTTATCTGTAGTAACCTGCATACCAAATATCATAGCTATCAGACTCGTGATTTTTGAGAAACCCTTTTTCGACGAAAAAATTGTAAAAAATTCCCCAAATTACAAAATTGTAGATTTTGTCAGCGTTTGAAAGACTCATCACATTTTCATTATCCCTATGAACCCGCATACCAAATATCAAAGCTATAAGGCAAGTAGTTTTGGCGAAAACAATAGTTTGACCAAAGTTTGACCAAAATTAAATCACATAAAATTGATAATTTTGAGTGGTAACAAAAAATGTCATCCAAGTTTATTTGTAAACATTCATTGTTTAAATTTACGACACATATGCACGAGCACTGGACCAATAAGATCTTCATGTAGATTTAGTTTTTGTTTTTAACATCGAGTGACTTGAAAGCAATCAGAGTCGAAAAAACCATGTGGTTAATTGTCAGCCCTATGACACAAACACATTGAGTTTCAGTAGTGGAAAAAAAAAAATATTCAGTCGTCGAAAGAGCCACGGTCACTCTACGTTATAGCATGGAGGTAGAAACAGGGGGCTTACTTCCGGGTTTACAAGAATGCCTCGCTGCAAAACTAAAGTTTGCTTAAATTCTATTCCCTTAACAAAGAATTAGTTTCTGGTAGTCTTCAAAAGCGACTTGAGTACCTTTCACAAAATATTCAAGGATGGATGCACGAAATACGTTAGATTTGTACTTACTCTATGCATAGTACAGCTCTGTGCGATTGAATGATCTATCAAGGGTACACAGCTGACTCCGTGTCAAATGTTAGTCATGCGATGTCAGAGGTCATTAAACGAACTCCTTAAAGGCCAGGGCTGGGTATAAATAGCAACCTGCCCCTGTTGGAGTTAGTTTATGCAAAGCGTGGCTTGGGTGGCGTCACGCTCGATCGCTCCGTAAAAACCATGCCAAAAGGGTCATAGGCGAAGAAACTTAGGCGTCCATGCACATGTACCTAACTATGAATGTCTAGTGATTGAATATATAGACATATTTTTTTTTATTTGAGCATAAATAAAGCTGATTTTTGTCTATGAATGTATTTCTCTTTGTCTTCAACTTGCATGGCAAGCGGCCACAACAAAGGTCTGCAAGCTGTCAATCAAAAAAGGACGCGATACAGGTGTGAATCGGTAAACGTTTGCGAAGTCAACATGTTAGATACGCACAGGCATGTAATTAGATGGGGCGACCGTAGTGCAAAGCTGCATGCACAGGCGCTCTTTAGCTGGGTAGTCTGCTAAATAGATTGATTTTCAGTTCGATCTATTGATCCCGTAGTCGATATGCCCACCTATTAAAACAACCATTTAGATTGCAGTGCCGGCATGTCGACTACGGGATCGATAGATCGAGCCGAAAAGCAAGACTACCCAGCTCGAGCCCCTGTGACTGCATGCTAGTATGCCACCCAAGCCATAGCGCGTTCTCGCGTAGATGTCGTACACGCCACTATTTCCGATCGTTTCTTCCACAGAGCTAGTCATTTAAAGTTCAGATTCAAGTTCTTTTAGATTTTTCTGTCGTGAAAAGTATTATTAGGCCTATTATCGTCTTGCTGTTTTAAAACATTTTTGATGACCTAAACGACATCGTGTGTTGTTCCATTGCCATGGAATCCGATGTCAAGCAAAGACGGTGACTTTTTTCAAGTTGAATAAAATTTCCTTCCTGGTTGAGTCAGTCAATTAATAGATATACCCTTGTTCACAATTGATTAAACCATAGACAGTGGACTGTCTCGATTATCCCGTCTATGATTCGATATTCACTGACTCATTCTTCACTTCTTTGTCGATCGATGAAAGTATTTTCATCTTCAATACTCGGTCCTAATTTGACAGATGTAATATCCAAACATATATTGTCATTAGTTTCTGACCAACATATCAACGTACGTAATTTACGATTAATTCAACGATTTCAAACCGTAATTATTTTTTTAGTGAGAGGGCTTTTAGTAGTTCTGTAGACGAAACGATCGGAAATAGCAGAGTATATTGGCAATGGCACGACGTCTACGCTATTGTTTAGCTGTAATGATTGTACAGTTGAAGCCCGCGCCCGGGCCCCCGAGTAATTCGGAACGTTGACAATTCCTATCGCCCGACGCCCGGGACAAGTGAAATTTACGTTTGGGCAAGTCAAAAAGAAGAAATTTGGTCGCCCGCCGGACAAGTTGTTTACACCATTTCTGGCGCAATCAACGTGAACCTAAGTTGCGGTTTGTGCACGTGTCGCCCAATCTGCGTTGTTGTAATTCACACAAACTAAATGTCAATCACTGACTTTTTTAGATACAATTGTGACGTTCTTCTGAGATTCACTTGCCGACCGTCCATTACTTCAAAATCATTTATGCAGCCTCGCGAGGTAGACGAACATTGTTGGCAGATAGTTTGTGGAGTGATCGCTGTAAATATGAGTATTTTACGGTAATATTTGCACTAAACGCAAACAAGGCATTGTGCATTTTCGCGAGTCAGAGTGTTATTTCCACTCCGTAGACCTACGCACAAGTCAAGCAAAGCTGTTGCCGTAAAGAGGCACGTTCTTTACGACGATGGGCATTGTGTAACTCTGAGAAACGACGTTGTGATGATTTACGACGGCGCCACGAGGGCCAGCGTGAGTGGGATCATCTGAGAACAGAGAATCGACGACTCGATGTGATGATTAGAACTATGTTTCTGACAAAAGATCTAAACATAAGCGTTATGATGAGGAAAAACGCCGTAGATGTTATCTCCCGAAATGGAAAGCACAGTGGCCTTGAAATATGACGGTTCCAAAATGTTCTGTTCATCGTGTCTCAAATACCCCACCATTGCCAAACCACTGGGAAAGCGACATGCTTTTCTTGACGGATGCGGCATGTTTCACGTTGAATCGAAAGGTCTCACGAGTAATAGTCAACCGCATTTGGATTGTTTGGTGCATCACAGATGAGATCGTGACGGGGACATACAATGATTGTGGAAATTTTGTGGGTCCCGCTGAACCCGATACGGTTTCACTTGCCAACACCCTGATCGCATGCACTCGCAATGCGTAAACAGAATGACGACGACCAGCGACAGAAACTGACCAATCTTTTTACGACGGCATTTATGCTTGCCAAACACGGGAAGCCGATGTATGATATGTACCTACATTGATGTTTGACCTGCGTACAGCCTACAGGTCTGTGTGTTCCTGGCGTTATACAGCCTCTTGTGATGGGGACGTATAACGCCGGGAACACACAGACCGTGCGCAGGGCTACTTCAATGTGAACTTTTGAGAAAAATCCGCGTCAACATTGGCGAAAATTACTAAAATAAGAAAGCCCTGAAAGCGGCTACGGAATTCGCCGCAAGTGTTTTGGTCCTGATTATTACAAATGGAGGACAAGTAAAATTTTTGTGAGGACAAGTGAAATTCAAAATCCACTTGTCCGACGGACGAGTGAACTGGAAAAAAAATTGTCAAGCCCTAGTAATAACGTCGTTAGTTGCAGCGGCGTGGTGCTGTACCTTTGTCATTACAGTTGAAGTACACCTGTTATTGCTAGAAGCACCGCGGCTTCGCGAAACTTTGTTTCTCAGTGTACTGGTCTCGCCGTTATATTCAGTTACGTATAATCTGTTGTTTGCATGTCAACTCACTGGCCTGTTTACAACCTCCTGTGCACACTAATCGTGACCGTAATTTGCAAAGACATAAACATTCGATCCCGCCCGTGAATGTCAAAGGTGAACGGCATTAACTTGATCCCGGGTATCAAGTCCCTGGCCTTTAAAAACGCTTGTTTTTGTTCTAAACAAAGAATAGTAACCGTAATTGTCGTATAAATTTTGTGCACAGAAATTTCAATTAGTTGCCGAAAAATTCCAGCGAATCGAATCTTCTGATCGCAAGTGAGACGGGGTCGACGCTTGACTTCCGTTATGAACCAGAACGAGGCTTGATCAGTTTGAACGTCGGTTTGAACTGGTTCATATTCCACGTTAGCTGTCTCCGTTGCTGTGAAATCGCTGTCATTTTTACACAAGAAATCATGACTTTGGTGTTTTGTGAGAACGATTCAGACGCCAGAAAATGAGTTGAGTCTGTAAAATACCACTGTATCGGATTCCTCTGCATGTCCACGAAGACTGGGCGATTCGAATCTCGAGACGGCGTCACTGTACAGTCTACAGATGTGTGCCACTGGTGGTTGACACGAATTCAAATTTTGCGATGTAATGGTAGCAGAATGGTGACAAAAACCATCCTTGATGCCATCTACATTACTCAAGGTAAGTGTAGCTGTAGCCCTGCGTACAGGTCTGTGTGTTCCTGGCGTTTTACGGCCTCCACCACAGCCCTGCAAGGGTCTATTGAGATAACTGGGGTCTTGCAAGTTGCAGCGCTAGCGAGATTCCAAATGGCGACCTCCATGGGTAAAGTCGTAAACAACCTGTCAAGTACGTTATGTTTCAGAAAACGAACGGTTTTGGACGTTAGGAGAAATTAATCGCACCTTTTCTTGGGTCGGTTAGGAGGTAAAGGTAGGCAGGGAAAGGATTTTGCCTCGATAGAGCAGAATTTCGTCAAAAAAAGACCGTTTTTTTCGTTGCAGTCCGGATCCGGACCGCAGAGCTCTAGTTATCTCCATAGACCGTTGCAAGGCTTTGATGGAGGCCGTATAACGCCAAGAACACACAGACCTGTACGCAGGGCTAGTGTAGCTAAATCATTTGTATATCTGTATTGTTATAAAATGCATTGGCAAAATTCAATTCAATCAGACAGCCAAGCCAAAAATAGCCGAATTGTGGTTAATTTTTTATGGTTGTATTTTGGGGGCAATTTTTAGGGTTTTTGGTCAAAAAATCATTTTTTTTTTGAAAATTTATATGCATGATCCTTGGGTCGACCTCTGTCAGATTTATTAAAATTGTGGTGAAATTTATTTATCTGTACTTTTTTGCAATTTTCTCATATATTTTTGCTCTGCTGTCAAGGACTCAGAGCTTATCAAATAGGCTCAGGCTACTTTCTCGGTTGTCGTCTGTCCATCTGTCGTCCGTCAACAATTGCCTTCTCCTCTGAAACCGTAAAGCCGATTGCTTTGAAATTCGATAATTATTCACTTGGGGTGACTTCACTGCTCATGTAGGCACAAGTCAAATTCCAAAGCTGGCTATCACCACAGTAGAGGGGCTGTGCTATCACCATGTGTCGATCAAAGGCTGATGATAGGGGCAGAGTAGTTTTTGAAAGATGAGATATGACAGAGTGTTTCCCGAGAATTCATTATCTTAACAGAAAATCAGGCTACAAAACTGTAAATGGCCGATCATGCATTTACTTTTTTCCGTAAATTTTCATATTTGTTCTTAATTTATGAACGTTATGAGGGACAGCGAGAGCACAGATACATGATAGCTTTTTTTTGTAAACTAAATAGAGCAAGCATATTATTTCAGTATACTAATGTATAACTGGACAGATTTCATTTATCAACAGTAACAATAGTTATTACACTTGTGAAGGACATGTTTTTAAACAATGCACTGTACTTTTAAGGATTCTGTGGGGAGCAGAATATAAACATCAAATGGCATTATTAGTAATCATAATGTGTTTATAATATTGTACTTGACCTTTTTTTTCTCAACAGAGTTTTGTTTCACAAAAGAAAACAACTACGAGCTGGATATCAAAGACTTACCCATAACCTCGAAACATTAAATGGTAAGTAAATTTCAACCTTAAGATTCCTAAATGAATAGTACTCTCAGTGAGTGTCTGCAATTCGAGCTTGGCTTAAAGAGGAAGTTTGCCAAGGGTGACATTTAGATATGTTCTAGCTTTAAGGTCAATTATTCCGGAAAAGCAATTTTCGCCATTTATAACTGGTGCCGTTTTTTACAAATAAGATAAAATCTGTGGCAAAAGTTGCATTATAGGGCTTCATCAGGGGAAAAGGTGCCAAGATTGGTGCGTTTCATCAGGTCATATGGCAGGGACCATCTTCTGATTGGTGTGGCATTGTCATTCATGTTCACACCAGGCTTCATGTATTTGCTTAACTATTGTGTATGTTATGCAAATGCTCACAGCCTAGCATGAATGTGAGAGAGTGGACAATGCCATACCAATCAGAAGATGTACCATATCATGTGATGAAAGCGCCAAGCTTGGTCTATTTTTACCATCATTCAAAATAAATTTAGTTTATGAAGCCCAAAAATGCAACTTCTGCCACTATATGTATCCATTTTTGTAAAAATTATCAAGTTATAAATGGCAAAAATGGCAATTCTTGAATAAAAGACTAAAAATAAATGTTAAGAATCTACTTTGGTGAACTCCCCTTTAATACAAAGACCTACCTTTTTCCTATGCTGCATTCCAATTTGACTTGAGAATGTTCATGTAGATATGCAATGAAGTGTACTCAAACCAAATGAGTGGATGTTACGTAGTAGACTCTGTACAATTTTAATTGAATTATACCAATAAACATTTACTTCACTTGAACCTTTGCAAATCATACATAATTGACTGATGAAGTTTTAATAACATACTTTTAAATAATAACATACTTGGATAAAATGTTTTGGCATATATACATTAAGATAAAGTACAGATCAATTTTTGTGGCAACGTTTCTGTCTTATTCCGTACATGAATAATTTTAAAAATTCATTGACTTAATAAAGAGGGAAACAACATTATTTCCTGCGGCATAAATCATCTGAAAAATATATTTTGTTTTATGCCATTGATTCCACTGTCTATGGATATACTTGTTTGAAGCTATTTGCAATATGAACAGAATGATACTTGTACAACAAATCACACCGGGTCATTCGCAAATTGAGGGTATTTGTACAACAAATCACATCGGGTCATTCACAAATTGAGGGTACATTATTTGCTGACTACATGCGAATTCCATTCTTCAATGTTTGATGGCTGTGGAAAGAGTCAAAATTGTCAGCTTTTAGCAAGGATTCTAACACACTTGCTCTTAATATTACATATTTTTGTTATAAGCTTTATATCTAACTTGATGTTTTTTTATTTTTTTCCAGCATATGCACAGGACAACCTCAAGATAACAGGTCAAGCAATAACTAAAACCATAACAGACAATCACAGGTCTTTAAAAAGAGCTCATGGCCATGACAGTATCAAGTTCTGGACTTTATGGACACTTGAACATTTTTTCAACTTAACAGTTTGATGTAGATTATGTTGATTGGCTTTAAAAATCTGGTGGATTAAATTTTATTCCTATTAAATTTTTTAGCTCTCGCATTATTTTTGTCTGCGCAGCAGAGTGTTCTGAAGTGGTAAGGTGATGGCAGTTTCTCAACAGCACTAATAAAAAAGTTTCAAGTTGTTTGGGTGACTATAATTCAGAGTGCAGAAGGTAGGTTGATTTTATAAAGCACAGCAGTAGGAAATCTACTAGCAGAGAGGCAGCTAATTGCCAGGCAGAGTGGCAGCTAACCTGTTAATCTTTCTAGAAGAGATCCAGAAAATCTAATTCTGGGCTCTCCGGGAAAGATATTCCACGAGCTCTTGTACCCTTGAGAGGGACCTTCATGGAAGAGGATAGATTCTTGATTGCTAACATGTCAGAGGGGTGTTATGTCCATGTGAAAAACGTGTTTCATTGAGCAGCACAGTTGTCAATACATAACGAAAAGTTAAAATCAATATGGTCAGACACATGTTTTGAAACCTGTAGGTAACATGCACATGACACATGTTTGTTACCAGTAGGAAACACAATGTAAACGGGTATTATTTCGGTAAGGGTCAGCAGATGCTGTGTAAATTCAAACTCCGTTTATTTATAGGATTCCTGCTAGGCCTATACAGAAATAGAATAAATGAACGACTGATGTAGAAACCAACGATAAATTACAGTAAAGCAAAGTTAACATTAACCATAAAGAAGGGAAAACCCTGTAAGGGTCAAACATGTCAACAGATAGTTTAACAGGGGAGACTGCCATTTGTATCAACGGTTGGGGATCAATGGTTCTTATGGACAGGCAACTGTAATAGTGAAAATGCATCTTTGATGAGTCAATTAAATTGTGCAAAAAGCGAGACAATTTTTCTAAGTCTATCAAATTTAACACGAGATGTAAAAAACATTTTCCGTTTTTTATGATTGAGGATTCTTTTTAGGATAATTGTAATATTTGAGAGCAATATGAAATTTCGTAAGAATGTGATAATACGCAGTCTTCTTTCTTTCTAACTAAACCTTAGCACTTGGCCCATTGGCAACAACTATTAATTAGCAGTTATTATTATATTAATCATTATAAAGTACATGTTACCTCATTGTTGCTACCTTTAAAATAATGCTGACATTCGCTAACTTTTTCAATGAACTTTTCGTCATAATAGGACTTAAGTCAGATGTACTGCATCATAAGTTATTTGAGATGACGTAAACATAGCATTATATTTCTTCATGAAATGGTAAAGCAACTAAACGACTACATAATATTTAGTAAAAGCAATATATGCAGCTTCAAATTCTCATTGTATAGCTGCAACACTATGTTTACTCTTCTTTAATAGTCTGCAATATTGAAATCGTACCTCCTATGGACAGTCAATGCAGATGTAAAGTGCTAAAAATAGGTATGGTCATAAAATATAAGAAACTACCTGTGTTTAAACAGGATACGTATTGTTTAAAGGATACAATGCCCAACCGTTATCCTGTTGCTATATAATTGGCTTTTCCCGAGTCACTGATGCTTGGTTGAATTTCTTTGTTAGTTAATCGGTGCACGTTAGGGGGCAGGTCATTATATACTGTAACACGAGGCTTAGGTAAATATTATTATTAAATCAATTTCAAAGGCATTTTTAACTAGGAAATATGAATTTCATTGATTTTTTTGAGATATTTACAGGAAGGAGCTAGAATAAATTTAAGCACTTAAATACTTTAACAAAGTTGAAATATCGCCATACTGTTTCAATCTCTTAACATATCTGTTAAATCAAATTTTGAAATAAATTAAAATCTCGTATATCATGCATAACCCTCGACAAACAGAAGGTAAAATCATGCCCAGCCCTCGAGAAACAAAATGCAGGATGATAAATAACAAATCTTAACCCAGAAGATTTCATTCGCACAGCCCTTAATATTATCTTGACTGCTGTGCACAGGAACACTGGAACGCGGAAAATGTCCTTGGAAAAATATGTTGTATATTTGTTCACGCTACACCTATTACCCGGCACTCATGTCAGAAGGTCAACGTACAAGCCGAGGCCAGTCAATTGAATCTGTCAGCAAAACACTTATTATGGGGTCATGTCCACCAACTTGATAAAAAACAACAACAAAAGCTGCATTTCGACGATGAGGGCAGTGCAGATATCTCACTAAATTTAGATTTGCCATTGCATAAAAAGGAAGCAAAATGAACTTGTTACTTAATCGGCAGCTTAATGCAGTAAGCATAAATTAGTTAGTGTTAACAGGCTAGTTCAACCTGTGTCAACAAAAGTCAATTTAATAAAAGTTACCGGCCTCGTCTTGAGGGACAGGGATTAATCTGATCATACTGAAGATGAAGTACTAAACAAACGAGATCCAAAATGATGGTGTGTCTGTTAATGGCAAAACTCGTGACGACGATTTTTACCGCCATACCAACTCCACAAAATTAGGTCTGAAGACAAAAATAACAAAAATATTGTTCTGCTTGAAGGATTAAAACACCTACGTATCGCTGATAAACCCAACTATGAAGATTCGGCTACAACCTAAAATGTTCTCAATCATCAGACGAGCGAAAACAAAGTTGGCATATACGCCATAATACTATATTGCATAATATCTACTGGCAATAAGTGGGCCCGGAACGCTACATAAAGTGGAAGAAATCACTAAATGGTCTACAAATTAGAATAAAAAGTTGAGGGGAGGGGACTTTCCCCCTCTGTAGCTAAAATGGATTGCACAAACATGAGCAGCGATGAGTCACA
Organism: Ptychodera flava; assembly: GCA_001465055.1. Lineage (NCBI taxonomy): Eukaryota > Metazoa > Hemichordata > Enteropneusta > Ptychoderidae > Ptychodera > Ptychodera flava. The sequence goes on along the minus strand of LD345150.1, from coordinate 208,305 downwards.
GCTAGCGCATTGCACAAGTCCCGTTCAGAACGTGGATGACCTATATATGACTCAGTGGGGAATTCCCCATTACAACAGCATTCTATTATCAGGATGGTAGTGAGACCATTTGTTCGATAGATTCTGATTGTGATGCTGCTCTTCCATTCGGACAGGGGAACGTCTTCTGGATGTAAGTATATAGATGTGAATTTTATCCCTTACGCGTCTTCTGGCTGTTGTTGCAAGTATATAGATGTGAATTTTCACTTACGTTACTACGGAGTAGCATTAACACTTATGTTACTACTTTTTCCCCTATGAAGTCTGTTTTGCAATACCATTCCAGCAGGGGCTTTCCGGTAGGGCTTTTGCAATAACTTCGAGTGTTGCTAAGCAACCCGTGATGTCATGACAAAGGTCTGAAATTCTACAGCTTTCATGAAAAGTTTCTACGGAATTTTTTCTCTGAATTTGGGAGTTAACTTTCTCACGAGATAGATAAAATTTTAGAAATTTCCTCTGAACTTAAAATGTGTCGGAAGACCATTACTTCAAACAAAACGAGACGTTTCAGATGAAAGGTACTGATATCTAAAGTGTTCATACTTCTATCTTTACGTATAAATGTAGTTCCAGAGTCATTCTCTACTTTATTCCGCCAACAAAACACTCGATATTTATATCATTGCGATCTTTATCGATACTTATAATAATATCACAAGTTGTTCTGTTGTCTGTTTTCATAGCATAATATCCAACCAAATCATCGAACTCGTCTCCTGTAGCTAACTTTATGCATCTAATGAGGACTGTACCATGCTGAAGTATTTTCATATTGTCTGACATCTGTTGATTGGATGACTGTAAAGTCAATACAGCTGCATCATCCCCGTCACTCTTTTGACCAAGTTTCTGCAAAGTTATGTCCCAAAATAATCTTACTTGACCCCCGCTAGCTGTATATAAACAATAATTTTTACCAGAATTAATCCAACTTTGTAGTGCACTACTCTCCATGATTACAGTATTAGGATGAAATGGTAAACCGAGTAGTGTAATGTATGGATTATTAGGCGTAATCCAATGGCAAAAATCTCGCAACTTATATTTGTTAACATTACTGTCAAAATAAAACACATTTGGAGTCCCCGGAGATTCACTCACCCCACCTGCAATTTCACTATCCAATATCTCTACGATGTTACGCGGCACATTATACGGTCTTAATTTCTGACTAGACCCATCCCATGTCAATTCAAAGGGAGTAGGATCATTTGCAGCCTTTGTAGCATCTATCATGGCTTATTCTACATCTTTTAGTTCGAAAAACTCTACAGCGTGTTCGTGACTTTGTACTGAGGCATCAGATAAAACGAAATGGTTTTTTTTCGCGATCTTTGTATCGAAGGACGTAATCTTTATTATGGTTACCTGAGATCTTAGTATTCTTGTTAACTTTAACATCATGAAGATTTTCAAGACCAAGATTTAGTCCATAATTTACACCTAGACCAAAAACAGGACCAGCTGACATTATTGTAGTATATACAGTAAAAAATTAAATAATACCTTGTAATAATATACAACACGGAGATGATCATTTGGATTGAAAGCAAAACGGGTGAACCCGTTATTGTTAATTTTAACCTTTGCATTGGCATATCACAGTTTACAGAAATAAGACTGCTAGAGTGTGGACTATATAATTCATGGCATAACATAAAATCATCGAATAATGCACTAAAAAACTTCAGACAGATGAGGGGCGGGAATTTACTAACCAAATAGAGCAGAAATGGTTGGTGGAGTCAGGCATTCACTGTTTTCACACCTACATTGACAAAAAAACTAGTGTCGTTGAACGTTTTAACACTTTCACTCTGGGAGGGCACATTCTGTGCCAACAGTCAGACTGCGGAAGGTGGGTAAACGCACCAAGAACGTACGCGTTTATATGCGTTCGATATACGTTGGCTTTGTCTGATCTACATCATGTTTGTTGTCTATTTCCTCAAGCCTAGCGTAGCGTACGAGGTAGAGGTCGAACCTAAATGAGCATGCGCGCCAAATTTGTAAACAAATGCCGCCATACTCGGTCATTTCTTTGCCGTGATTTGTAAGGATCGTGTGATCGGTTGTTGTTTTTCTGTCAGAGAGTATTTAAAAATGGTGACGCAGGCACAGATAAACAACGACTAAGCCCTTGAGCATGTTTTTCTGGACAGTGATGGTGGAATTTTCACTTATTACGAAACTGAACTCGACGGAAATAGCGGAAGTCAAATTTCAAATTGCAACTCTAATACCAAACTTGAACATGTTCCCGAACCAGTTGAGCAAAGACAGAGATTGCAAGCAAGACAGGAAGGTAGGCCAGCTGAGTGTGCTGAGAGAAAAGTGCGACAAAGGGCCGGTGACCGACGTCACAAACGTTGATGGGTATCCTGTGGATGTTGTACGACACCAATCTATCAATGACAATTACACATCGGACTTGCTACCAGTATATAAGCTTATATATAATATTGCTCTCTTTTGAATGTCGGATGGTACCTGTTGTTCGAAGATGAACTTGTAATAAATATGCATATTAACCTCATTTATGTGGAATATGTTTTAGAGTATATTTCCCTCTACTGAATTTGAGTTAATAAAACGTATGTAGTACTTTTTAAAGTGTTACGCTGAAAAAATACATTTATATATAGAAATAACAAAAAATGCAACATTTTTTGATTTTTTTTTTGTAAAATCCAATATGGCCGCCACGATCATGCGACCTTCTAGGTGTGTCACATGACTTTTTGTGCATTTTTATGATGCTCTGTCATATTGCAATACTCACTGAAAAAATTGTCCCGTATACTCTTATAATTACAAAGATACAGCTCATGCATGTAAATCAATATCTATAAGGCCATATTTCCATAGAAAACTACGCACAGGAATGCACGTATAAAAATTAATTACGCAGTGAAAGTGTTAATCGGAATTGAAGAAAATGATGTGGAAATACTTCACATACAGACAGACAGACAGACACGTGAATGGCTCGGTATTCTGCCACAACTTCTAGAGAATTACAATAACACCGTTCACACAATTATCAAAATGAAACCCATCGACGTAACAGAGGACAATGATTGGCAGGCATTACACTCTAGGGTCTGGAGTTGGCAGCCGCGGGAGCTACCCCTAAGTTCAAGCCGGGAGAAAGGGTCCGAATTACAAAATACAAGACCACTTTAAGGAAAGGATATTTACCAAATTGGACAGAGGAGGTGTTCGTAGTTTCAAAAGTGGTGTACGCAGCTGGACTGGGGACGCCACCCGTTTACAAGATAAAAGATCTGAATGGAGAGGAAATACTCGGCACTTTCTATTCTGATGAAATGCAGAGTGCTGCTGGTGCCGAAGAGCTGTACAGAGAAGAACGAATTTTGAAGACGAAAAAAGTGAGGGGAAAGAAATATTATCTTATAAAATGGCGCGGTTATTTAGAAAGTTTCAATAGTTGGGAGCCAGAGGAAAATGTCATTAGAACTTCGTAGCCCTATCAGAATGGTTCCCCTATCAGAACGGAAGGAGTACTTATGTAGTTCCTGTAGCTGGTACTTACGCAAGTACTAATGTAAGTAATTACGAATGTTATTTAATAAGTACCATGGATCAAGCATTAATCTCTTGAAAGCGTAAAGTGACAGTTTACCATTTTTATCCCATCCACCCGGCCAATTATTTATCATGTATTCGCGCAAGTAGTGTTCACTTATTGCATCCTTGGGGGCTGTATGTGGATGAGGTGGTACCCGAGATGAGCATATTAAGTTTGCAAGATCTTCAAAGCGACTTCTCATGTTGCCACGAGCTGTTCTTTCGAGTCCTCCTTGTTCAGCTTTATCGATAAGTTCTGGCTGAAGTATAATGTACACAACTGACATGAGCCATAGACAAGTAACTCAACAGTCTTGCTGATTCATCATATCAAGTGCCTGTAAGTCAAACGGAGCATTGTAGCACACACAGATTCACAAGCATTAAGAAGTTTGTGGAGGTTCTTGAGTGATACCTTAGGTTGTTCTACTTGTTCTTGAGTAGGTGGATAATAAGCTTTGTCAAGTTCCTCCTCTTCAACATCATCGATTAAAAATCCCTGGCTACCGCCGCCCCAGGCAATTCCAAAGTCAAAAGCTCGTGGAAAATCTACTGGTTCCAACTGTCTCTGTATCAATTGTAGGATTAAGTATATTCTTGAGAACGAAATACGTAAGTGGTTGACTAATTACAAAACATGGAAGTCTGTAGTCATTAAAAAAATTCTAAGAAAGTCTGTTTGAACCGACTATGAACGTTTTCTAAATCTTTTAAGGCGGACTCGGTTATTTCATATGGTCTGCTCGATATAGTATATTCCTCTTGCAATAATCCCAAGGCATATCTTTAAATATCATAATGAAACTGTGCAAATCGTCAAATGCCTTTGAAACAATCTGTTTTTCTTCCGACTCTGTGGTAACACCTCGGATTCGAGAAAAAGCCAGATGTTGAATAATACTTGAGTTACAAATAATGTAGTCTCCTGCTGGAATGGTGACGCCCGCCAAATTTACTGCATCGTAACTCTTACCACTTCCAGTTGGTCCAATTATGAATATGTATGAAATTTTTGTGATATCTATATAATGGAAAAAAATATATATTTCCGTCAAGATTTATTACGATAAGACAATGGCAATCTTTTCTATTCCAGATGCAATAAGAATACTGGAAAGCGGAGAAAACGTCCAAATCAGTGATGGAGGCGGCAAATTAGTATTTGGTGAAAATGTAGATCCTATTATATATGTAGACAGTGAGCTAGAATTTGAAGTGGTTTTCCCCATCAACCATAAATATGGTTCAAAAGATCCCGCTACATGCGATGGAATGTGTGTGTGTTGGCGAACAAGTCTTAAAAAGTTTACCAATCTGATGGTATCCCGTACCTTAGGTGAAAGTTTCGATGCAAGCACTGCTAAAAGTTTTGCTGCAAGCCTGGCCTCTCACTTCAAAAATGTTCCGATAACATTTTACAATCCATCTAAAGTGTATCAGAAGCAAGGGAGCGACACACTGACAAAGTATTTTAAATTTCGGTTTAAAAGAAGAATTCATAATGACGATTTCGCTAAATGTATTGATATAGTTCAAGAAATCGACTGTGGTTTTAAAGCAGTGAGCCGATTGCCAGCCAGAGAAAATCCTGCTATTGTACCACGTAATATCCGAAAATGTAGTAAGATAGAATTCTTAGCATTTAAACCGCTTATTTAAGCGTAATCGTTCTTTCACTATAGAGAGGTTATTTTGTGTCACGCCTTATAAACCAGAAATTCGAGACGTGGAAGAACTAGTCGACTTAGAAAGATTAGGCGAGATATATAAAAAAATAAATGCTGACAAAAATATTATAGTGGATTTTGATAATTTAGAATAAATATTTTTCTTTTAAAAAAAAATTCTATGATATATATAGGATAGTACGACGAAGCCAGTCGTGAATGAATATAAGAGAAGCCAATTGGCCGATATACTTAAACTCGATTTAAATAGGCGGCTAGACACTCAAAAGTACTCATACACCATGACACACATAGATATAACAGATTCTTCAGGTCACGAATTTTCTCTAGAAAACTCCTTCGGTAAAAAATAGGGGATAGATTTCAATGATCTTAGAGATGAATTAATAAAGAAATGGGAGGAAATGATGACACAGGACCTTCACTTTATTCCGAGGAGACTTACGGTCCATTAAAACATAAAAAAGCGTCGCTTACGAAAAGCATTCAAAGATGCAGTTTTACGAAAAGAATTTCCCAAAGTCAGGCGGGTTGAGGACATCGCCAAGATTGATATCGAAGGTATGGTCGAAAATAGAAAGATGTACCGCGTTTTAACAGAAATGGAAGTCAAATTCAAAAATCCAAAAGATCAAAGAGTGCAAACTCGCACATACTATGTTAACTATGAAGGTATATACACAAAAGAGGTGGGAGGATCGGAATCGGCTGTGAAAGAACAATTGATAGAACGCTACACCAAAATTGCTTGATAAAGCTGAAGCTGTTCAGGGCTCTGGTCTTGTTCTCGACGAGATACTTAATTTTGAAGTAAGACTGGTAGAAGTTCTACTTGGGGCTGGAGGCTTACGCAACAGCCTGATTCAACTGCCTGAATGGTTAAAAAATAAGAAATGTGTGAGCGATCTAATTCTACCTAGCGGTAGCGAGAACTGCTTCCAATACGCATTTGTAGCAAGTATAAAGTTAGGTGACAACGAGTTTTGTGAAAAGAAGGCTGGTAATACCAGAAAGCACTGGAATACGTATACTCCATTTGGGGCCGATTACTGCTGGGATGGTATTCCATTTCCTACACCCTCTGATCTGACCGTGTTTAAGCGCTTCGAGCAGCAAAATCCGGGGGTAAAACTCCAAGTATTTCAGATCTACGAAAATGATCCCGACCCGTCCAGCATAACTGTGTTGTACAGCGGTTGACCCGTTCCGATAGGGGAACGCAGATAGCCAATGTCTTACTAATAGTTGGTGCCGCTGGCGGCCAATATTGACCAATTACTGCATTAAATCGTCTTCTTAATTCTAATAATAATTGTAAGAATAAACACAGGCAGAAGTGTATTTTTACGGTTTGTGGAAAAGGATTTGCGTCAACAGAAGAGTTTGAAGTACATTAGGTGTATTGTGGGACAGGCATGGCTCAGCCTGTTTTTCCTAAAGAAGTATGTCAATTCCAAGGACATCAAAAGAAGGTTCCTTGTCCTTACGTTATCTAAGCAGATACTGAGGCAATCATTGAGAAGGACACCGGTCTGCACATTCCAATTTGTATTTCGTATGTTATGATTGAACGATGGCCGGGCAACCCGCCGAAAGTTTTAAGTAAAAGAACAATCACAGGTACAGATTGTGTTACAGAATTTCTAAAGTGTATGAAGAGAAGTGCTGAGTATTATTCGAAAACATATTATTGAGAAGTTGCAAAGATGAAAGGGGCGGATCGCCAGACTTGTGTTGCATGTGAGAGCCCCGCCACACACCAAATAGTAAAGGATGAGCTTTGCTATAATTTTTATTGTGAAAAGTGCCACCCGTCGAAAACCATTCCTATATACTTTCACAACCTCGAGGGATACGATGGTTCTTTTATTTTGAAAAAGTTTCATGAAATAGATGAGGGTACGGGACCAGAGCCAAATATCATAGTTAAGACGGCTAATGGTTGAATTACGTGTCTTATGCAAAATTTTATCTCCCCGCCGTGTTCCTCTATCGGAACGGAGGGGGCGTGGAAGGATCGTTGCTTTTCTATAAAGTTTATGGACAGTGCTCAGTTGATGTCTGGGTCGCTCGCGAAGTTGGCAAAGACTGTGCCAGAGTATTGATGGATGACAGTACCACTTTCCCGTACGAATATTTAGATTCTCCCGAGCGATTGGAAAAGGAGGAGCTCCCATCAAGAAAAAAAATAGCGAACTGACGGAAGAGGATATCGAGGAGCACGAATATAAGCACACATTGAAGGTGTGGGATGAAGTTGGCTGCCAGACCATAAAAGATTATATGGAATTCTATTGTGAGACCAATGTCCTCCTTCTTGCGAATATATTTGAAAATTTCCGTGACACATGTTTAGAAGCATATAAGTTAGACCCAGCCCACTATATGTCGGCGCCCGGCTTGACATGGGATGTTATATTACTTTTACCAAATAACAATGAATTTGTCGCTTTTGGTCAATCTTGACGGGTGCGGCTAGCTGGCAGGGTACGCTTACCCATTCCGGACACCTGGTACCACCACTATTTCGTTGTTCAAGATGGCCCCATTGCCTTTGTCATCATCTATATGTTCCTTGGACCTGGTAAATTTCATAGTTTACCTTGAATGATAACGATTATTGGACCTGATTTGATGTCTATTTATACAGGTAATAAATTTAAACTTATTCAGGATGAAGAGCAGATAACTTTCATACAGAGGGGAATTCGAGGTGGTATCAGTCAGTGTAAAATTCATTATTTACAGACAAATCATCCAGCTTATGCTACAGACGAGATAGGCGGGAATTACGATCCGGAGAAACCATTAACCGAAATAAACTATCTCGATGCTAACAATCTTTAAGGATGGGCAATGATTCAACCAATGCCAGTGGGCGGACTTCATCGGATGACGAGGGAAGAGTGGTTTGCTCGAACGGCTGACTTGCCTGACGGTGGAGCATACAGCTTCCCACCCTGTTTTCTAGAAGTAGACTTAGAATACCCTACAGAATTCATGAAGAACATTCCGATCTACCTCTAGCTCCGCATCACTATGAATTTCCGAGGCAGGGTAGTCGACTAATCACGAGTCTTATGGACAGACAGAGATACGTCTTATATTATAAGTTGCTTGAATTCTATCTTCAGATAGGAATGCGACTGAAAAAGATTCATCAGGCGCTTGCCTTCGAAGAGGCTCCATGTCTCAAACAATATGTTGACTTTAACACTAAAATGAGGACAAAGGGAGAGACAGATTTTAAAAAAGAATTTCTATAAGCTTATGAATAGTGCAATGTTCGGCAAGACAATAGAAGACGTTCGAAAGTACCGAGACTTTAAATTTGTGACGGGCCACAGTAGTGCCGATAGTGGTCGTAAAAAGATTCAGAAGTATAATCCAAAGATGAAACATAAAACTCTCATAACTAGGGAAGAGGAAGGCGATTCCTGCGACAGTGCCCTACTGGAACTAAAAAAGGGATAAATATGAATTTAAAAAGCCAGTTTTCATTGGCGTGGCAGTGCTTCAACTTTACTAAGCTGCTTATGTATGAGACGCATTAAATTACTTTCGAAAGCGGTTCCCTGGAATACGATTAGCCTACATAGATACCGATAATTTTATTTATAGTGTACCTCTTTCTTCTGCAGACACGACTTTCAATGATATAGTCCGAGAAAGTGTGGATCAGAATGGTGAGAAGAGTATATATGATACTAGTGGTATGAAAGATGGGATGGGAGTTCCAAAGATTGAATGGTGAACCTATTTTTGATTTTGTTGGCATACACTCGAAACTGTATGCTTTTCAGACTCCAACTTCGGAGACGAAAGATATAAGGGATAAAAGATGTTTGTGTTAGAAAACATTTGAATTTTGAAGATTATATGGATCTGTTTAAAACTGGTGCATTCCGAAGGAAGGAGACCGAGCGGGCACAATTTGTACAATTTGAAAGAAAAAAACCTGGTGAAATCCGTAGTGAAAACCGTAGTAAATTTATGATGGCGCCAAATGATATCAAACATGTACAGTTATACAATCCAGACACGGGCGAATGGTTGGCAGAAACAGATCCGATAGGACCGAGTTAACTTTCATACCCATTTAGTCCGTAATGTCGCATGTAACGCTCTAGCGGCGGACAAAATCCTTCTTGTTTTTGTATTTCTAGTGCTTGATGAAATGTGTTTTGAATAAGTTCGGAGGTGCGTTCTGAAAGGGTCTCTTTATCCTCTTCTTTCTTTATAGATACACCTTTTTCTTGTATTTGTGTAAGCAGCTGTTTATATTGAATGTAATAATGTTTATATTTCTCTCGCCTCTTTGATACTCCTGTTTTTCCTTGTATAACATCAATAATAACACCTGGTATAGGAGTTAAAGCTAAAAGAACTGGAACTGTCGGAATTGCCGTTATTACAGCTGAACTTACAAGAATTCCCTTAGTCACATTAGGAGCCTTATCAATTCGACCCATCAATTTATAACTGCGGCGATATGCAGCGCTAGTTCTTTCGATATAGTCGGCCAACTGTTCAACGTTGTCAACAACTGATACGTGCATTTTTTTACTGTATATGTAAGGGATGATAAAAAAAATTGTAGTAATATAGAGAGACAATATGGCAGAAGGAGGAGAAGATATACCACTCCAGGATTTCGATGATGCAAATTTGAATGATGATGATGATGCTACTGCTGAAACATCTTTTGACGATGAAACCTTTGCAAACCCCGACCCTTTACAGGCCATCTCAAGCGACAGACCCACAGGTGAGTCGTTGATTAGACAGAGAATAGAAATTACAAAAAAAATGGCTAACCAATACTTAGATATTAATGGGATTACTGATAAAGTTAAACGAGGATTAATGCATGATCATGCTAGTATTAGGGATAGAGAGCTGTATTATCGAGATGCCAGGCTGACATCAAATAAAGGCAAGAAGTATTTAATGATCACCTCAAAAAAGGTAAGGGAGCTGCAGAATTTAAAAAAAAGATATATTAAAAATAGACCCAGATAGTGTATCAGAATTGACCGATAATGAAGTGAAAATGTTATTGAAAAGGCAGGCCGATAGACTGAAACCCTACGACATTGGACGACTCAGAGATAAAATAACAGATTTACGAGTAAATTTTAGCGATAATGCCGATGAAATACGTACTATCGAAAATAAAATCGATGAATGGAACAATCTAAACCCTGAATATAGAGCTATTAATGATGAATTAAGTATTGCGAATATGCGTCTTGGCGAGCTTAACAATGAAAATGTTAAAATAAGGCTAGAGAAAAGACAAGTTGAAAAACAGTTAAAGGAAATTCCTGAAACACACACCTACGCAAAAGAAAAAGCCGAAAAACTACTAGCTGAACTCATAACAAGGGAAGCTAAAATTGTTGATCGAATTGAATATGAACATGATAAGATCAGAGGGGCACGTGAAAGTCTGGCTACTACTAGGTCTCTTCGTGATGTAATTTCCGATCCTGAATTGTCTCTCAGGCTGAAGCTGACAGAGTTATTTAAACGAAATGGTATTACAATCGCTGCAATACTGACTGCCCTTGGAATGAAATATCAACAATTGCCCTGGCTGTGACTAAAGGAGGTTGGTCATCAGGAACTGGCGGCCCTGGGTCAAACAATGGTTCAGGCCCGCCGAAAGTATACACAAAAGCGAAAGAAATTGTAAAGCAATTTTGCGAATGGTTAAAAACATTGGCCGCACAAACTGCTGCTGCAATACCCGATTTAATTGGTTCCCTTGTTAGTTTTCCATTAAAAACAGCAGGATCAGTTTCCAGATTTGTTGGAGAACAGCTATGGATATTTTTAACAGGTTTAACATTAGTCATAATAAAAAAAATATATGTATTGATACAGAGTCTAACGAATTCTGAAGATGACTCAGTAGGGATAATAAATAAAATAAATATTAATATATGACCCTGCATGTTTGGTGAAAAGAATATTACAAAGTTTTTTTTTTCTAAATATAAAGACCTTTTTGGTTTCTCTGTCGAATTGGAATGGTGCAAACTCCGACGGGTAAATCGACATATCCTTCGAGCAAATCCAGGTGTGAGACTCAAAGATGATAATCTATATCATATCATATTAGCTTTCATTAAGGAATGTCAAAAGACTAACTTCTTCAAGCGACTAGAATTCATAAACGTCTTTCAGGAGGTGGAATATGACCAGGAGTGTCAACATTTACAAGAATATTGGGTTCTTCGATTGATTGGCGACACAGGTAATTGATTCATCTTTCAGTCAGATGGAAATATTTATGTGAAGGTGTGATTTATTTTTGATTTTTTCTTCTGAGTTACTATATACATTACACGAAAATGGGATACGATAGATCATTATTACCGAATTTCAGCAGCCGAATACCACAGGGAACGAAGTCAGAAAGAACTCATCATGTGATTGCTCATAATCCAAGTGAGGCAGATCCAGGCCAGACACTTATCATACGATGTCCAAAGTTAGAAAGCAGAGTAGTCCTAGTTCCAGATACTTTCAACCTGGTTTTTGATATCGAAGTAACAGGACATGAAGATAACCAAGTAATACTAAATGTTGCAAAAAATTTGATGGAGCGTATGGTTGTAACATTTGAGGGGCAGGCACTTTTCAATTCGAATAAATATAACCTTATTGAATGTTATCGCGATCTCTTCAAACATAAAAAGGAGAGAGCAAATATGACACTGTACGGAATTCAGAACGAAAATCTAAGAAAAGTGACAGGTGGCGCGGCCGATGCAGACGATCGTGGACGATCATTTACTTTTCAACACATATAAAACAAAATATGCTATTCGTCTGTCTCATCCCCTCATAACAGGTCATGGAGTTGCATATCCATCAGCATTAGGGAGTCATATTGAATGGGAAATTACGCTTGCACCTGCCACCCAATTACTTGTCAGTAATCATACTATTACATCCAATTATAAAGTAAAAAACATTCAAATGGAATATGAATCAATCACTGATCCCACCCTCGCGATGACTACTGCTGGTTATTACAACTATGGTAAAAGTTATCTTTACGAACATTTACATTATTTTAGAACAATCCCATTCAAAGAATCAACCACGGTTATCAATAAAAATATTAATGTGCCACAACGCAACATGAGAGGTATCGTGATACTCTTCACTAAAAATCAGAATCAGTCAGAACTGAATAGTGAACTTTTCTTTAATCCATCCATTGAATCTGTGTCTGTAATGATTGAGGGTATTGCTAACAAAATATACTCTCAGAAGATGTTACTAAGACAATTTTGGACAGAAACACGATGGTATTTTGCTGAAGATCGGGACTGGTGTGAAATTGATATGGATGAGGTCGATTATTTGAAGAATAAATTCTGTCTGTTTCGATCTGCGTAGTTTTATAGATATTGAATTTCATGGAAATGGTTTAAAAGTAATAAACATAAAAGATGGTATACAGCTTGAAATAATAAAAGTGGATACATCAGTGAAGGGTGTCGACGCTCGCGATGATAATATATTTGCTCATGTTTATGTTATCAGTGATGCAATGGTCTCCGTTGAGAATAGTAGATTAAAGTCTATACAATTTTAATGGAATAAAAATTGTCACAAAAGGGACTCCCAAATTCAGAGAAAAAATTCCATAGAAATTTTTCATGAAAGCTGTAGAATTTCCGACCTTTGTCATGACATCATGGGCTGGTAAGCAACACTCGAAGTTATTGCAAAAGCCCTATTGGAACGGTATTGTGAAAGCCCTACCGGAAAGCCCCTGCTAGAACAGTATTGCAAAACAGACTTCATAGGGGAAAAAGTAGTAACATAAGTGTTAATGCGACTCCGTAGTAACGTAAGTGAAAATAAACATCTATATACTTACAACAACAGCAAGAAGACGCGAAAGGGATAAAATTCACATCTATATACTTACATCCAGAAGACGTTCCCCTGTCGGAATGGAAGAGCAGCATCACAGTCAGGATCTATCAAACAAATAGTCTCCCTTCCATCCTGATAATAGAATGCTGTTGTAATGGGGAATTCCCCACTGAGTCATATATAGGTCATCCACGTTCCGAACGGGACTTGCGCAATGCGCTGGCTATGACTCATCGCTGATCATGTTTGTGCAATCCATTTTAGCTACAGAGGGGGAAAATCCCCTCCCTGTAGCTAAAAATGGATAAAATGGGTGTAAATATTCTTATTTGTCCTGGAAAGGAACTTATATCTACTACTTAAAATCCCCTTGACTAAAACCTTACGAACATCACCTTGATGATGACTTAAGGTGACGAAGAAGGGGCTAATTACCATATCCGTATGCTAAACTTTGACACGACGAGTGAAGGCAATTGTGAATGTTGGGGTCAGATATATATTGAACGATGGACTTCAGCACACCTGTACGTCATCAGTAAGTATCATGTGGCTTCCTTTATACAATTCGGGTAAAGTTGATGGCCAACTATAGAGTGTAAACCTCAGACAAGCTGCAAAAGCGGCAATTGCGCTTATCCGATGAACAAATAGAGTATTGAGGGAAATCGACAAAACTGAGAGGTAAACACGACAACGATATAGAATTCATCTAATGGGAGAATATTTACTTGACTACCGTATGTTTTCGGTGGTATATGTATTTTTTTATATTACAACTTGATAGAGGTAGTGCTCCAGTATGCTCGGTCGAACCAAGTTACATTCTGAGGGGCGAAGAACATGTTACATTGAATTGCAGCATCGACTTAATGAAGAATGCACCCGGTGAACTTGTCTCGTTTAAGAATGGAATTGAAATTCACAGAGAGGAAGGACAACAAAGTACGATGACCATGAAATTGGATAAATTAGATCACGGAGAAACATATGACTGTGGACTTCAACATTTCACTTTGCCGTCATGGAAATGGTCAATCCTCACTTGCCAGGAGACAATCATAATGGCCGTTAAGTGTAAGAATGGAAGATTTTTTGAACGTGACATGGTCATTATTGTGAGAAATAAAATGTGGTAAGTCAGTGCTTATTCACAGCATTATGAAGTAGTAATAAATAAATTAGAAAATGCTTAAATACTGAAAATACTTTATATTTCATTTATGAGAAAGCAAAACAAATTTAGCCTTCGATACACATCGCAAAACTCCAAATAAGCTTGTTTATGAATCTGTTTATTAAATAACGGTGAACTTGTAATTCCAGTTTCTACAAAAGTTCTGACACTTCACCTGTTTGTGTTTGATTTCGTAATTGCAGACACAGCTGGTTTTAGTAAAGCAGACAAAACTAAATTTGAAGTAGCAGTTGGTGACGTCATAAACGTAGTTTGCACCGCGGACGGTTTCCCGCCACCGAATATATCCTGGTTTGACAGCAATGGTGACGTCATTCCGAGCAACGAAGTAATCGACACATTAAAACACACAATGATGACGGGACTAGATTTACGAGCACATTAAAAATTGCCGTTGTCGATGAGTCATACTTTGGAAAATACCAATGCAAAGCCTTCAATAAAATAAAATCTAGAGTTCATCAGACTTTCAACATAGCAAAACAAGGTAATTATTAATTTTTCATTAATTGTTAAATATTATTCCCTAATATTTTCTTAGTTCAGCGGTGGAAAATACAAGTGACGTAATAACCGTGTCACCACTCGTCTTCTACTCGTTATTTTTTGCAGAGTAAAAGACGTTTTTCCCAATGATTCCGCGCTTAAACTTTTGAACTACTTTAGGAATAATTTTAATACGCCTTGGGAAAGTTGTCGATCATTTCCAGTCATCCGTCGCGTGACTGAGGGATTTACGTTCTGGCATGAAGCAAATGCCAGGCAACCTCTTGGTCTACACGTACCTTCCGCAAAGTTATACAATATTCAAAGATAGCATACATCAAGACATTTACCTGAGACAAAGTTACACTACTTTTCGGGAACAAAAATCGACTGAATCTTGGCGGCACGAACACTGTGTAACGTCGCGCCTGACCGTCGTTAAAATGCTTATGGAACCAACGGTAACGCAACCAGCTTCGAGTTCGTTGTTTCCGCAATTTGTTTCCGTAATACCTTAGTTATATACAGGCGATACACTCTTGCGTTTTCATTGTTCGGATTATTATTTTTGCAGTCGATGAAAATATCTGTTTTGTTACATAAATTTTGGAGGTCTAGACACTGCACTCGACCCCCCCCCCCCCTGCAGTGGAAACCATATGTCCACCGCACGGAAGTACACAATGCGTCAAAAGTTCAGAAATCGGCAGGTGCTATACGAATATGAACCCCCACATTGGCGACAAAACTAGAACACAAGGACGCAAAATTTGCCAAGTTGACGTGTTTTGTCAAACTATAACAATCATGACAAATATTGTACGATATTTTCACGTCTGACACATTTTGATTGTGGAAAAAAATAACGGCTGCTACGTTGTTTGTTTACATTGACAAGCACACCGAAGATTGAGGCAAAAAAGGTCCGACGTACCAAAAGTGATAACATATACGCGTTTTGTCATGATGTTGAAAGAAAAGAGAATAAATCACGTGTTTTTTTATGCGGAGACGACAAACTTGTCTTGTACATGTGATAAAATATAGTGTTAACTTTTAATGATTTTCAAGCAACCACGTCACATTTTTGGTTGAAGCTGTATATCCATCTGTAGTTTAACTGCATCTAATACATACACTCCTCTGCTTTTATTCTGTTATCACTTGTGAGTTAATAAATTCATACATTACAAACGCAAGATATTCAATTTAGAAAACTACCGAAAGAAAGTTTTAGAACATATTTGAGAGTACAATGAAATGATTGAGAGATCAAATTTACATACTGTACACTTCTTCTAGCAATGACGTCTTGACGTATGTTTGGGATATTATCACCATCATCTTCTTATATTCACTAGTATGTTATAGGTTTTCACGGATCTACTAATCCCAAGACAAAGTTAAGGTCTGAGAGAGAGAGAGAGAGAGAGAGGGAGAGAGAGAGAGAGAGAGAGAGAGAGAGAGAGAGAGAAAGAGAGAGATTTCATGGTGTAAGTGGACGCTATCTTACGATATTCGCGTTTTATACTTACACTCTAGTAACTAAATATTGAACTTCTCATACACCGTAAACGTGTACGGAATGCAAATGTTATTAAGATCATATTCACTTTTGCCACAATAGTTGTATTTACAGCCTCAGTATTCTTTATCGTTGGGGCATGCTTTTGCTTAAGACATTCGAATAAAAGCAATTATGGTAATTATGTATTTTAAGCTTACATATGCTGTAAAGGATGGACTAATTTACGTTTTGCCGGTACATAGCAATACTTTGATGCATGTCTCCATTATAATATCGGAACATCCGTAGAGACAAATAATAATGTCACTTGACACAGTCTTTCTAACGTACCTGGAATTATTATCTACACTGTAAAAATAGTGGACGCTAAATGCGTCTTTACGCGTTCAAAATGTACATTTTGGTGTTCAAATTTGAACGGCTAGTGTTCATACTGTTAACACTAGTGTTCATATTATTAACAATAATGTTCTAAACTTGAACACGATGTGTTAACAACAATCTCCTTCAAGTTTTTAAAAAACTCAGCATCACAGAAATTTTACAATACTATGAAACAATTAATGATCTTTTGTGTTTTTTTTCTTTACTATGGCTATATTAAATTTACTATTGCTCGCTGTCCGACAAATTTACACGGATTTTGGTTTAACGAATTTCACACTAAGTGTAAAATATCTCCGGTCTACAATTGCTGAAAACATGTTTTTCTAAAAAATAAAGTACACAAAATAATTTTACACGTTTACTACGGGTTGAAATTTTCAAAATTTGAAAAGAAAATCAGAAAACCCCATTGACGTTTTAATTTTAACATCGGCGTGCAATAGGCGTTCTCCTTCTTAACCCTCGGTGTTCAATTTCGATGTCTTTTCCTATCCCATGATGCATCAAAACGGAAGTTGCGACATTTTTCTTGTAAGCGCACACTGAAGTCGTGATCGTGGAGAAGAAAGAGCAGAAAGGGTAAGTTTTCTCTCTAAAATAGTAAAAGGTATTAGCTTTTGAAGCATGTGTATTATTTTCCTTGGAAATTAATTGTATTGTACTTCGAAATAGCTTCACTATGTGAAGAAACCTGTTCTATATTCTTTCAGTGGCTTGCATACCAACAACTAGCTGTGAATACGTAGTGGTACTTTTTGCCATGGCCTATCGATCGATCCCACTCGGGTCAAGGGTCAACGCAACAACAGTAGCGATAACCCTTGACCTAAACGCGAACGATACGTCTTGCATAGTGCCGTTGCGTAATCACAGCTAACACATGTCTTTTGTAGAGAAAATCGCCTGTAAAACATCAATTAAACATCGTAGAGAAGACAATGACAATGACAATAGACAATGTATTGTTTCATAATATCAGAGTTTGGCTTTTTTATTTCGATCAGTTGATTAAAAGAAGAAGCAAACACTTTGCGACAGTATTGAAAAGAGGCACTTTATATGAAAGTCTCCCCTTTTCCTTACTAATCAGCCCCTTGTCTTTCATTCAAAGTCTCATCTCACCACATTACCTATTGTTGCATTATTTTCAGCATGTTAAAAGTTGTATTTAAGTGAAAATCGAAGAATTGTTACAGAAGCTGGTGGTACCGATAATGAAGAAGATGGGTGTACAGGTAGCTGTCTGGAAACAAGCTTGAGAACTTCAGTTCATCTCTAATGTAGATTTAAACTTCCTAGGGTCAGAAACTGAATTTTGATAAGTTTTAGTATTTGTTTCTGCATTAATCTAAGCTTTGGTAGCATGCTGCGATCAACTAAATGTTGCCGGAGAATAAGCTTTCACAGACGTGTAGTGTCCCTTATCATATGAAGCGTGGAATGAAAAATGAAAGCTGAAAGCGACAGAAAATTCAGAGTAAAATTGTCCAATCTGAATTACAGAATATTCTAAAATTTTCACCCTTAATTTTCTGTCACTTTCTGCTTCAATTTTTCGTTCCCCCTTGCATCTGATTAAGGAGACTTCACGTCTTTAGAAGCTTATGCCCCTGTAACAATTAGTTCAAAGATCATAGCCTGCTAACAAACCTAAGATTATTTTGTACTGTAGCTCAACACGTCTCTTGTTCTTAGCAACTGGATTTTAGCTTTGCTGTCAGCTAAATATGTGGATGTGTATCATTGTCCTCAAATTTGTACATCCCAAGGTTTTTTTTTTTTTTTTTCAAAACAGCCTGTACGAATCCTTTAATATATAGATTACCGGTACTCAGGGATTAGCCTAATCAGATATGTTCAAATTCTGATGAAATATACAAAATTTATATTTTTAGCCCAATTTTGCTCTTTTTTGGCAAACATCTTTTTCTAACGTCTTCAGTATTTGCTAAACATGTCCCTAAGAATGACCTTAGTAAAATTTGTGCTGGTTGTGATAAAATTTTCAAATTTTTGTATTTTATGGCAATTTTTCTCATTTTTGGTCAAAAATTCTTTAAAAAACTTCTCGAAAACTGCTAATTGATCAGCTTTGATATTTAGGACATAGATCTCTACTGAGAGCCTTTTTTACATTGTTCAACAAATTATGCAGAAATTTACATTTAATATATTTAAGACATTAAAGACATTTAAGACATTTTTAAGAAATTAGGGATTACCAGAATATGATTTATTCAAGTTATGATGAAATCTACATTTTTTTTAATTTTAATGGTGATTTTTACCATTTTTGGTTAAAAATTTTATAAATATTAATAGCAGGGTACACCAGAATTTGAAAGGTCTTTACGAATATGTTTTCAATTTCTGAGAAAGTAGATTTTTGAAATGTCACTGATTTATTTCAGTGTTTATTTAAAGATATTAAAAACAAACAAACCTTTTTGTTTATGAAGGACTTTGTTGGAAAAGGAAATAGGTTTAACCCTGCCAAGGACCCACTTCTCCCACTTTCTGCATGTTGTGCCTTACTGTGACACTTTGACAACTTGACATGTTGTGTTTACTTAAGTGTGGACAACTATATACCATGTGCACTAGAGAAGCCTTGACTAACAATTTTTTCTTCAAAATGTACAATTGTCTATACAAGAGAAAATGTCTTTAAGAAACCATCTTACAAAACTGGAGTATGCATTTCATACATATAAGTGTTTTCAACACAATGAGTAAGCCAAGTTTTGAACATTTTCAGATGATTTTTTGTACGTTTTAAACAAGTATCAACATGAAACGTAATCCACAAAATTTATAATTAAACCTGTTTTTTCCTTACTTTGTTAATATTTTTAAAACGATCTACAGTGTTTATTGGGATTTTTTATCGCTTATATTTTTGATAGAAGGGTGTTAAACATACAAAGTGGCCATGTTTATTCGCCCATTTTACAGTAAATTATTGTATTTTACTGTAGAATTTTTTTGTGTATTTTTAGAATTAAGATAATTTTACTTAACAACAAGCGTGTATCATGTGTTCTAGCCTTTAACACACTTATCGTTGAACGGCGTCCATGCGTTCAAAAAGTGTTACAGCCCTTTGAACGCGTAAATGCGTTCAGTTCTTTGGACACATTTAATGTACAACGTGTGTTCAGATATGGGACACCATGATGTGCAATGTAATTTCGGATGAACACGTAACGTTCAAAATCTGCACACGTGTGTTCGAAAATTGAACATTGGTTGAACACGTGATGTTAAATTTCTGAACGTCTAGACGCGTTCAAAAAGTGTTACAAAAAGGCGTTTAATTGGTGTTCTATCCTTGAACACTTCAGTTTACAATGTAGAAAGGGTGTCATTTTCGTCTTAGAATGCCCGAAAAACGAAGACGACGAATGCAATTGCTTTTTTCCGCACAAAATGTTAATTAAACATTACAACTGTAATCATACAAGCCAACTAATGAATGGAAACAAAACGTCATGTGATTATCTTTTAAGAACGTCAAGTGATTATCTTTTAAGATGTATTCAAACACTGCACGCAAATTATTTTTTGCTGAGAAATGAAGATTTCCCTCACAATCGCACATGCGACAGACTACACCAATAAAAGACATAAAAGGTAAAAAGCACTCTCAAATTCTAAACTTGATCTCGTCACACATGTAATAAATGTAACCTGCAATAAAACACAATTTACAGGGGGGGAGGGGGTTGGCCGGTGTATTTTGAAACATCGCTGCGTCAAAAATAGTGACCCTTTCAAAAGTTCATGCACAAAAATTTGTGACCCTCCCCCTTATCCGTGCATGAAAATAAATGACCCTCCCCTATTATTCAATACCCCCCAACAAGCCCGCAATGTGTTCAAGACCCCTTCTGACTTGATATACTTTGGAATCCCCCTCCCACAAGGAAGGCAAAATATGGCTGATATAACGCTTTGTCCAAAACATTTCAAATCATATGTGTGTGATAATTCATGTAAATGTACTTTGCTTGAAGTGGAAGGTAAAAAGTGCATGCGTGTACAAAAAATGTAATTTTTAGATTTTATCAATAATGTTGATTCACTATACATGGGAGTCTATGAAAAAACTGTAAAAAAATTCTTTCACAATTAATAATATGCACTTTTTGTGCATATATGGACCCTGAATAATTGACATAATTGTACTTGATTAGAAGAGGGTGGTACCACGTGCATCTGTGTACAAGAACTTTGTTTTTGGAATTTTGCATAAAAAGTTCATCCACCATACATTGTAGTCTATGACAAAAGTAAGAATAAATGTTTTAAAAACCAAAACTTGGCAAACCTGTCTATTTATTTACACTCAATTATTGGTATAAATGTTCATGATTAGACTAGAGTGGTTTCAAGTCCATGGTTGTGCAAGAAATCTCATTTTGGGATATCACTGAAATGTTGATTCACTATACATAGCAGTCTATGACAAAACTATGAATAATTTTTTCCAATACAAAACTAAGTAAATCTGTGCATTTATGTACACCTAAGTATTAGTATTAATGTTCATGATTAGACCAGAGTGGCTTCAAGTCCATGGTTGTGCAAGAAATTTGATTTTGGAATTTCACTGAAATGTCGATTAACTATGCATAGCAGTCTATGACAAAACTATGAATATTTTTTTCGAATACACAACAATGTAAATATGTGCAGTTATGTACACCTAATTACTAGTTTTAATGTTCATGATTAGACTAGAGTGGTTTGAAGTCCATGGTTGTGCAATAAATTTGATTTTGGAATTTCACTTAAATGTCGATTCACTATGCATAGCAGTCAATGACAAAACTATGAATATTTTTTTCCGATACAAAACTAAGTAAATCTGTGCATTTATGAACGCTTAATTATTAGTATTAATGTTAATGATTAGACTAGAGTGGTTTCAAGTCCATGGTTGTGCAAGAAATTAGATTTTAGAATTTCATCGAAATGTTGATTCACAATACATTGTAGGCTATGAGGAAACTACAAATAACTCATAGGTTATCTGATCCTAAATTGTTATTCAAAAGTTGTTCGACCTGAAGCTTCAAGGTGTTATTGATGACATTTTGCACTATTCTGAATAGTTTGTATTTTGTCAATGTCCTCAAAAAATAAAAAAAAATGTACATACAGCGACATGAGCATTTGACACCAACCGATACCCAATGTATTGCCAATGGGAGAATGATATCAAGTAAGTGATTTCCCAAATTGTTATTGAAAGAGTCATAATAGGGGACAGTTATGCACAATAGAGGAGTTGGATAAGTAGAAATCATGACAACTTAAATCAATGTGGCTGCTTTGACCATCAATACATTGTTTATTATACCCTTAAAATTGCGCCCGAAGGGCGCGCCGAAAATGGAAATGGCAGAAAATGAAAGTGCCAGGAGGTATTTTTTCTTTTTTCAGTATTCCATATTCTTCAATACGTGCACATTCAAGTTCAGCTTTGATGCAAAAAAGGGTGACCCTCCCCCATAGGCATACACACAATTTTATGACCCTTCAAAAATGCTTGCGCGAAAAATGGCGACCCACCCCCGAAAAACACCGGCCCAACCCCCACCCCCCCTGTAATTTGTGTCCAGTCCCTTAAGCTATAGCATTAAAGTTTGATTAAAACGCTTTACATTTCCATCGATATCTCCTCTTTTTTCGCGAGTAATAGTCACCATCTCTCGACATTTTAAGGGTACTCCAGTTAGAGAAATCACGTATACAGACGTAGATATGACAGACACGGTATCTAAACAACAGCAGGAACGAGCCACCTGAAAAGAGAAGACAGACTGTGCTTCAATACAGTTCATGTAAGCAAACTGACTTGATGACATCAAGCATTTGGAAAGAAACACCTTGGGTAAAGAGAAATAATATTCACATTTTTGGCGATTTGGCCCTTAAACAAATTGACCTTTAGACATGCATGCAACACACGTTAATATTACTACAAGTTATAGACAATCCAAGGCAATCCTTGCCATTAATTTCTGATTTACTTTACGGAATTGACCAAGCGAATTAGGTCGAATTACCATCAATATGGAGGTGTACTGACATTTATCATGGTAATTTTCTAATATCATTGTGAGGGGAAGACTGTATAATAGCAAACACTGTATGCTTATGTCTCCTTCAATGTTGTTGTTGACAGGTAAACTGGTTACAGCTTGGATCTTAAAAAAATCAAAATTTTCTGCATATTAGATTTTTTAATACAATTTTGTAATGAATATTTTGTAATGCAATTTCAATATATTTACACCAGGTGCATGAACAGAACATTGCTGGCAATGTGCAGTAGTGCCGCAAGTCACATTTGAATCGTAGCTTGTAATAATTTACTTAAAGTTTAAATCTTAGGAAATAAATGTTTAACTCTACATGGTGGGAAATAATTCCGGAATAACGGTGTGTCGAAGCCAACCAACTGGCCTAAAGCGTTTTAGACGCTGCAATTTTGGCCCATTTTAATCCTGTATACCTAATCGTTATATTCCAGTCCATTTCTCATTATATTAACCTTGACAAATGCAATCTGCCCTTTTATCCATTGTCTGTTTAGATAGAATCACGCACGGCATACCTAAAGTATTAGCATGGATTGTTGCCTGTATTTTAGCTGAACAGAGCATATACAGTTGAATTCAGTCAGTAATCCACTGTTTGTATTTTTCAAATCTGTATTTATGCGGATTCAAGTGAATCTATTTTATAATACAGGCAACACAGTTAGTGTGACTATGTTCGGACGTATTTCTGCTTTTTGATGCAGTGACATGTGTACATGTAAACAAAATTATAGTAAGGTAAATGTAAAGTTTTTGATTGTCATTGTCTATTACTGTACGTTTACCTCGAAGGAGAGTCAGTAAAGAGCAAATTTAAGTCTGCACGTGAGTATAAAGAGATACTTGATCCTTCGGGTTTTGTTGCTAAAACTACGGATTGTTGAAGGGAAGTGCTAACAACATCCTAGAATCATAATTTAGCAAATTAACTTGAATTATCGTGAACGAAAATTTTCAGGTAGAGCTGATAATGTTAATCGGTTAACATGTTTAAACCATTGACAGAAGTCCATTTATAGTACTATTAATTATTAACCATAGAAAAAAATGAAAGATTAATCTACGAGTTTGCATCTACACCAACTCGAATGAACTTGCTAATCCTTAGTATCATACTGACAGAGGAACATTCCTTTTCTGTCCCTAACGTCATCCATAGCGTAGCAGAAAATGCTATTGGCTAGCTGATACAACTGCAAATCATCTCATATGGCACATTTTGCTTTCTTCTATACCATTAGTTTGCATCTCGGTATCCATAGACGTATTTGCCAGTATCTCGAAATTTTTATCTATAGATATACTTGAACGTATTACTAGGTGTGCTAAGTAGATAAAGAGGTCAGGGAAAGGAAGGATTGGCACAATGCTATCCGAAACTAGACCGAAACTAGAACAAAAATATTACAATATGATGAACGTATATGTACGCGAATAATTTTTATTCGTGAAATAAGTCATACCTGAAATGTTAAAAACAGGGAATAAATTAAGATGATACACTCTTTATTAATATGAATTTCACTCAGTTGACAATCAGTTTACTTTAAGTTAAAAGCAGCTGTGTTAAATGAGCGGTACGTAGCTATATTTCAGAGATGTTTTGACTTAATCATAAACTTTTCTCATCTGATAACAGCGGAATTGATGCCAGTCAGAGAGCTGCAAGATTGTAAAACAATCACTTCTTTAAATCAAAGGATTAAACGGAAATATAAAATTCACATGCGCTCTTTGCAAGCAAGTGATACTGTACAACTGATTTTAGCTTTGTGTAATTACATGAAAGCAAACGCCATAAAATGTTTGATGATGAATTTGACATCGGCGTTAGTCACAGGTTGATCATGTTACGTATAGGTTAAACTTCGCATTCTTATAACGTAATATGTTAGGTTCAAATAATGAAAATATGGCGATTACATATCTTGCAAACTTCTTTAAGTTCCTCTTTCCGCTTGGCATGTACAGTGCGGCTACGTTAGGCCACAGACAAACATAGACGGATTCGCAACGGGTATTGTTTAAGGTGTGAAGCGGTTACGTAACCCATCAATGTTCGCCTCGCCTCAGGTTGCTCTCGCTTCTCTTTTCCGAAGAGTGCCAACCATGCAACCTTCGGTAATTTCCTGATTTTCGTCAATTTTGATAAGCGAAAGTATGTTCGGCAAAGTTTGTGTTGTTGTTGTCGTGTGGTGCTGAGCGGAATTGACGTGCTGGCGAAAACGGCATTGTTTTGCGCTTCAGGAAAGTGAGTTTTACCGTTTTTTTAAAAATTCTTGTCATGTTTTTATTAACATATAATGAGTGTGTTTGAACCAAATTCAAAAGTCTTTTATCGATATTGTCTGGTTTTACACAATGGTTTACGGTCAGTCATACCGTCTTTTATATGTGCGTCAAAAAAGGATATGTTTATGAACCTGCTGGCGTGTTGTGTTTTGATTGGCGTGAAGCAGTGTTTCTGGCCTGAGAGCTCACAAAATAACTATGGTTGATACGCGACTGGAAGTACGATGCCATCTCGTCGTATTTTTCGCATAATCTCGTGAAATTATCAACCACAAACAAAGCCTCCAAAACGTTTAACTCCTTTGAAGCTCATCTTAGTATGAAAAGCCAATGGTCTACCGAGACGACCATGGAACAAAAGTCATGCCGCGTTTCCAGTCTGTCTATATTTGTCTGTTGTCACGCTTTGCATGTCTCCTCATGCAGGTGATAAATTACTACCAAAGTAAACATTAGTGAATAACAGTAAAAACAAATATGGAATATAAGTCAGCGTGAGTCATCCATTTACTAGCGTAGTGTATTTATATAGGGCTTATTCACAAATACATGGCAGGTGTAGGAATAATTCTTCGGCGATGAGAGAGATAGCCAGCTAGAAGAGCAAAATTTGAAGGTTTCCACTCGGCTCAGTTTATTTTTAGGTTCCACAGTTTGGTAGGTAATTCTCTAAACTGATTGAATGGTGTTCTTATGTCATCCCATGACTCTAATGATAGGATAACAACAAAAATACTAGAGATTTTGTAAAATGTCATATTTACTTTGGAAAAAAATATGAAATGATACTAATTCCAACGATTTTTTTATTAAAGGAACACGCAGAACCAGTAACAGGGAATATACGCTGCAACTTTTGATATTATTTTCAATATCAATGTTCAATTTATCATCAACTTGTCAAAAACCACCAGTTGTACATACTATTTTTGATAATTGAATCACAGTTCACACTGAAATTCATTTGGTAACAGTACAAATTTACAGCCTTTGATAGCAAGAGATTCAATATGCTTTATAGAGTACAAAATGACTAGTGTATCCAAATATACATAACAACAAAGCCAAGATAGTCTCTATCCTTGACCTGCCCGTTAAACTCTTACGCCAGTGCATGAATAAAGCTACAAAACAATCAAATACTAAAGACAATTTTCAGATATTGAAAGTTATATATTTAGTAATGTACTACGGATAAATGTATCAAGCTATGTATAATATTAAAGGTGTACTCTCTTTATTGACACAGACCTGTATCATAGGGTTGAAACATTGCTTTACATGGCCAACGACAGATGTGATTTTTTAATTTAGTTTTTGTTTTGTTATCTTTTTTTCCAGGATGAAATCATTGCTTTGTATTAAAACACTGTATACGGTTAGTAAGAAAAAAATCAATTGCAGACATGACATCTGTTTTCAAGCCTGTAAGCTGTTTCAGGGAGATAAAACCAAAAGATGAGTTGACATAAAGAGTAAAACTACTGTAACAAAAACAAAATTTTAAGTTATTATCGTTAGTTTAATTCATATTTGGTCATATAACAGTTGGGTATTTTAAAGTGTTCGATAATTCAAAGACATTGGATTTGAAATTTTTTTGAGGATTTTGAAGGAATTCAAACAGCATTTCCCCGCCCCTCGGTATTTGTCAAACATAGTATTGGATGAAACATGTCGGATAGAATTGAGTTACCACCAGGTTTCATTAAAATCTAAGCAAGTGCTCGGGTGCCCCTATCGCACAAAATTAGAAAAAACACCTTCTTGATGACCTGTTCAAACTTTCCTTAAATTTATTATTCTGTAATTGTTACATCGTTCACCGTCTTTGATGTTAGTCGGAAGTTGTGGAAAATATATAGTTTCTTCAAAAACAGTTGAAACATTCATTACGAGACATAGCGCAACACAGCCAATTTTTAAATCAGATGCATCTCTTTCTATTTTCGGCTTATTAATTTATCATTAATTTTCTTTTCGGATGAGATTCTACATTTGACAAAACATGTCTACAATGCTATTAAGTTTAAGATCACTATATAAAATAACAGATTACGGAATTGAAATAAGACTTTCGGCTTTACATGTACAATTTTAAAAAGTAAGAAATTCTACTGCATTTATACGAATAAGATTTCTATGATTGAATTATTAATATTATTTCAAACTTTGCACCGTCTGTTGAAGAGTTAATTCCTAAGTGACGAAGCAATTTGATAGTCGACAGACACAATGCAAAATGTCGTTCTAGAAAGAATGACGGCACGGCTCCTTTTCATGTCTTGTTGGTGCAGTGCAGACAACGTTTGGCTGTTCAGAATGCCATACACAATTCTTATCAGCTCTGGGCATAAGGGCGGTAATTAGCAATCCATCATAGCATTGTCGGATTACAGGAAAAAACAAATATTGTAGAATTACCAACGCTTGCTGCATGAGTCATTCATCTTTATTAAATATGAGTGAAACATTATGGACTGAAGGGGCTGCGAAAGGGGTTTCAACTTACAAGTGCTTTGGTGTCCTAATGCAATGTCGCTGAATAAAAATATTTCTTATTCTTTCTTAGCTTTTTCTTACAGCAGAACTGATATTATTGGAAAATATATAGTGTGTTTAAACATATATTTTTCTTCTTCATTATCATGCAATTTGTGGAATTTTTATAGTTCATTAAAATACCTAAAGGTAATGTAATGGATACATTTTAGTCAGATTTATGTGTTTCTGTCGTCAGAGAAAAGCTAGTCACTATATCAAAATATATTATTCGAGTCTTTCTAATGATGGTGTCTGTCGTCTCGTATATTTGAAAATAAATTAGTTTTGTTTGTCTCCTAGGTCAATTTAACAAGAATTATCCAGATCTAAAGGTCAAACTTTACAACTAAAGTAATGTTCATTTCACTGTCACATTAACACTTGCAATGCTACAAACTAAGTAATGATTTAAACACAATATTCATAATATTGTGATGACTTCGATGTTTATAGTACTAGGCATATCGAAATGTATGATCATCTTGCATTCTCTTGTGAGAATTTAATTGATACGAGATGTTCAGCATTGATATCCATAAGATTGCGCTGCCACAGTATCTCAACAACAACTATTGGGATCAATATCCAGTTGGCCAGTCCAAGAACAGTCCATATGTGAAATTTGCAGCGAGGACTTGTTGATAAGAGATCCACGAGGTGAGAAAAATAGTTGAAAAGACCCATCTGCCACTATACAATAGACGTTTATTATTCTTCTTATTAAATTAAATTGTGTTCTACACGATCAAGGAATATGTGATATTAAGTGTATATTAAACAATGCAGCGGCGGTTTGGTAGAATGCAAAGTCTATTACTGTGACTACTGTAAAGGGATAAACAAAAAAATAGCTGAAAACGGCAATGTATTGAAATGTATTGATATGTGGATACTGTAATTCCTAAAAGAAACCAGAACAAAACATAAATTTCCGGAACACGCCTGTTCGATTTGAGCTTTGACAGTGAACAAAACAAAGGGCTCCTTAGGTTCAGATGAATGTTTTGCCCCCCCCCCCCTAACAACTGAGGTCAGTGTTAACTGCGAGCCTTTTGGGTCAATTGCTTTAGGAGGGATAGTGCCCAGATTATAAATCTATTTTATTATTTCCATTTCTTTTATGATTTACATTTGTGTTGATGATATTTTGTAGATTCCAAATATCGTGAAATTGCTAATAATATGGTCCTTCATGTTGAAGTGTTCGCTTACGACACTGTCTTTTTGCGTTCCATATTATATACATGTTCATATGTCCGTGTTTTAAGTTTCCTGCCTGCGTGAAAGCTTATCACATTGTGAACAGTTGATGTCGCATATGACACCGTTGCTGTTGCAAGTTATATTGCCAGCGATAGGGTGCATTGAATCAGTTTTATTGTCTTTTACTCTGTCTGTGTTGAGGATGGATTTAAACTGGTTGTAGTGGCCGCATATATTGCATGATCCTGTGCTGAGTTTTGTATTGTTGTTGTTGTTGTTGTTAACTCTGGCTCTGACGATAATTTTGGAGAGATTTGTAGGCTGTCTATATGAAACTATGGGGTTGTTTGCAGAAATGTCTCTTCTGTCTTGAGTATGTCCAAGTATTCACAGGTATGTTAGGTAGTTTGGGTTTGAAAGTAAATACAAGTGGTATTCTGTCCTCGGTAGTTGATTTGCATGCATTACGTTTAGGGAAAGGGCACAGAAGTCAGTCCCCTAGGTGGGGGAGAAAAGGGGAGGGAAGGGTTTTTGTGCAACGGTTTACTTTATTTGATTTTATTTATTTGTGCTGTGATATTTCAAATAAAGATTTCAATTCCAAACCATCTGACTGCTTTCTTTATTACTACAAGTCCATGTCTCCTCTCAAACATGTTTATGTACCACTGTAATTGCACCGCAAACATTGCCAACAGACTAATCCGCTGTCCGTATGAGCCGATTAATTGCTTAAGTCGACACCACAGCCGTCACACACGTAGTAAAATAAGAGAAGGGGTGAAGATCACGGACACATTGTCATGAAAAACGCAAATCTAAGCAGGTGTAGAAGTCAAACAAAATTTAATGATCATCAAAATCATCACTGTACTGATGAATTGGTACATGCCAACTGACACAGTCTTAAATGGTCGTCTTGAGCCAGGAAACCAACCTACATTTTTGAGTCGACCATGGTCCCATGTCGTCCGTCAGGGCGAAATTCGTATGTAGAACCTTTTGATCTCAAACCGGTTTATTTCCAGTCAAGAAGTAAACATGTTTCCTACTCGAGTACGTTAAGGCGAGGCTCGAGAAATTTCTTATGAATATGCAAATTTGCACTAATAAATATTCATGGTTCCACGAGCTCGCGCGATCAGCATTATTCAACCGGATCGCGGACGTGTATGGTGTGCGAGTACTTGCGAGTATAGCCTTCGAGGCTTCAGCTCACGTGGGCAAAAGACCCAAACGGGAGATTTGGAACGGCTTTTTCTTCAGCCAACTTTACCGTTTCGGTCTTTAGCATATCAAGAGCCAACAAGGACTTATACATATCGAAATAAACGCAGTTTCACGAAGGATATTGTGGCTACGCCATCATGGTTTCCCCCCAGGGTTGCCACTATCAGCACATGTTGAACCCTGATCACGTATGTTTTGTGCGTGCATTGAGTTTTGCGCATGCGCGGATCGTTGCGCGTTTCCAGGCTTCCATCATATGCAAATAGCATAGCAACCGTCGATAGCAACAGTTCCCTCCCCTACTTTTATCCAATCAAATGGAAATATTGAAACGTGTCAAAAGTTGTCAGAATACATAATCATGTTGACACACATGTCCACTGTCTGTCCCGAAAAAACGGCGTGAAAACGCATTTCGTTTCGATTTTACCCAGCGAAACTAGCGTAACGTTCAAATTTTTGAATTTCTTGAAATTTCACGAAAACCTTGTTAAATAATTTTGTGTTCTTGAGTTTTTGGGAGATGGAGACATAGTGACATTGAAAATATATGCGCCAGTATTACAGCAGCAACCGGCCACATGCGCGGCTAATTTTTGTGTTCGCCGTTCCAACTCATCGAAGTTGGTGGAAAATTGAGGTAAGCTGATCAGTTTGTGGTCTAATCAGAACGTTTTCCCGTCATTTAAACAAGCACGAATACATTTTTGTCATTTCAAAAGATACTGCCCATCAATTTTCGAACAAAAATGTTGTTTGATCTCATGTAGTCATCTGACCTAAGCCTCCATCGACGACGTCAACATACTTTGGCCTTGGGGTCACGACATAGATCGACAGGAAAACCGGAAGTGATTTTTCCATTGTCAACAACATGGATGACTTGTTTTTCAATGACTTGTTTTGTCAAAAGCTGCCTTTCATGAAGTCTTTGTGCTGCTATTTCCCATTCTTCACAGCATCTGAGAATCCAAAATTAGTAATTTTCTATTTTTTTTGTTCGATTAGCGCTTGAAATTCGAGACGAAAGTACATCGGTACAGCAGTCGCCCATGATCGAGCTACGTTCAGACTGTAGATGTACGTAAATATGGCGACGCTGTCAGCAGTGAATTTGTACTCGACTCGTACCCGCCATTTCTACAACCTCCATGATATCCAAAGTGTAAGTCACTCTCTACCTTGTCAACGAGGATACATGCACATTGCGTCACTGGTGTTTCTTGTATTTTTGTAACCTTCAAGTTTGAGGTCGTTAACAATGGGGTAAAGTCCCTCCACTCAAAATTGCACAGGGCAACTTGGCTCAGCTTGTTGAACAACAATTTAGCGTTCAGATAGGAAGTTCACCGATCACAGCTAGATAGCCATGAGTATAAACAAAGACTTCTCTAAATCCAAACATGTAAATTTCATTACACAAGAGTAAATTTTTAATTTTTTTTCCAGGTAACAAGATTTTGGCAGATTATACCAGACTTACATTTCTTATTTGGTACAATCATTTCAAGTGTATAGAGGAATTTTTGTGATATATGGCAATAGTCTATAGCCCTAGCTGCAAAATTGTAACTCTAAGGTGAGGTGGCCGGTGGGTTTTGGTTATTGTGACCTCACCCACCAGTAGTGCTACAATGCTGAAGGCCCTGTAGCGTTCAAAATAAGCATGTCGCACTTGATGCAGCATTTTGATGTGAAATCCTACATATTTACTGCATTTGGTCGTACGGATTTATCACTACTGAAGACTAAACACTATACTACACTTAACCTTGTCGTTTATGGGGTTTGGTATTTGTTCAAACATGTCGATCGCGTTCCAAAAACATTGAGCATGTTTCTAGTCTGGCAGCCGCTAGGCCATTACCGGAAGTTGGTTATGGCAGCTCCCAGAAATGTTTTTGGAATGGGATTGAACAAATACCAAACCCAGTACAGGATAAAGATAGTGTAGTATAGTGTTTAATCTTCAGTAGTGATAAATTGCTGCGACCAAATGCAGTAAATATGTGAGATTTCACATCAATATGCTGCGTCATGTGCGACGCACTTATTTTGCACACTACAGGGCCTTCAGCATTGTAGCCCTACTGGTGGGCGAGGTCGAAAACACCAAAAACTCACCGACCGCCTCACGGTAGAGCTACAATTTTGCAGCTATTGAAACTGTTGCTGAAGTATCGCATGTTGCTCTGAACTCTTGAAGTGGTTGTGCTGGATATATGACGTTGATGACATACCAGTAATTCACGTAGCAGAATCATTAAACAGGTAAGTTGCATTGTAGTATTTATTCATAACACAATCACATTCACAGTTATCAATTATAATTCCAAGTCCCAGCTTATTATAAAAGGTAAGTTATATTGATCATACATGTACATGTATGAAAAGTTCCCAATTGTAACAGGTAAGTTACATATTAGTATGTATTCAGAACACCATCGCATTCACAGTTATCAATTATAATTCATACCAAGCTCCACAGTAATGAAACAAATATTTGGTTTTGTATCCTCGAAAAGAAATTTGTTCTTTGCATCATCAGCAAAATTTGATTGGTTCATCAGCTCTTTCTTATGGTCAAAAACCATAGAAACAAATGACCATAAAAACAACACTATTTCTATATTTCAACTCCAGCCTCTGTCTTTCCAGTTAAGTGTACAAAACTCTACATGCTTGTTTTGCATCTTTTCTTTACAGCTTCAGGCTTAAACTTCTGAGTTGTTGGAGACACTTGTGTCCAATGTTCTTTCATGACACACTTGGTGATTTCTAGGTCATCTTTCAGTCCCCTAATGTTGTATCTAATGTTATTTAGATCAGCATGCACATGTTCTCCTCCCTGTTCCCCATGGAACCCACAGCCAAAACCCCATTTGTATCCAGGGAACTGTGTGATCCTCTAGTATGTGCATTTTAGGAGACACTTTGGCATTTGGAAATTGCTCTCTGTAGAATGCCATAAGACAATCGATGTTAGTTTCTGAAATAAAAACAAAGCTATCTGTTAGGAAAGGAAATTATCAATGCCCATCAAAGTGTAGTATTAGCTATTTTCTCATCTTCATGAACACACTATTTGTCTTTACATTTAGTTTTTTCATGTGATAATCCACACATGTATACTAAGTATTTTGCATTATCATCACAAAAAAGAATTCATGCTTATTTCCTAATTCATTCTGATAAAACTTAGGAAGTCCCAGATGATCAGTCAGTGTACTCGTAACTAAAAATCATTTTGTAACTAAGAATTCCTGAAATAATAATGTTACTGTATTAAAATGGTGCTTTTATCGGAAAATCACATACCCAACTCTTTTATCTCTTCAGCTTCCATATAATCACATTTGCTGTAGCCAGCATGGCACTTTGCAAACATCTTCAACAGCTTATTGAATTTTGTACATATTGTAGTGGCCTCATCTTGATACTCTGGACTTACAGCTTTCACTTCTTCTATTACAGCATTGGTTAACATGTCAATGTTGCCATCCTCCATGAATGAAGACAAGCAGAGATAAGAAATATTGAAGAAACCTTGGCAGTCTGAATTCCTTGTGGACACAATGGTACCTTCATAAATTCATTTTGAACAATCTTTCACACAGTGAGTAAAATTTGTTGAAATGAAGGAATTAAGGGTGAAACAAGGCATGCAGACAGTCAAGGTAAAGATGCAGAATGCAGTATATCAGACAAGGTAAGTTGTTTTGTTGATTTAGCACACATGCTCACTGACATGATATTAGACGTGAATGTGATTGCAGGAGATTGTCACTCACCCGCAAGCATTTATGGACGTGGTTTCCCACAAACGATTTTCCATGGTAGGCCTGCCTTTTGACATTCATCCGTTGTAGGGTTTTGTCAAGGGTTTGTACCAGATTGAGTGTACCACTTGGATCTATTTTCTTCTGTAACTTTGCAATGTCATCTTCAAACATGTTGTAAAACCGCAAGAATATCCCCAGATCAAGATGTAAGCTTGGCACACATACCTATATGTGAAAATTAAAGAGGATATGTAATATCAATCACAGCTACTGATTCTAAATGTTTATACTAATGAAGTGGTGTCTAAAAATACCAATAAATTCTGAAACTGTATTCATATACTATAGACAAGAAATTATATCATTCACTTTTACCAATGTGACAGAAGCTTTAATTTTTGATGGATTTTTAAAACAATGTCGAGTGTGTTCATAGTTTACCTGTGATATGGGGATCTCAAATATGATATTGTTGATGGCATTGTTGTACTCCTTTGCATTTTTCAGTTTGCCCTGCCCTTCTGCTAAAAAGTCGGCATGATCTTTGATTAGGCTGTCAATGGATCTGGGCTGGGAGGTCCGTAAGTGTCTGGGAATTTGTGACTCTTCTTGAGTAACATGGCACCACAAACAAAAGTGTCTTCCACCAGCACCACTGAGTCCGTATATCTTACAAAGGTATTCATAATCACCAAAGCCAAATAGACGGAAAGTTTCCTCTCTGAAAGAATAATGACAAAAAGGAGAGTGGATACAATGAAATAAATAGTATAAATATTATAGTATAAATATTTTATGTAGAGAATTTTCATCACTTATGCAATGAGATGTCTATGTACTTTAATTTTCATGTCCACTGTTGTGTATACGCCATTAGATACATGCTTCTAAAATTGAATGAAAATTACATCCTGTAAAGACCATGCAGATCAAAGAGGCACCAATTTACAAGTGGTATAGCCACAAACAGATTAGGTCAAATCGCAGTAAACAAAACACAGGTGCCTTGTAATTACGACACTGTGTTTGTGTACGGCGACTTGACGTCATCAGTGTGTGGCTATACCACTTGTAAATGATGCCATAAAAGATTTGTGGATGAACCTACTTCCAAGTCAAAGCTTTCAGTTCATGTAACTGTTCCCTGAATCGATCCAAAGCAGTACTCAGATTTTGGAAGCTATCCCCGCTTTCAAAAAGACAAAACACCACTGTGTTCTGTTTGGCATTAGGGTGGGGTACATTTCCAAGCTGAAACATAGCTTTGCAACTTCCACCACCCTTATCCCCACCGAGTTTGACCCATATTTCATCTTCAGGGATCTTTCCTCTGTGCCATGACAGCAAGTTCAGCCTAGAAAAAATTAAAAGATTCAGGATTATATAACTGTTTATAATTCATCACAACCAAGTGGTGACACCAAGAGTACAAAATGGAGAGTAGCTCAAATATGTGAGCATAAATTAAAATACAGCTGTACATGCATGTCTATGTGTGTTTATGGTCATGTCTCATGATTTCTTTAATGCGTGAGATCCATATAAACTATACACTACAGACTAACATCCAGTTAGAAATTATTTCAAAGTATATGTCACTTGCCTGTCATTTTCATTTAGCTGTTGTAGCACTTTCTGAGGGAGACTGTCAGCATACACACAGGGAGCCAGTTTTACTATTTTTCCTTCATCCTCGTTGAACAGGAACGGCAAATTTTCCGCCACCAAGTTGTCACCGATAATGTTGTTCTTTTCCTGTCTTATTTGCTGTTCCCCACCACTCTTCACTCCCCACTGGTTGAACCATCTAGTTATGTGAAAATATGGCACATTAGACCATTAATATAAATTTCACTTGGCAATGAAAAGCTCAGGTTTGGAGGGACAAAGTCACCAACTTCTATTTTTGTCATTTTTGTTTCTTTCAATACATTATTTACATTGTTCTGCTCTCTGATGTAGTCTCAGTCACTGGTGTTCACAACACAACTCACACTCTAAATACGGGTAAAACATGAGAATACTACTATCACATAGTTTTTGGTACTGACTGAAAATTAAATGATGGAAGTATTCATGTGTAATGTCCCTGTTTAAGGTATGGGTTGAACTCTGACCAGCGTTTGAGCCTATATCAGTGAGTTGAAAAATGTAAATAATTTATTAAAGAAGTTAAGTGACAAAAATAATTTCAAAAGTTAGTGACTTTGTTTCTTTAATTAATGTAATCATTCTCTTTTTTTCAGGTGTGACAAGACTAACCGTTTTAATTTTCTGTTAGAGTTCCAGGAAATCCCAAGATCCGTCTTCACTGCCAGCAGTTCCTCACTACTGATGGAAACCCTCGGAATCTTTTCAAACAACTGATCAATACATTTCTGCTTGGCTGCTACTTTAATTTC
Source organism: Ptychodera flava (assembly GCA_001465055.1). NCBI lineage: Eukaryota > Metazoa > Hemichordata > Enteropneusta > Ptychoderidae > Ptychodera > Ptychodera flava. Next base: position 171,917 of record LD345150.1, on the reverse strand, counting down.
ATCTTTCTGCTGTGTGCCTGATGACCCCATGCTTATTTTTTCCCTCTGATCTTGCAGGTATTTGGAACGTCTCCTGACTGTACTTTTGGATGCCATGTCTGTCTCAACTCGTGGCTGGTGACTCTGAACAAGTACTAGTTTCTGAACGAAGAAAGTATCGTAATACATGAGATGTGCATAAGTAAATTACCAAAGATGAATGCATTCCAGTATTATTTGCAAATAAAAAACTGTTAAATTGAAAGAACTTGTTGTCATGGTTTCAAAATGAGTGCAAGTAATGAGAGAAATTTCCATGAATTATCTGTGAATTAAAGTTGTGTAAGAACATCTTTTTTGCTTACTTTCATTCTTATGCTCTCCTCTGTCTTAAGAGCTTAGAACTAGTTTCTAGGAACATCATAAAATACACTAAACATAAGACAAAAGTTTCGTTCATAAGTTTTCTGCAAATACCAAAAAAGTCTAACTTACCGGTCCACCTGTTTTATATACAGCAGTTTTACCATCTTCAGACTGATTTAACTTTGTCTTCAGCAGATGGGTTGCCACTTTTTCTAATTCTGGAGTAAGTGGTAGCTCTAATGGCCTCTCAAGAATGTCAGATGATACACTAGACTCTCTCTGATGTGAACTTTCAGCCTGACTCAGTTGACAAGTGTGTTGGCTTAGGTGCAAAGAATTGCAAACCTGCTTGCATTTATTACATTGCATTGGGAGGGCCGTAAAATATTCAAAAAATAAAGTTTTGCAGGGGTAATTGAAAAGCAAGAGACAGTTTGTGTACAACAGGGGCAACTTATGGAGGACATTTTCTTTGTCAAAAAAAGATTTATTAAACAGTTACTGCAATAAATGTGCTGACAAGGGGTTTCTAATGGCCTGGATAGAAAAGAAAGGCATATACTACATTTAATATCCCCATCAGGCATAGGACTAAAGGTCTCAGGCCAATCAAAAGTGGGTGACTTTAGGGACTGCTCCTCTAAGTATGATTTCCCTTCCTCTGTTAGTATCTGATTTATTTGGTTTGTGGAGTCAGTCTGGGTAGGTGGGTCTTGTTTTTTAGTTGATGGTCTTCCCCTTTTAACTCTCTTAGGTCGCCCCCCTTGCTTTGTGCTTCAAACTGGGAGCAAACATGACATGCTCCAACCCTGGGATGGGAGGCCCATAAATCTTGGAAAGGCTCCGAACAGAAGACAGTTTTATTTAGCAGACGTCGATAACAGAGATTACATAACTGTTTTGGATGTACGTCTGCCTCATCTCTACTCACATCAAGGCCAAATGTGTACGAAATCTGATCCTTGTATAAGTTGCACAGTTTAGGTTTTTTCCCTTGCAAGTCAGCCACGGAACTTTGGGCTCTAGAACCACATATTCTACACAGTTTTTGAAGGCAAAATTGGTGAAAATCAAATCCTGACATAATTTTTGAGAAAGTAAGTGAATATTTTTTGAAAATTCAAAGAAAAATTACCAAAATAATCGTGAAGGTCGAAGTAATTAACTGAAACTGATACCAAAAACAATGCGCGTACGTTTGAAAATTGCCTAGCAACGAGAAAATTATCGGCCACACAAACAGAAAAAAAAATTTCGAAAATGCTATTTAAAAAAATTAGCCTCAGAGAAACTCTCTAGAAATATAAAATATGCCACTTACTCTAACTCCCTAGCTATATGAAAGTTGCTGACAAACTCAAAAAAGTGTTAAAATTTGCCCTGGAAATTACACCTCACTGCCGCCAACGTCACCTGTCACTGGTCAAGGCGTCTCTTCAGAGTAGTCGGCAACTTGCCCAAATTTTCCCACGGATCAGGTTTTGACGTCAGAAACTCATTGATATTCATAAAATTACTTTCTAATGAACACCTTGACACCATATTTGATACTTGTTTGATGATTTTTATTGGATAAAACTCAGTAGAAACGGCAGATGCCGGCGGGTAACCAAGGGGCTGCATACCTCATTTGCATACAGTCACAATGACCTGACCTCTGATTTACGCAAAGTCTCCTTGCGCATGCGCACAACTAAATTCTCGTTATCTGGCAAACTAAACATACATGTGATTAGGCCCGCAACTTGTTTTCGCCATCACTCATCAAGGACAAACAGGGGTGTTTTGCAACAACTGAATGTCACTTCTCACGACATGTACAAAAAACCGTCAGAAACAAAAGCGAGGTTGAGTATTTTATCGATCTCCAGAACTGCTCTAGTAGTAATATATACTTGTTTTTTTGTGATCAAATTGTGTTTTCTCCCCATTTTAGCTACAAGGGAAACCCCCTCCCGGTAGCTAAAATGACATACGAGTACGTGCGTTCATATACAGGTCACGTCATTTACGCGACAGCTGGCACTGACGTCACTCCCGTTTACAGATGACTCACTGGCATATAATAGACATTTAGGTCAGCACTCAGCGGGGAATTCCAATAGCAACAGCTGAGTTCAGTCATTTGTTGGATAGATTCTGACTGTGATGTAAGTAAAAAAGTCTGCTCTTAAAAAGGCAACAGGGGAACTGTGCCAGTTCCGGAGGTGATTCTTGTCTTCTGGATGTAAGTATGAATTTTATCAATATCTGCTGGCTGTGTGAATTTTCACTATGTTTGGAGTCGTATTAACACTTATGTTAGATTTTCAACCCCTACAGTTACGGTTCCGATAGGGATGTTGCACAATACCTTTCCAGCAGGGGCTTTCCAGTAAGACTTTCGCAATACTGTTCCGGTAGGGCTTTTGCAATACCGTTCCGGTAGGCTTCGAGTGTTGCTTAGCAGCCTGTGATGTCATGTTACAGGTCTGACATTCTACAGTTTTCATGAAAAAATTTCTACAGAGTTTTTTCTAGTCCCTTCAGAGACAATTTTCATTTTAATTAAAATAGCATAGTATCTAATCTACTATTCTTAACGTTGACCATTGCATCACTGATAACATAAACATGAGCAAATATATTATCATCGCGAGCGTCGTCGACACCCTTAACTGAAGTATCTTTTTTACGGGATTTCAAGTTGTATACCATCTTTTGTTTTCATTATTTGTAAACCATTTCCATGAAATTCAATATCTTTAAAACTACGCAGATTGATAAACAGAGAGAATTTATTTTTCAAATAATCGACTTCATCTATATAAATTTCACACCAATCTTTATCTTCAGCAAAATACCGTCTTGTTTCTGTCCAAAATTGTCTTGGTAACATCTTCTGAGCATATATTTTGTTCGCAATACCCTCAATCATTACAGACACAGATTCAATGGATGGATTAAAGAAAAATTCGCTATTAAGTTCTTACTGATTCTGATTTTTAGTGAAGAGTATAACAATACCTCTCATGCTACGTCGTGGTACATTTATATTTTCATTGATAACCATGGTTGATTCTTTGAATGGGATTGTTGTAAAATAATATAAATGCTTATAAAGGTAACTTTTTCCACTGTTATATTAACCAGCAGTATCTCTCGCGAGGATGGGATCATAGATTGTTTCATATTCCATTTGAATGTTTTTTTAATTTATAATTGGGTGTAACAGCATGATTACTAACAAGAAATTGGGAGGCGGGTGCAAGCATAATTTTAAATTCAATATGACTCCCTAATGCTGATGGATATGCAAACCCATGATCTGTTATGAGGGGATGAGACAGACGAATAACATATTTTGTTTGATCTGTGTTAAAAGTAAATGATGGTCCACGACGGCGGAATCTGCATTGGTTGCGCCACTTCTCAATTTTCTTAGATTTTCATTCTGAATTCCGTGCAGTGTCATGTTCGTTCTCTCCTTTTCATGTTTGAAGAGATCGCGATAACATTCAATAAGATTATATATATTGAAATTGATAAGTGCCAGACCCTCTAATGTGAGAACCATACGCTCGATTATATTCTGCAACATTTTGTACTACTCGGTTATCTTCGTGTCCCATTACTTCGAGATCAAAAACCAGGTCGAAAGTATCTGGAACTAGTACTACTCCGCTTTCTAACTTTGGACATCGTATGATAAGTGTCTGGCCTGGATCTGCCTCACTTGGATTATGAGCAATCACATGATGAGTTCTTACTGCTTTCGTTCCCTGCAGTATTCGGTTGCTGAAAGTCGGTAATAATGATCTATCGTACCCCATTTTCGTGTAATGTATATAGTAGTGTAGAAGAAAAACATTACAGTTAAAAAGAAAATAAATCACATCTTTACATAAACATTTCCTTCTGATTGAAAGATAAATCTATTACCTGTGTCGCGAATCAATTGAAGAACCCAATATTCTTGTAGATGTTGGACTTCCATTTCATCATTGTCAACCTCTTTGAATACGTTTATGAATTCTAGTCGCTTAAAGAAGTTAGTCTTTTGACATTGCTTAATGAAAGCTAATATGTTATGATATAGATTATCATCTTTCAGTCGGACACCTGGATTTGCTCAAAGGATATGTCGATTTACTCGTCGGAGTTTACACCATTCCAATTCGACAGAGAAACCAAACAGATCTTTATTTTTAGAAGAAACTTTATAATATTCTTTTCACCAAACATGCTTGGTCATATATTAATACATAATTTTATTTATTATGACTAATGTTAAACCTGTTAAAAATATCCATAGCTGTTCTCCAACAAATCCGACCACCGATCCTGCTGTCTTTAATAGAAAACTAACAAGTTAACCGATTAAACCTTGTATTGCAGCAGCACTTTTTGCGGCCAAGGTTTTTAACCATTCGCAAAATTGCTTTACAATTTCTTTCACTTTTGTGTATATTTTGGGTGGACCTGAATAATTGTTTGCTCCAGTTCCTGCTCCACCTCGTCCTCCTTTAGTCACAACTAGAGCAATTGTTGATATTGTCATTCCAAGGGCAGTAAGTAATGCAGCGATTGTAATACCATTTCATTTAAATAATTCTGTCAGCTTCACCCTGAGTGACAAATCTGGATCGGAAATTACATCACGAAGAGATTTAGTAGTAGCCAGACTTTCATGTGCCTCACTGATCTTATCATGTTCATATTTAATTGATTGTCAATTTTAGCTTCACTTGTTATGAGTTCAGGTAGTAGTTTTTCGGCTTTTTCTTTTCCTTTGGTGTCCGTCTCAGGATCCTTTAACTGTTTTTCAACTTCTTTTTTTCTCTAGCGTTATTTTCTTTTTTTCATTGTTAAGATCTTTAATAAACATATTCGCAATCCTTAATTCATCATTAATAGCTCTATATTCGGGGTTTAGATTGTTCCATTCATCGATTTTATTTTCAAAAGCTTGTATTTTATCTGCATTACCGCTAGCATCTTGCCGTAAGAATGTAAGTTCATCTTTGTATATACCAATGTCTTCTGGTGTCATCTTCTCAGTCGGTATTTTATCGTTTTTCGCATCTTCAGAATACAATGTACGACTCACATATTCGGGCTCTGCGCTAGATCAGCCTCCGAATACATCTTTCATTAATTCGTGTCCTCCTTTTTCTCTCATTCATGTGGTGAACTTATAAAATCCACCTCCTCTATCTTTAGATAGCTTGAGGTTTTTATAATACAGCTTTCCATCCCTAATCTCAGATTTCGTAGCCAATACATTTAGTGCATCCGGATCAGTAATTTTATTATAGTCTAAGAATTGATTAATCATACTTAATTTTTTATCTACTCTAAGTTCAGTCGAACGACCAACCTGTGGGCCAGCCTGGAAAGGATCGGCTTCTGCAAGGGCATTATCATTGTCTATCAAGTATGTTTCAGCAGTAGCATCATCATCATCATTTAAATTTGCATCATCGAAATCCTTGAGTGGTATATCTTCTCCTCCTGTTGCCATATTGTCTCCCTATATTACTACAATTACTTTTTTATCATCCCTTACATATACAGTAAAAAAAATGCACGTCTCAGTTGTTGAAAGCGTTGAACAGTTAGCTGACTATATCGAAAGAACTAGCGCTGCATATCGCCGCAGTTATAAATTAATGGGCCGAATTGATATGGCTCTTAATGTGACTAAGGGAATTCTTGTAAGTTCTGCTGTCATAGCAGTAATTCCGACAGTTCCAGTTCTTTTAGCTTTAACTCCTATACCAGGTGTTATTATTGATGTAATACAAGGAAAAACTGGAGTATCAAAAAGGCGAGAGAGATATAAACATTATTACGTACAATATAAACAGCTGCTTACACAAATACAAGAAAAATGCAACAACAGAAAACGCCTCAAAACTTATTCAGGACATATTTCATCAGGCACTAGAAACACAAAAACAAGAAGGATTTAATCCACCGCTAGAACGATACATGCGATATTACGGATTAAATGGATATGAAAATTAACTCCGTCCTATCGGCCATGTTTCTGCCAGCCATTCGCCCGTGTCTGGATTGTATAACTGCACACGTTTGATATCATTTGGTGCCATCATGATTTTACTACGCTTTCCACTACGGATTTCACCAGGTTTTTTCTCGGTACAAACTGTAAAAATTGGATTTCACCAGGTTTTTTCCGTACAAACTGTACAAATTGTGCCCGCTCGGTCTCCTTCCTTCGGAATTTCTAATTTTCAAACAGATCCTTATAGTCTCCAAAGTTCAAATGTTTTCTAACACAAACATCTTTTATACCTTTATATTTTTTCGTCTCCAAAGTTGGAGACCGAAAAGCATACACTTTCGAGCGTATACCGACAAAATCAAGAATAGGTTCACCATTCAACTCATCTTTAAATTTACCTATCACCTTTTTATTAATCTTTGGAACTCCTATCCCGTCTTTTATCCCACTAGTATCACATATCGTTTCCTTACCATTCTTTTCCACATCTTCCCGAACTATATCAATGAAAGTTACGTCCTGGGAAGGAAGAGGTACACTGTAAACAAAACTATCAGTATCTATGTAGGCTAATCGTATTCCTTTGAACCGCTTTCAAAAGTAATTGCAATGCGTCCCATACATAAGCAGCTTAGAAAGTTCAAGCACTGCCGCACCAATGAAAACTGGCTTATTATATTCATATTGATCCCTTTTCAGTTCCAGTAGGACACTGTTGCAGGAATCGCCATCCTCTTCGGAAGTATATATTTTTTATATGTTTCATCTTTGGATTATACTTCTAAATCTTTTTACGACCACTCTCGGTACTACTGTGGCCCGAAACAAATTTAAAGTCTCTGTACTTTCGAACGTCTTCTATTGTCTTGCCGAACATTGCATTATTCATCAGCTTATAGAAATTCTTTTCAAAATCTGTCTTTCCCTTTGCCCTCATTTTAGCGTTAAAGTCAATATATTCCGCGAGACACGGTGCCTCTTCGAAGGCAAGCGCCCGATGAATCTTTTTCAGTCGCATTCCCATCCGAAGATAGAATTCAAGCAACTTATAATGTAAGACGTATCTTTCTCTGTCCATTAGACTTGTAATCAGTCGACTGCCCTGCCTCGGAAATTCGTAGTGATGCGGCGCTAGTGTTATATCGGAATGTTCTTCATGTAATTCGGCTGGATATTCTTAGTGTACTTCTACAAAACTTGGTGGAAATCTAGCGCCGGGTCCCCAATCCAAGCCTGCTCCGCCTTCCCATTCTAACAATTCTTCCATCGTCATCCAATGAAGTCCC
>LD345150.1:134147-162046 GCA_001465055.1 Ptychodera flava | reverse complement strand
TGCTGCTTCTTCAACTATTTCTGCATCTGTATCTCTTAATTCAGCTGAAGCATGAATATCTTTAGCCTGATTTTCTCTTTCCCAATCAGCCTGGAGTAATCTTTTTTTCTGACTAGACATTTTTGTCATGTTCAAATTTTTCTAATGCTTTATCATGTCTAGTTTTCTCTTCAATAAGAGCCTCACCATTCCCGGAAAGCTTTTGTCCGATAATATTTCCTCCTGTGAATGCTGTTGCATTTAATACAGCACCGAGAACTGTTATTCCTATTGCTGAAGCCATGATTGTATATTATTACAAGGTATTATGTTAATTTTCACTGTATATAGAGCCCTATGGTGTAAATCATGTCTAACCCAACTAACTACGGTCTAGGTACAATTCACACACAAAATCTCGAGCTCGAAGATTTGAGTGATGTAAAAGTTAACAATAATTCTAAGATACCTGGTAATCATAATAAGGATTATGTCCTTCGATACAAGGACCGTGAAAAAACAATTCGTTTTAGCCTCTGCTGCTGTGCAAAGCCACGAACATACTGTAGAATTTTCCAAACTGAAAGACGTCGATGAAATCACAATAGATGCTACAAAGGCTGCAAATGATCCTACTTCTTTTGTTCTGACATGGGATAAGGCTAGTCAGAAATCCATGCCTTATAATGTACCGCGTAACATCTTAGATATATTGGATAGTGAAATTGCAGGAGGTGTTGCTGAACAGCCAGGAACTCCAAATGTGATTTATTTTGAAAGCAATGTTAACAGATATAAATTGTCTGATTTTCGCCTTTATCTTAAGCCTTATAACCCATACATAAAACAACTCAGTATACCAGTTCACCTTAAAATTAGTCCTCTTAATACAATAATGAAGACAGAAATTACACTGCGAAGGTGGATAAATGCTGGTGAGAATTATTGTTCATATACAGCTAGAGGAGTTCCAGTAAGAATATTTTGGGACACAACTTTAAAGAAACTGGGTCTGAAAAGTGTGGGGGAGGGGACAGCTGAATTAACTTTACTGACTGCAAATCAACAGATGACTAATAATATGAAAATACTTCAACATGGTACAGTTTTTATCAAATGCATAAAATTAGCTACGGCAGATGAATTTGACGATTTAGTCGGAAATATTGCAATAAAACAGATTCAAGAACTGCTTGCAATATTATCATAACTATAGATAAAGATAAAAAAGATTTAAATATTGTTGCTCGTAGTAGTGTAGAAAGTAACAACATTTCATTTGTTAAAAAAGATACAAATTACACTTTAGATATTAGTACTATTTATCTAAAACGTCTCATTTTGTTTGAAGTAATGGTCTTCTGACATATTTTAAGTTCAGAGGAAATTTCTAAAATTTTATCTATCGGGTGAACAAGTTAACTCCTGAGTTCAGAAAAAACTCTGCAGAAAATTTTCATGAAAACTGTAGAATGTCAGACCTGTAACATGAAACCACAGGCTGCTAAGCAACACTTGAAGCCTACCGGAATGATATTGCAAAAGCCCTACTGGAACAGTATTGCAAAAGTCTTACTGGAAAGCCCCTGCTGGAAAGGTATTGCACAACATCCCTATCGGAACCGTAACCGTAGGGGTTGAAAATCTAACATAAGTGTTAATACGACTCCAAACATAGTGAAAATTCACACAGCCAGCAGATATTGATAAAATTCATACTTACATCCAGAAGACAAGAATCACATCCGGAACGGGCACAGTTCCCCTGTTGCCTTTGTAAGAGCAGACTTTTTTACTTACATCACAGTCAGAATCTATCTAACAAATGACTGAACTCAGCTGTTGCTATTGGAATTCCCCGCTGAGTGCTGACCTTAATGTCAATTATATGCCAGTGAGTCATCTGTAAACGGGAGTGACATCAGTGCCAGCTGTCGCGTAAATGAGGTGACCTGTATATGAACTCATGTACGCGTATGTCATTTTAGCTACCGGGAGGGGGTTTCCCTTGTAGCTAAAATGGGGGGAAACAAAATTCGATCACAAAAAACAAGTATATATTACTACTTGCTCTGACACTGACGCGATCGCTGAATGCGTGCTGAAATGGACGCGACCGCCTCATTACAGTCAGCTGTCTCTACCATAAAGCATTGCATGTGGGCCCTGGATGGGCTTCCCCAAGGGCCTGCAGAGGGATTCCCCGGGCCAGCTAGAGTCCCAAATTACGACAAGAAAAATGCCAAAATCCAGTCGCAAAACTTGTTATTTTTTTAAAAATTGCTGATTTGAATATTACACTGACATGTTTGTCAATATCATGCTGGCAAATCTGTATCCCAGAAAGCAAGTGCCAAATTACCCAAATTACGCTTGTACTGGAGGTTGTCCGTAAAGGGTCAGCTGATATTTTGTTCTGAGTCATTAATACACTGGTGAAATTTCTTTCAGTATAGGTCGCACTAGTGATGGAAAGTCGGGTCGACGTGGACAGTGTGGTTATTTACAGTATATGGGGCAGTCTACCTGCTGGAATTTGTGCTTGAACAGACAAATCCTTTCTCGAACCAAAAATACCATTATTAAGTGAAATTAATAATTATTTCAGGGATTTTATCAACATGACACTATTTTTGCGGAGTCGTTTTTTATAAACTACATATGCAAAGTTTGACTAATACAGAAGGATGTGCTGATTTAGCCAAACACCTTATCTAATTTGGGATTTTCTGATCTTGACCAAACCATGATATTTTCACGTAAATTATTGCAATTTCACACTCTCTCTATTTAACAGACATTTTAAAGTATTAAAAACTGAAAAATAGAAATCTTCAACCTCTAACATCAAAAGTCTTATTTTCGGCAGGTAAAAAATCAACTTTTTCTGACAGGTTTCATTATGACATCTTTGAAACACAAAATAACCCGCATTTAAAGTCTCAGAAATTTTAATTTCAAAAATTAAAAATTATTACATAATTATATTGTTGAAGATCTCTAACATCGGCTGTGTAGACACAGTAGCAGGTGCCTGGTACAGTCTTTTTGGAAGAATGCTAGCTGACCCTGCTTGAGATGGCGTTCAAATGAACGCCATCTCAAAGCACAGGCTGACCCTGCTTGAGATGGCGTTCAATTGAACACCATCTCAAAGCACAGGCTGACCCTGCTTGAGGTGGCGTTCAAATGAACGCCATTTCAAAGCACGGGCTGACCCTGCCTGAGATGGTGTTCAATTTAAGGCCGTCTCGAAGCACAAGCAGGTCATGTCAATGTTGGAGAATGAACATTTTTGATGAACAAATAGGCCACCTTGTGTTATTTTTGGTGAATAAAACTGATATGTTTGAGAGGGTGTTTGTACTGTTTCAAAGTAAAAAGTGAGTAGTTAATAAAAGACTTCTGTAGGTAACAGCATTTCAAAAAATCAGCAAATCTAAGTGAACTAATCTTTTATTTAAGAAAATTGAATATGTACATGATAACATTATGTAAACACACAAAAATTAGACATTTTGTCTACCCGCATAACACCAGCTTTTCCCAAACATTGTGTGGAGACAATGGTAAAGACCACACAAATCCTGCACATACAGGCAGCAATTTCTTAACTTTTGACTGTTAATTGTTGCAAAGGCTGCCTCCAGAAATTTGATTATTAGTGACTGATCACAAAATAAAACAAATCAATGTTGTAAACACATGTAATGTACCGTACACTTTGGCTATAATTCCTCTCTTGTTAAAAATAACAATAAAGTTTGCAAGTTCCCAGAAGAAATTAATATTATATAGGGCTCAGCCCTTGGTGTGGCGCCAGGGGTTAAGATTGGCAATGTTATTTGTATCGATTCATGATAAACTGTAATTGTTACTTCATAAACGTTTATATGACAACTATGCCCAGTTTCCTTCATATGAAAGCAGTTCACGTACGTACACGACGTCAAACCCTGCAGCAGGGCAGGTATAGATTTTCTGTAGCGTGTAAAAATTTTGGACAAAAATTGGCAATTTTTACAATGATAACAGCCTATTACGTTAAACAAGGGACGTATTATGCAATCATTATCATTGCAATGGTAACCGCACTGCCCACCTTCCACTTGCAAGCTGAAAACTATAGCATTCCGTCTAAAAACTGGCAATTTTTGAATCTAATTTTTGACACAGGGGGCGCTCTTCTATAATTCAATCCCAGCATTCTTTGCGTATGCCCCCGTTCATATGCACGACAGTTTTCTCCCTTTATCTATATTAACGATATTTTGTATCAGCGACAAGGTACATAATAACATTTACTGGCTAATAAAAGAGGTATATTTTATAAAAGGCATGTTATATAATAGTAATTTGTTTCGTATTTGTTTATTTACGAGTACTCAAAAAAAAAAAACAAACATGGCGGCGCCCATGAAAGAAGGGTACACTTCCGGTTACTCGCATAGTATATTATGAATAAGCGCATGCGTAGTCAGTAAGCCGCTGGCGCGACTATTATCAATACACAGCACAGAGTGTTTCCAATTTAAGAATACATGTATTTAAGAATACATGCATCTTTCACCAATGCCAATTACACGACTACTGCTATAGAATCTAGATACATGTGGCAAATTTTGATTATGGAATAGTGAAAAATAAAATTAACAGTTATAAACTAGCGTCACTATGGCTGATACAGCTTCACTGTGTTACATGTACAGAATGACTAGAATTTGTGATACTTTTGTTGATGATGAAGGTGGAAATCTTTGTTAGCTCATTTCAGGATGGCCCCACAAAAAGTAACAAAAAATAATAGCAAAAATACACATGGAAGATTTCACCATAATTTGAACAAATCATATTTTGATCATTCTTAAGAACATGTTTACCAAAGCTATCAAGTGAGTAGTTTATCGAGAAACATATTTTTTGACCAAAAATGGCTAATATTGCCAGAAAAATACAAAAAGTGTTGATCTTATAACAATTTTAATACATCAAATAGAAATAACCCCCAGGAACCTGTATATAAAATGTATAAAATGTCAAAGCTATAAGAAAAGTAGTTTTTGAGAAACAATTTTTCAGCAAAAATGGCAAAAATTGCCCCCTGATTACAATTTTTTTTTTAGATTTCATGATTTTTTAATACATAAATAACCCTTAGGAACCTGTTGACAAAATATATCAAGCTATTGAATGAGTAGTACTTAAGTAACAAATTTTTGAGGAAAAAGTATAAAATTAGCCTTAAAAATACAAATTTGCATATTTTATCACAATTTGAACAAATCTGATTAAAGTCATCCCTGGTTAGCTGTACTCCACATTTTAAAGGAAACAGAAGAGTCATCTTGAAGATGCCGGGAATGTAAAAAGGTGACATACATGTACTCCAGACAACGAATGCCTGACTACAGACAATCGACATCCATCACTTTGATAAACTTTGCATCGTTAACAGTGAAGCTTAAAATAGAGGTGAATTGCTGCATGTCATTTTGATTAAACATCAGTCCTTCACTAGAACATAATTGATACTATGTTCCACTATATTCGAGGTGTTGGTATACATACTGTATGCATCAAAATAGTCACGTACATGTACAAGTACAGCAGTACAGAAGTTTATGTTGATATCACCTAGCTGACAATGCACATATACATACACACTTTCCCAGAGGTTAAGCTTGAAAATTGTAAACTTTCAGAGCAGAATTTATCCCCTACTTTCTTTAGCAATATTGCTGCATGTATTAAAAAAAGTCTGATTGCAATGTTGCCTCATTTGATTGCCTTTCTTCCGATTGTCTTCCTTCTGATTATCTGGTGTGCTGAATGTAATGCAGTGTTCAACAATACATGTATCCTGCTGGATGCAGTGTCGGTGGTTTTATACTCATAGTTCTTCACTTCAACATGTTTTTCAATCTGAAGAACCCGTTTGCATGCTGGACAAAGAACACTTCTACTATCACAGCTGGCTTAGGAGTGCTGAAGTTTTCCATCTCTTATCTTTTCTTCAGTCTGTGTTTTCCCAGAGAAACCTTAAAAATGAATATTCAAAATTTCAAATTAGGAGAAAATTCAAAAGTGATAGGAAAAAAATGAAATTTGACATTTTGCAATTTACTAAAGAACAATAAAATTAAAGATGTAAAAATTTAAAGCTGTTATTATCAAAGGGAAGCAGTCATAGAAACTGTGTTCAAGGGTCGTATCTGACCCGTACAACCAATGTTAACAGTGTAACTAAGGAATGATGGTGATTGGTGAAAGTTAAAAGTCTGTCATAATCTACAACATCATATAATTTAAAAGTTGCAGCTCACATGATGAGGGACATCTGGATATCTTAAACAAAATACCGGTACATTGTTTGTAAACAAGAAACTCACACAGATGCAGTTTCAACGATGGTTTCCATTGAGCTAAAGATGGTTACTGGAGGGAGGGTCACCATATTTTGTGCAACCATAAGAAGGAAAGATGTGGCTCATTTAGTGCTTCATCCAAAAATATCGAATCATAATACATGGAGTCTATCTGGCAAATTGTTGACAATTTTCCCCCACAAAACATGCCGTATCTGCATGTAATATATATTTGTTTGATAATGTATTTAAATGTACTTTGCTTGAATTTGGAAGTAAAATGTGCATTTGTGTACGAGAAATTGATTTCTGAATTTCATCTAAAAAGCTTGTTCACTACTGTATCCATGGTGTCTATGATTAAACTATGAATATTTTTTTTGCAGTACAAAATTAGAAAAATCTGTGCATTTATGTATGCCTGATTATTTACATTATTGTTTTTGATTAGACTAGAGTGGTTACAAGTCCATGGTTGTGCAAAAAATTTGATTTTGGAATTTCACTGAAATGTTGATTCACTGTGTTTTGCGTCCAATGATGAAATTATGAATAACTTTTTCCAATACAACATTAGATAAATCAGTGCATTTATGTATGCTTGATTATTTACATTATTGTTCTTGACTAGACTAGAGTGGTTACAGGTCCATGATTGTGCAGGAAATTTGATTTTGGAATTTCACTGAAATGTTGATTCACTATGTATGGCGGTCTGTGATGAAACTATGAATATTTTTTTTTTTTTCAAATACAAAACTAGGTAAATCTGTACATGTATGTGTGCTTGATTATTTGTATGAATGTTTTTGATTAAACTAGTAAACTAGAGTGGTTGTAAGTCCATGGTTGTGCAAGAACTTTGATATTGGAATTTCACTGAAATGTTAATTCACTATGCATGGCGATCTATGGTGAAACAATGAATAATTTTTTCCCATACAAAACTAGGTAAATCTGTGCATGTATGTGTGCTTGATTATTTTTATTGATGTTTTTTTATTTAACTAGAATGGTTACAAGTCCATGGTTGTGCAATAAATTTGATTTTGGAATTTCACCGAAATGTCAATTCACTATGCATGGCGGTCTATGATGAAACAATGAATATTTTTTTTCCAATACAAAACTAGGTAAATATGTGCATGTATGTGTGCTTGATTACTTATATTAATGTTTTTGATGAAACTAGAGTGGTTGTAAGTCCATGATTGAGCAAGAAATTTGATTTTGGAATTTCACTGAAATGTCAATTCACTATGCATGGCGGTCTATGAAACTGTGAAACTATGAATAATTTTTTTTTCAAATACAAAACTAGGTAAATCTTTGCATGTATTATTGCTTGATTATATTAATGTTTTTGATTAAACTAGAGTGGTTGTAAGTCCATGGTTGTGCACTTGAAGAAATTTGATTTTTGAATTTCACTCAAAAGTTGATTTACTGTACATGGTACGTAGCCTATGAGAGAACTATGCACAAGTTTTCCAATATAAAACTGACAATATCTTTGAATTTATGTACATTTGATAATAGATTTGATATACACTTTTCCACCTGTTGCATATGTTTTTGCCTCTTGTCTTTTATCAGTTTTAACTGTTCAAGATGTGTAGGATACCACTTTATCTTCTTTGCTTGTGAAACTTGTGGATAATGTGTACATATTTTGTTGGTGATTTCCTATTCAGGAAATATCACATAGACAATCAAAGTTTTGGCCATAAAATCAGCTTCTGTCAAAAGTGACCCCCCCATAGGTTTATAAAAAAGTGACCCTCCCCTTGAACTGTTTTCTAAAAAGTGACCCTCCCCCAATTGCCCCCCACCCCCGTAATTTCTGAAGGCTCCCTAATAATGAGTCCCTTATCGTTGGTGACTGTCACTGTGTCAGGTAGAATCATTTCAATTGAGATGCCCTAACCACTGATATAACTGAAAATCACAGTCCCTCTATCCACCGGTCTGGAAACGCCTATTGTAAAAGGTGTCAATCACCTAGACCGCACAGCTGAGCCGCGATACGAGGAGCAGTCACATGATAATGCGTAGCTTGGGTTTGTCCTGCATGTCACAGTCCCCGATAGTGAGTAAGCTTTTCTCGAATTTTCGCGTTTTTTGGCTCTATTAAGTGTTCTCTGCGTCTATCTACGACACGAAGACAGAAATTATCATATCCTGAAACCGGTAAGTGTTTTTCGTGATCATTCTTCCATTGTAAATGACGACAGTGAGCGTTAAATTCTTGGGTTGATCGCTGGGTGTGTTTTACAAAACGAGCAACGGCTTGAATATACCACCAGAAAAGTTGTTGTCCTTTTTTCTTGCAATGTTACGAGTCAGTTCCCCCAAATATGATCTAATTATCACTAGACAAAATGCTTGATATGCGCTTAGCATATTTACGTATATTGATGTATATGGAACAGAATACTAATTGCATATGCAGTGTATATCTTTGTATATGGAACATTCCAATACGTTGATATGCGTAGTGTATTTCTAAGCAGATCATGAGTATACGTAACGCAGATCTTTGAACACTAAGTGTACACTGTAGTTTTGCATTTTATTAGCATACGTACTGTATACTGAATGTATTTGACACATGTACAGAATCAGTATATGTGTATATATTGTTGTATATCAAGCATTTTGCCCAGTGTATGTTTTCCTTGTCATATTCTTGTGAATCATGTATGTTAACTGAGTAGAATAGGAAAGTTGAGTGTAGAAATGCGTCGAGATTTTAGTCACATATTTTCCCGTACAGCGTCAATATTGCGAGCTCTCGACACGTACGCTCAGCCACAGTGAATGCAGTAACAGTGCATAAATGTGGATATATATCACCCCAAATACTATATATCGACCCAATAACAGGTTTGGTAGTGGACTACTCCCCTGTCGATGTTCATATTCGGCCCATATTTGGCGTGTTTTACTTGATTTTGGCAACAGTCATGACACTTGCGAACAGTACGACGCCATTTTGTTTTCCCGATCGTGATATTACATGCGATGTTCAAGTGTGGCCCCTTTCAAACGTTATCTTGAGGAGCAACATTCCCCATTTAATGAAAATGTAAAGATTTGAGTGTTTTTCAAGTGAACAAGATTTTGTTTTTTGTAATATTCTGACAATAGCAACCCGCAAACGTCATGTTTTTGAACGATCTCAATTTACAATGAGAGACAATATGGCGACTGTCATAGGATCATTGGGTAGCGACAGTGATATAATGGCCTGTTGAACAGTGACAGTGACCGTTTCACGTAAATGGCCAAATTAGGCGTCACTACAGGCTAGAATTATTTTTGTTTGCTAGTTGTGGAACAGCAAACTCATCTTTACACAAATAATATAATATATTTTTTTTTATTTCCATTTTTTTCATTATTTTTTTCTAGAACTAGCAGACGACAGTCGTGAAATTGAAGCCCTAAAAGAATCAACATGCCTCGTAAGTTAAGGAAGTACTTTACCCGTAGAAAAGGTTTTTACAAAAGACTGAATGATCTCACCAAATCTAGAAGGGTATGCAACATGAAGTCTAAGCAGACTGAGCAGTCTGCACTCTCTGGAGCCAAAACTGATACAGTTTTACAAGAGGTAAGAATCTGAAGTATTTTTTGCAGGGGGATTTTTTATCCATCATTCTGAGACTTTTCTAATATTTGAATGTAGTTTTCTAGGTATATATTTTATTGTATAGGTCATTGACCTGAAATAAAGGATAATAATAATAATTACTCATAACAAATGCAATGTGTACATGCAACCACATTCAATCGTTTCTGTATTACCACATATCTTTGCTGTATCTTAGAAGAACATAATTATCACTTCTCTATCTAGTCATTTTTAGACCAGGATTGGAGACAAACCTTGTAAAAACATTCTTTAAGCTAAGTTTTTAAATATATTTTGTCATTATTGTCACATTCACAGGGTTGCAGTGGTGACCGACAAGAGCATTTTTCATTTGGTAAACTTCGGCAAAGCTGTGGTTCGCTACAGTTACCTGGTGGATTAGCAGCTCTGATCAATGACACCACCGTACACTTCTGTAGGTTTGAGAATGTGGCTGGTGAACCAGAACTTAAGATATCCAGGTCTGTTAAGTATATGAAGATCTGGAGTGGAGTGTGGTTATCCATGGTAAACATGTGAGCAACACGTCAGACAAGTTACAGCAGATACCCCCAGTGATTGACAGTATGGCGACCTTGATGAAACTGCTGGACTTGATAACAAACATCAACATTTGCTGTGGTAATCCAGACCCCCACTTTGTAGAGATGATCAAGGACTCTGGCACAAGTTCTGTTGATGTCCAAAGGATAGCATTCAGTAAAGAAGCTGGTGTATCGGCGTATCTTGAGTCAAACTTCAACGGCAACTCTTTACAAGGCAACCAGTACAAAGAGACCATAAGAAGTGCGCTTTGTGATGTCATCACTGATAGAAGCAGATGCTCAAAATGTGCACAGCACAGAAATTACCTTCGTGTTATGTGGCATAGAAAGAACAATAAGCGGAATGAGAAAAAAAGTGGTGACTTAAGCAGCCATACAAATTACCGATACCTGAATAAAGAAGAACTGAAGGAGAGAGCTGTGAGTTTGCAGCAAGACAGAATCAGACTAAAAAAGAAACACGATCGCATGGTTCAACACCTGCTCAACAATGGCTTGACAGTTGATAAGACTTTGGACGGTGACCTTAAATCCATCCTGGAAAGTGAAAGCAAGCATGTTCTTGACTCTTTTCCAGAAGGCAGTTTTCAGCGACTCTTCTGGGAAGAACAACTTAAACATGCAAGATGCTCAGATGGCAGACAGATGCGGTGGCATCCCACCATGATTCGATGGTGTTTATCATTGAAATATTCATCTGCTGCAGCTTATGAGTCACTGCGAAAGTCTGGATTTGTCAAACTTCCCAGCCAAAGAACTCTAAATGACTACACAAATTACATTAGACCCCAAGCTGGCATTAATTACAAAGTGCTTGAAGAAATAATTGATGATAGCAAGGTTCATGAACTTGAGGAACACAAGAAGTTTGTTGTCTTATTACATGATGAAGTGAAAATCAAGTCTGATCTTGTTTTTGATAAGTACACAGGACAGTTGATTGGCTTTATCAATCTTGGTACAGTCAATGCGGAGTTGGCACATTTGGCCAGAACCAGTGGTGATGCAGCATCCGTAATGAACGCTATCGCAACTCATGCTCTCGTTTTCATGGTCCGGGCGATGACAACCAGTTACTGTGCCAGCGTGGCCTATTATCCGACCATTGGCTGTACAGCTGACAACATGTTCCCAATATTATGGGAAGTTATTGGGTATCTGGAATGCGCATGTGGTCTGAAAGTCATCGCATCTACAAGTGACGGAGCCACATGGAATAGAAAGTTATACAGGATGCATCGTGTAGCTGGTACACCAGGAGACCTACTCGTGTATAAAGCTCCGAATTCGTTTGCTCCAGGCATCAGGCAAATCTACTTCTTCTCTGATGTGCCTCATCTGATAAAAACAACACGAAACTGCTTTGCAAACTCCCAGGCTCATCGGAAATTAAGAAGTTTATGGGTATGGTTTACAACAATATGTTCTTAATTTACACGTTTTATTGAAATACCATTGCCATCTGACAAAACATTACATGGCACACTGGTCTTTATGACAAAGTCCATCAACTGCAGTGTATTTGTTACATAGCAACCAGTGAGATTGTTGCACTGACCTCACACACCATAGCAACTTACAGGGTTCATTGCTCATTATACAGTGAATATTTCACAATCAGCCTATACTAGTACGAGATGCTTCTTTACATAGTCACAGAGGTCTGAAATTTACCAACTTGAAAGCTAATTTTCATATTTCTAGCTCACAGAAATATTCACATATATTGTAAATTTTTTGCAGTTTATGTTAAGATTTAGTGGTTACAATCTTAGTAAAATTGTGGCATTTTATTTTTCGTTCCAGAACAATGGTAATCCTGTGTTATGGCGGCATCTCACACAAGTAGTAACGAATGACCAGGCAAGAGATCTGCACCTCCTGCACAAGATTGGCTATGAACATATAGAGCTCACATCATTTTCTATAATGAGAGTAAATTTAGCAGCTCAGGTAAGGGCAAATTTCTTACTTAAATCTGAAGTGGATAAGATCCCAGCTTGTCAAGTATTGTCCTGTTTCATCCAGGCTGTGGAATTGTGGGAACTCAGCCTTTGGCAAGGCACTGTTTTCTTCTGAGGTTGTTTCTGATTGTAGTAGCATCACAAATCTCTTAAAGTTCTCAAACAAAATAATACCAGTCTTTTCACAAAAAGTAATCACTCATGCTGATTCCCGTACACCGCACTCGCTCCAGATTGTCTATGTTGTATGTGTAAAAGGCAATGTCTGCTATAAGGATTGACACTTGTTTGCATCACTCATTTTTGACAGGTTTTAAGTGAGACCGTTGCAAATGCAATTGAGATGGTTGGACCACCAGATGCCCATGAAACTGTTCGGTTTATACGCCATATGGACAAGTTCTTTGATTGTCTGAATGTACGGAACTTCGATGAACATATGCGAAAACGGAAACCTAACCTGAAACCGTACAGTGACCCTGATGATGCAAGATTTGAGGTACATTGATCAGAACTTGACATTGTGAATTGGTGTAGATTTAGAGAATCTAGCCTTATATGCCAAGAAATACAAATTTTCTAATATACATTTTAACCTGATAGAATTTCAAACAAAGATAGCATGTACAACCATAGGTGACATTGTATTTACACCATTGTTAGATGTGATTTTAAATATTCCAAGTTAGGAATTCTTTTAATGATTTTCAGCATACACAAATGTTACCAGTTTCTAATTACAGTAAAACCAGTCAATCTGGACACGTATCTTATCAGGACACCTCTCTAGTAAGGACAGAATTTTCAAGACAAATGTTATTATTTTCATAATTTCACCTGTCTATTAGGACTCCTCTCTATTAAGGACAGGTTTTCTGGTCTGAGAGGTGTCTTTTATAAACCAGTTTCACTGTTATTCCAATCCAAATGATGCTTACTTTAATTTTTTGCTTTAGCAGACACAGAACTATAATTTTCTTTTTCTATTACATTCAGTGGCTTCAAAGAGACTTCCTGGGATATTTCCGTGATTGGGAACAATCATTGATGGACAGAGAGGGGCATTTCACCAAGACCGAAAGAAATGCCATGTGCATCAGTAAACAGACTATTGAAGGACTTAAAATGACCGGTACGAATTGTGTTTGTTTGTTTGCTACTTTGTATGATTGTTGTGATGTACAAGAAGGCTCATATACCTTTTTAAAGGCAATGTTGTTAGCACATTTGCCTATGTTAAACTTTTTTCGGGTAATGTTTTTCTCAGGTACTGGCAGTGTACCTTTGGACGTTTAATTTCATTCAAAGTTTTGTATTTAAATATTTCAGGCCTGAGTTCTTGGGCCTAAAAGGGTTACTGAGGGGAGACTTTCTTGAAATAATAATAAAAAAAATATTTGACCAAATGTCAATTTATTATCTTTTGGCTATAAGGTGTTATTAGCTTATATAAGAGTCAGAACTTCATGAAAAAATCAGCAGATATTTGAGATTCTATCTATTGTTGCCTTACTCATCACCCGCAGGGACACTGGTTGTTTTAAAATATGTATGCTTCACAGATAATTTTATATTTTTTACGTGTACGCATCATTCAAAGCCTAATGCCCAAAAAAATTGTTTAACTCTTTTAGTACATGAATATATTTTTACTTTGTGTCTAATGATATTCTACTTTGATTCTTTCTTTTACACAGTGAATTCATTTGTAGAAGTATCCAGATACCTTCTTCAACAAGGAGTCAACTTTGTTCTAAGTGAGAAATTTTGCCAGGACCCTTTGGAGGAACACTTCAGCAAACATCGGCAACGGGGAGGAGCAAACAATGACCCTACAATACAAGCATTTGGCTATCAAGAAAATGTCATCCGCCTACAGAAGTCACACCACCTACGTTGCATCACAGGAAATACAAGGAGACAGGCACAGGACACCCCTGAGGTAATTGAGGATACCCCATTGCCAAAGAGAAGGTAGAAAGTGACAAAATAGTACAGAGACTATCAATGTGCAACCCATTCCTTTCCACAGACACTGCTTTTCATTAGTACCCATACAGCAATTCCTTCTATACTGTGCAGTCAACCAGACATGCAAGCCTTTAGAGGAAAAAGCGGCTTTACACCTCGTAATTAAGATGGTTATGTAGCAATTAGGTACAATTCCTTTACTTATGATCTTTGTTGACTCTGATGTATATTTCCAAGGGAAGGCTTTTCCTCTCTGTATAGGGACACCATCTGTTACTGATGTTTTGTGTATCAACAGTAGACTCTTGTTGTACTCCCAGTAATATCCTATATTTCCCAGTATTCTGCTTGCCATGATTAGCAAAGTCTGTACGTGTACATAATTGGTTTTGTTATGGTTAAGAAATCAACCTTAAGTACAGGCTTAATTCAATTATCAAGAATATCAATGCTTTATTATTCAAATATTGGTGTCGTCAATACAATTTTTTTGACTTTTGAAATTTCTTTACGTCACCCCATTTCTTTACGTCACCCTAAATGTGTGAAACAATGTGTCATCTTCCTGGGCTGAAACCAGGATGCCTTAGAATGATAAAGTGCCTCATTTTTGACATTTTTTCAGCTATATTAGGTTCTTTTGATTGATAAGTTGTTCATCTTGTTCGGCTTTACCGAGTATGCTCAATCAATAATTGCTACAATTGAGCTCTGACCCTCTCTCTACACACAACAACACAAACAGCATTTCAAAAGAAACCAAAAATCAAGAGTGGAAATAGTGTCTAAAGTGAACAACTTTGTCCCTCTAAGGCATTGCAGTAGTAGATTTACCATTGAGTAGTAACAGAGAAATTGCATACAATATCCATGACAAAACAATGTACGTTTATTAAGTTGTATAAAGTAAAATTGTGACGTTACAAATGTTTACAGAATCATTTCAATATTTTAAATGCACTTTTGTCTTTACTTTTAAATCAAATAAACATAATGCATCCTTCAGGCATTTGTCACTGACAAATATACAATCAATACCACAGTTACTTGTAGAATTTAAAAGGTAAATAAATAATTAGTAAATGCTGACAAACCAATATTGTGAGCTTGAATGTAAATGAATGAAAGTTACTGTGGGACTGTTACAAACGATGAATACAACTTAAGTAAGAGAAATTAAAACAAGTAATTGAAATTTGCTCTGTGTATTTGTGAACAACAGACTTGTAGGCATGGAATCAGTGTTAGTGTTCATATGTGCATTGGCAGCTGATGGCAATAACAAAAATGCACACTACTATCTCCATGTTGCGATGACAATCCAAAACAATGTTTCAACATGACAAACAGAACAGGTACAATGGAAACAGAGAATACAAAAAAACTTCTGTGTCCTAATGATTTTTGTAAGCAAGTGTGCAATGTTTACATTTCTCCACGACAACATTTTGGTAGAATTAATACAATGGAGCCTAAGTTACTTCCTCAACATAGGGATTTCCTCAAACCCTTTGATCCCTTCAAATTTTTTCTGTGCTTTCGTTTATACAATTCCAAAATGCTACGTGCAAATGAATAGCATCGAATATTTACATACAAACGAAGGACCTGTGATAGTAATGTTGCTGATACATCTTCAGAAATAGCGTTTCTTGCAATGGCAGCCCATGCAGAATGGATAGTCTCTCTTTGCATGATAGCATCAATCAATGGCTGTTGGACATTCTGACCATTTGCTACAAATTTCTCAACTTGAAGGTATTCCTTACAGACACACTCAACCTTCTTAAAAAATAGGAAAGTCTGATCTGAAACATGGAAAAGTCCTCCCCTATTTTGTTTATGAATCCATTGCTTTGACATGGTGTCCTCTGAGAGTGAGCATTCCTCATCGCCGTCATCCTTCATGTCATCCAGGACTGACACGAAAGCCCTGCTAGCTACATTTTTCTGCCTTATGAACCGGTGACGCAGTTTATAGGGAATGTAGCCAACAAAATACCGGAGAGCCTGGCACTCCTCTTCACTTATCTCGCTGACAGAGACTTCTTCATCAATAACTGCTGGTTTGTCTGCCCTGTCCCTTTGCTTCCTTAAAATAACAATCAGCCTGAACATGGACAGTCTTACAGTTCGGAATAGCTGATCATTGTCAACAGTGCTCCATGCAAGTAAATCACAGAATGTATCCATCATGTGCTTTGTTACATCATTGTTGTTGGCCAACATATTAAAGAATGAGTGCCATATTGTTTCATTATACTGAGAATATGTATTGTCACGGTCACCGGATGTTACTGTCTTCCACAGATGATGTGTCAGCTCTGAAATCATTGTTGAAGGAAATGATGAACCTGCCTTGACTTTAGCAACAATGCTACATGCAATATGTGCAATTCCCAAACCATATACGCTGTTTGGAACTTTCAGATTCACATCTTCACCAACCTCTGTCAATGCTTGAACAATAAGGCGTGATAACTCATTCTCTAGGGCTTCTTTTGTATACACAGGTGGAGGTCGGCAATAACCTGTAAAGAAAGAGGTACATAAAAATTAACATTTTCTTGTAGGCTTCAAATCAAATAGCCACATCTGTCACAGAAGGATCTTTCACTTGAATTGCAAAATTTTATGAAATGATTTTCTTAAGCGCATCTACCACAGTATTTAATATGAAAAGTGGCTCCATTATAGGAGCTGTAAAACTTAAAATGACAGAAATATGATTCAAATAACTGTTCTCGTACTTCACCTCAAATAATAATAATTCAGGAAATGTGTAATTCATAACATACCAACAATCTTGAATAGCAACATCTCTCTGATTGTGCATTTTAATGCTTAACACTTAAACCTCACACAAAACAATATATTTGACAGCATATGACACTCCAACAGAGAATTATTGTGATAAGTGAAGAAGTGACCAAGAAATGTGACATACCTTTCTTCACAGTGACATCACTTGATACATTTTGCCTTGATTTGTTTGTACTACTGGCAGTTGAATCTACAAGAAATATATGGTAACAAATGTAAATTCAGTTATACAAATAAAGTGACACGTGTCTGCAGAAAGCATTATTGAACTGAGGGCAACAATCCACAATTTATTTATTGACGAGGGAGCTTTTATGACACTCACTGACAATGATGCACTTCATAGCCGAAAGTCATATCACTCAGTATATCCCCGTGAGCAGATGAGTTCATCCAGTGTATAACTTGCATGGATAGAAAACAAACTACCGGTCAAATGTTGTCACTTACTGAACATTTACAGAGATACAGAGAGTGACTGCGGACAGTAGCTGTAACTTCTGATAATATAACAATCCTCAATCTATTTCGCATTTTAAAATCATAATTTATGGAATTCTCAATATGTGAATCATTTAGGAAAGGACAGTGCATCACAATCTCTCAGAATGCATACATACCAACACTGGCCCCTCCATATCATGATCTAAATTGGGAAACATAATTTGAAAACAATGAAAGTGAAAATACACATAGCATTCTTACCTTCATCCTGGCATGAAGAGGATACGAGGTCCTCATTGTTTGTTTCTTCACAACAATCCTTGACTTTGTGTTCCGAAGCTGAAAAAAATGACAGGAAATATATAATACTGTAACTACTGTTACTCTCAAACACAATAGATAGATAGAGAGAGTGTTGAAAAGAGAGTTTGAAAAGAGAACAACAGTCCTGATTGACACCTTGTGATACGACCTAGTGTCAAGTAACAAGTGACAAGCCCTCCTGGTGTACACTTTCACCTTGTCAAGGTGACAAGGTGAAAGTGTACACCAGGAGGGCATATCAAGTGCCTGCACAGTTTCCTGTAGCAGGGTCCCACCACCAAACCTGCAGCTAGCAATGAGTCAATGAATCCCAAGCATGCATGTTGATAATGATAGTATTTTAGGCCGATTTTTGTCATCGAGATTTTGAATGCAACAAAAAACGTGAAATGTGGTCCAAAAATCGATCGATTCATAAACAGTTATTCGTATCTACAGTCCCTCTATCCACTGTGTCGAGTAATATTGCCAAGAACATTACGGAGAAAGACTGGCGACTACATATTTGTTGTCTTACACTTGTATATTGTTGCAGTTCCGACAACGTTGTGCAGGTTGTCGATCCGACTATACGATCGTCTAGGAAATTTTGATCAGCCGGTTGCATTAGAACACAGCCGGGAGAATGATTAGAGGTTATAAACGGCAAGCGAGGGTATTTGGTTGCGGATATACGACCTCTGGGGTGAAAATTAGCATATTTGGCGGGAAATAATCACCTCGCTTCGCTCGGTGATTATTTCACCCAAATATGCTAATTTTCACCCCAGAGGTCTTATATCCGCAACCAAATACCCGAGCGTACCGTTTATAACCTCATTATGATATGACAAAGTTGAATACAAGAGGACAAAGTTGCTATTTCTGACCTGAAGTTTAGAGGAGGGATACTAATCATGCTGGCCCAAGGGCCTCATCACAAACTCGACAAGAAGATCTCAGTCCGAGGTACGCTCGTGCACACTCGATTTCACAAACAAAATAACGCAACACTATGATGAAAATTTTCAAACTTGAAAAATTTTATTCAAAAAACTCTTAACAGGAAACGGAATCATAAACAGTGTAACATTGGCAATGTAAATAAAACGGAACTATAGTGCGCAAGAGTACGCATGTCTGAGATAGGTCACCTGAACGCTCACTTACGAAATACATTATTCGGACACTTATATGGCGACTCATATTATTCGAAATGTACGCTCTAATTTGTTTTTGATGAATAATAACTGTTTGTGTAAACATATACACTGCCTTGAAAACTACAGTTATTGAACAAATTCGAAGGTGATACATGCTGGACATTTTGGCATGTCGACGCGTTTCCCTCAAATTGAGTGTGAGCAACCGCGGGTGTCGACAAAGCTGGAGTCCCGACAGCTGAAACATTTCTGGTAGGTGAATTTAAGATTGCTGACATTAGAATGTCACTGCACTGGCGTTTTTGTCCATTGGAGCTATCACGACAATAACTGCGGATACTCCCTTCGTTTCGGTGACCACTCAGATTCATAATGATACGAGTCGGGACCCCAGCGTCGTTCAGCGACTTGATCGTGGTCGCTCGCACACAATGGTTTGTGTACATCGTACTCAATTCTGCGGCAATCGAAATCTGTTTCATCATTTCACCCTTGTGACCAAGAGGACTGTTGACATACCAAATGGTTTCATTACCAGAGAAATTGGAAATTGGCCGCTGAAAAAAGGCATTGCAATTTGGGTTGAGTTTAGTCATATACTTCAAAATAGCTGTAACTTGGCAAAGAGGAGACCCCGTTTTGTACATACGTTTCTCAGATTCGAAGTCCTCTTTCAAATCCCCGGGATGGTTTTTAGTTGCTTCTACATATGCTAAAGTAATGAATTCCCTCCCTTCGTCATCCCTCTTCAAAATAAAACTTCCCTTGTGTAAATCACGCAGACCCTCCCGCCCCCTTCGGCAAAAGAAAAACTCTACATGAAACCATACTAGGCGCAATAATGACAACGGGTCAGAGTCTGACAGTGTCCCACTCGCAAACATCTTCTTCAGGTCCCCCGCACTAATCGGCGTTTTGTGACGGACCGTGTCCTTGCCTTCTCACTTCAGACTCTTTATCTTTCCAATAAATACATTATTCGCCGTCTGAAATTCTCTGTCTCGCAAGATGTTAACGGTACGGTTGAATGGTACGTTCGTGATGTGACGATGGATAGCCGCCCTAATTCCGGAATAGCTTCTAATGCTGTAATCGTTGCCTTCTCGTGTTCTTACTTCGGCATAAAACTGCCTCAGTAGGTTAGCCAGGGTTTCTACCGGAAGCATCTCAAAATCTGGTGAGAATGATCGTTCTCCACACCAGGCTGCAACGGAAGAAATACAATACAGTAAAATGCGTGTCAAAAGTGAAGGTCAACAGGTCAAACGGTCACTGCATTGTTTACAAAACAGTTAAAATGGCGGCGCCCGGCTGGTGTGGTACGTCCGTCCATAGAGGTTCCGATGGTGTTTCGAATCACAATTTCGAAAAAATTCAGACGAGACTCATCCTTCGACATTTATTTTTTATTTAATACTTACTTTTCAGTAATTTCACTCCCCACTTAGTTGATGCGTTCGTATTTGCTTCGTTTTTTTTTGCTGCCAACTGTTCCACCGTTTCGTTTGTTAATTCGGGGAATCGTCTTGCTCTGTGTTGGCATGAAGTGAGAGGTTCGGTAGGTGGCAGTGCGTTGCTAACTGAGGATACCGACGACGACGCAATTTGTTGTTCGATCGCTGTCGCTGCTCGCACAAGCTCTTCGTCGGTGATTTCATCGAGCTGCTCCAGACTAAAATTTAGATCGAAATTAGCCTCCGTCTGTTGGTCCGACATGGTTAGGTGTTGATCATCGATTGAGCTCTACATCAGAAATATTGAAATTTGCGCGAGCTTCCTCATATTGTGCAGACGACAATTTTCACAATACCACAGCCAATCAAATGCAGAGTTCTCCTGTCTTGGCCAGGTCTTCTTGTTGAGGATATAAACCCTGGCTCCAGCCAATCAGATGGCCGAATTCAAGCTAGGCATATTATAATTGGTAATACTAAAAACGAGCGGATGACTTGGCAAATTAAATAACCTACCTTTTAATATCTTTGCATGTATTTTCTTTGCATGCCTCCGGAGCCCACTGGAACTTTTATATTTTTTCTCACAAACTGGACATTTGTACGTGGTCCCAGTACTCACATCACTGGGCGGTGTTTGACTGTCGTCAATGTTTTGTGCTTCTAGAACATCTATTTCCTTGTCCTCACCGAGCACAAAGTCCCAATCTATGTTTTTGTCGTCGAAATCGATGAAATCGTCGAATTTTTTCCACAACATAGTCGACGTTTCGATCCCACAGTGGCTAACACACGTGTAGTTTGTTTTGGTTATGGGAAATGATGGCTGCTAGATGCGCAAGCGCACTGCGTCACTGCTAGGCACTCTGGGAAATTAGCTAATGCAAATGATCTCTTAATGATATGCATGACCACCAGAACATCAGCTGGCTCAGGTACCGAGGTGTGAATCGTTTGTTTGCTCGTATCACGGAGTGTCACAATAAAAACGGCTGCGTTTCCAGACCGGTGGATAGAGGGACTGTGTGAAAATATAGCTTTTTACGTACCATCCTCTCAAACATAACTCCAAAGGGTCCGTTTGGCAGTGCTTTCACCTCTTAACGTTCAAGCTACGATCACAATTCCTTTCGCTCTGCAAGTGCTGACATCATTTCTCGGGAACAGCACGGTCACTCCAGCTCCACAACAGTGTTGACAGACATCAAATTCATCGGCAACATCCAGGTTTCCGTTGCAGTTTCTATGTAGTCCTGCCATTAAATCGTCGGAGTAATGGATGTTCTGCATTCGGAATCAGTAACCTTTCCCAACGTAGGAATTAGTGCCGTGGACATAACAAAATCATTCGAATGCCGCGCCGTTTACTTTACACGTTCGACTTGAAACAATGCAAAAGCCTCACAGCTGGGTGACCCCGTGACCTTTACTATGTTAATTTGCAAAGACCATCTTACTTGGTGTAAGAGTTGACGTCTCTCTTAACGAGAAACATATCATTGACTACACCTCCACAACAATCATGAAGACTGTAACATACTACCCAGTATTTTAAACAGTAGGAAAACTTTACGGCATAGGAGAACAACATGTACCTTTAACACAACCGCGCGGCAAGCTCTAGGTGTACCTGTATATTAAAATGGAATATGCCACCATGAAATGATTGTTCGTGAATTGTTTACAGTTTGTGTAAGACCAGCGACTTCAGTATACAGCAGCGTTCATCAGCGAGAGAGTACACTACCACTAATTTACCTAGACTGCTCGTCGAAGTTGACTGACAGTTGAACTACTGCCCAGTTCATCACATTTATGCCAGGGAGAACATGTCTTGTAGATCTCGTAGCGTGATAAATGCGCAAAGACGGGTTCCAGCGCTGACCGATCAGCCACACATCGGAGCAATGAGGACGGGTTAAGCTCATTACATACGGCAAGTTACATAACACATTAGCTCGACGACTTTTGAGGTGCGGAATGGAATGTAAACATCCATGGGAATGTTGACGCTGTTTATCCAGCAAGTTTGGCCAAATCTTTCCAATGATTCCTCAGCCCGTGAGCTTTACCAAGAAATGCTTGTGAATGCACTAGCTGGCGAGCGAAACTTGAATGAAGGTAATGTTATATTTTGTTTAACCTATTGTTAAACCATTGTTTACAAATCCAAGCCCCTCTCATTGTGGGAAAAAGGGCTGCAGTCTGTATACAGTGGGAGGGGGGTATGTCAATATACTGGCCATTAGAAAACCATTTATGCGACCAAACAGAACTTTAAAATGTGAGCCATATTTTTATAACATTGTAGAAAAATCACTTGATTGTTTTTCTCAGCTGTAATCATGATTTGTAAATCATTCCTTGTGTGACAAGAACAGTAGAGGTTGAAATAGAGAACAACTCTGTATTTGATCCATCAGCATACTGTATTTGCCATACAAACTGTGAAGTTTGAGCTTAAATGATCTCAGGAGAGACAAACTGTCCAGTTATTATCAGGATCTACCAAAAACCTCCCCTGGGCATAATTCACAAAAGAAGCCCATCTTTATATTCATCATGGATGCAGTGTCATCTTCAACAAAAGTAAATATTAAGAAAATTGAGTAACAAACGAGTAAAAAATCACCCATATGTTCATTTATCTGCACAAGATTGTATTTTTTACGAGCATCTTATTAATTATTTGTTCTAGCAAGATCTCTGCCACAGATGGAAATGCTTGGGATGCATCTTTCTGTATAAACTTATACTTATTTTGACACTGTACATTGAAAGATAAGAAATGACGTCAGAGAATTTATATGACATACATGTAAAGTCAGTGGTGGCTAGCATAGAGTAGATATTTCATAAATGTGAGTGGAACTTTTTCATTTCTCATACAATACATGTATACTGTAATTATTTATTTTATAGACAACAGTCCAACTCTATCTGTGATGTAATAATAAACTACTGGTATATCATGTAAGTGTTCAGTGAGGGACAATAAGATGCTCGTAAAATTTTCTTTTTCAGTATTTTGACACAGAGATGATGTATGGGAGACATTACCTGTACGAAAAAACCACCAGTCCACCAGCCTTTCATTAACCCTTAAAATGTAAGTGTGATCATCTGACAAAGATCAAAGCTGTCCAACATTCTCTCTCTTTCCAGTAATAAGACAGTGTTCACAAACACTTCAGGACGGGGAATGGCGGGGACTTGAAAACAGTTATTTGTACTACATGCATGGGTGTCTGAGAAAAAAATTAACACTGCAAAGGAGGAACTTAAAACATTTCTGAATATCAAATTCCTTTCCAAATATGTTATAGCACTTTCATTTCCTGCCATTTCATTTTCAGCACACCCTTTGGGCACTGTAAGTGATTAAAGCATAATAATGCACTTTTCATGCACATGTAATATTTAAGTTTTGCTAACTGGAGACCACTAAAACTAATGGTATATGTATGTGTTATTACATTTGGATCATCAATTAAGCCCACAGTTTTAATCATTATGAAAGCCAAGTCAGAATATTGTTTATTTCTACACAAAATTTAGGTTATTGGATAATTTCACAATCGTCATGAAAGCTAAACCAATAATATTTTTCTGCTTAAAATTTTCCAATTTTTTACTTCCCATTTGCCATACACATGGCAACTGGGAGGTTGTATGCAATGGCGTCATATTATCTGCATGTGATATGTCTGACTATACATTGTTTGTCAGTACAGTGTTTGTATGTCTGTCTATCTGTCTGTCCAGATCAAAAACTTCCAAACCTCTGCTCGTGTTGAGCTGATTTTTAGCTCCTCAGTTTTATATACTGAGGAGCTATTAGAATTGAAAACTAGAAATGGCGGCGTCAACTTCCTTCTGTCAAGACTTCCTTCTGTCAAGATTTGGCCAACTAGCTTCCGTAGATGTGTATCTGCGATTTTTACAACATTAACACAGCAGGGCTTGATGTGGTCTTGTTTACATCTTTAATCTGCTACATGCTCTCAGTTACACAACACACCAGGACCACTCCATGAATGTCAGACAGAGAAACATAAACAAATCACCACACTTTGCTGTGTCATGTATCTTTCATTTTTATTTGTGATGAACAAGTGAGCGTGAAAGTTAAGGTAGCTTTGGGAATTGACCGGCTGGACCAGCATCATATCAACTTACACGTTCAACATACATTTTGTAAATGTATTCGTGGAGTTCCTGATTGGACTCAATGTGCACTGCAAGAACCTTTTCAACATAACGATTCTAATAAAACAAAAAAAGAAAGTTTGTTACAAGGCATCCTTTTCACTGAAACACTTGCAAACATGATTATGATGTGTTCTTTTACTTGTAGCTCATTTCATTTATACCATTTAGACAAATTTTCACTATTATTTCTATTTTTAGCTTTAAGGTATTTTAAAGTTGTAACAGCTCTAGTATTTTCTCTTTTGTTCTGTTTTTGAGGTATACTGTGATGAGAATGTTCCCTTACAGTATTTCATGATTCAATTCATCTGTAAGAACTAGGATTGCAATGATTATACCGTTGTAAGCAACAGATAACTTATCATTGTGTCCAATTGTCAGGAATTCCCAAAATTGTTTAATATGTAGATTCACTGAGACTGGACGAGCGAAAATTTCAAAACCTTCCTGAACTTTCAAGCTCATTTGTTCATCACGAATAAAAAAGAAAGCTACATGACATTGCAAAGTGTAGTGATTTGTTTATATTTCTCTGTCTGGCGTACAGTGGAGCGGCCCTGGTGTGATGTGTAACTGAGAGGTGCAGCTGATTAAAGATATAAACAAGACCACATCAAGCCTAGCTGTTAATGTCGTAAAAATCGCTGATAAACAATACCGTGGCCAATTAAGTTTTGCAGCTTGATCGGATTTCACTCTAACTGGCTGTTAACTTCAATGTGTTTTTGGTACATAGAGAAAACTATGGGAGCAAAGTTTTTCGACAAAATGTCACATGACCAGCCACTTCCTGTGTTAATTATGCAAATTAATTCTGGGCTTAATAAGAAAGCTATAGTTCTGATTTTTGGTATGTTGGCATAACTATAGGATACAATTTTTTTGACAAAATATCACGTGACCTTGATGACCTTTGACCCAAAATATACATATATGTCCATAACTCAGCAACCACAATGGCTACACCCTTCATATTTTGTATGATGGGAAACCTTATGACGCCACAACCTGTTCCTCATTAATTATCATCAGCGAGCACAATCTCTCGTTTATTTATGAATGATAAGTTGTGTACTTTCCTGTTTATTTATGAATTCATGAATACTTTAAGCGTCCACTAGTTTTACGGACGACATCGTGACAGAGTGTCTGTGATCTTCACCCCTTCTCTTATTTCACAACGTGTGTGACGGCTGTGGTGTTGACTTAAAGGGGAAGTTCACCAAGGATGATTTTTACATATGTGCTTGGTTTGTGGTCACTTAACCCAGAAAAGCTATTTTAGCCATTTACAACTCACGCAACTTTTTACAAAAATCTTAAGATAGTAGAGGATGTTGCCCATGTAATTTGAATCATGAGAAAATAGATCTAGGCTTGGAGCTAGCATCATGTGATATGGAAGTGACCATCTTCCCATGGGTATGGCATTGTCCACTCATCCACACTTAAACCAGGCTGTGTGTATATACATAACTTTTCTAAATACTGAGTATCCTTACATAAACAATGAATTACGTATAATAAACTGTACACTGTCAGATTTTGTGTTGCTGTTTAATACTGTGTTGCTGCGAGTGGACAATGCGGGGCCATACCCATCTGAAGATGGTCCCTTCCATGTCACATAATGCAAGCTCCAAGCCTTGAGCTTTTTTCCCATGATGCAAATTACATGGGCAACTTCCTGTACTATTTTTTTCGTTTTTTTTGGTAAAAAAACGGGTGAGTTATAAGTCTGCTCAATCGATAGATAAAAGTTTAGAAATTTCTTCTAAACTTAAAATGTGAGGGAAGACCATTACTTCAAACAAAATGAGTCACTTCAGGTAAATGGTTCTGATATCTAAAGTGTAAGTAGTTGAATCTTTTTTAACAAATGAAATGTTACTATTTTCTACACTACTGTGGGCAACAATATCTAAATCCTTTTTGTCTTTATCGATTCTTATGATAATATTGCAAGGTGTTCTTGAATCTGTTTTTATAGCAATATTTCCAACTAAATCATCAAACTCATCTGCTGTACCTAATTTTATGCATTTGATAAAAACTGTACCATGTTGAAGTATTTTCATATTATCTGTCATCTGTTGGCTGACCGTCGTTAAAGTTCATTGAGCTATCTCCTCCCCCACACTATTTAGACCCAAATTATGCAAAGTTGTATCCCAAAATAATCTTACTGGAACGCAAATAGTGGTATATGAACAAAAATTGTCCCCTTGGTTTACCCACCTTCGCAGTGTATTATCTGATTTCATGACTGTTGTAAGAGGTTTGATTTTGAGGTGAATCGATATACCGAGTAGTGTAATGTATGGATTGTTAGGAGTATGCCAACGGCGAAAATCAAGCAACTTATATTTGTTAACATTACTGTCGAAATAAGTAACATTTGGAGTCTCCGGCAGTGCAACAACCCCACCTGCAATTTCACTATCCAATATATCGAAAATGTTAAGCAGTACATTATAAGGCCTAAATTTCTGACTAGGCCCATCCCATGTCAGAGCAAAGGGAGTAGGATCATTTGCAGCCTTTGTAGCATCTATGCTTTCATCTACATCTCTCAGTTCGGATAACTCTAGAGCATGTTCGTATTCTTGTACTGAGGCAGCGGCTAAAACAAAATGGTTTTTCCTTCCCTTTGTAACGAAAGACGTAATCCTTATTATGGTTACCTGCTATCTTAGTTTTATTGTTAAAGCCGCACTTTTCAATCCCAGGTTCTCGCATTAGTGGAATTCTCCTCCCAGTCAAACACATGGCCAGTACAATGTTTGATTTCTATTACATTAATTACACAAACTGATTTCAATCTTTTGTCACCTTTTGCTAATCCTGCAAGTAGAGCTTATATAACTGTTTTATTGACGGTCGGTTCAAATTGCCAACGGTCATTTATTCCTCAGCACCACACTCAAATTTCCTTAAAAAACGTCTTCCAGTAAAATTAGAATTTGAATATAACCACAGAGTTCGATCGACAGCAGCTTCATGGTGACCGCTTGGCAG
>LD345150.1:59747-128929 GCA_001465055.1 Ptychodera flava | reverse complement strand
GGGAGGCGCGTCGTCGTATCATCGATAGACAAACTTTGGCAAGAAGATCTTATAGAAATGCCCGTCTCATTCGCAAAAGAGAATAAGAACATTCGATTTATGCTAACAGTAATCAATGTGCTCAGTAAATATGCATGGGCCAGGCCGATACAGTCAAAAACGGCTGATGATTCTCTGAGGGTGTTACAAGACATAATTTAGAAATGTGGGAGGCAAACTGACATACTTCAGACAGGTGAGGAGCGGGAATTTACCAACCGAAAAATGCAGAAATGGTTGGAGGAGTCAGGCATTCACTGGTTTCACAAATATAGTGACAAAAAGGCCGGTTTTGTGGAACGATTTAATCGTACATTGAAGATTATGATGTAGAAATACTTCACATACAAACAAACACGTGAATGGCTCGGTATTCTACCATAACTTATCGAGAATTAAAATGACACCATACAAACAAGTATCACAATGAAACATGTCGACGTAACAGAGGACAATGATTGGCAGGCATTTTATACACTTTACGGTCCTGAGTTGGCAGCCACAGGTGCTACCACTTAGTTCAAGCAGGAAGAATGAGTTAGAATCACAAAATACAAGACCGCTTTCAGGAAAGGATATTTACCAAATTGGACAGAGGATGTGTTCATAGTTTCAAAAGTGGTGTACAAAGCTGGACTGGGAACGCCGCCTATTTATAAGATAAAAAGATCTGAATAGAGAGGAAATACTCGGCACTTTCTATTCTGATGTACTGCAGAGTGCTGCTGGCGCCGACCCTATCGGAACGGAGCTGTACAGAGTAGAACAAATTCTAAGGATGAAAAAAGTGACGAGAAAGAAATACTATCTGATAAAATGGAAAGGTTATCAGAAATGTTATTAGAACTTCATAAGTACCCTTCGGAACGCTACATAGTACTTACGCTGGTGCCTTCCTTGACTTCATCAAGTACTAACGTAAGTGCTAACGCAAGTAAAAAGTTTTTCAATAAGTACCATGGAGTAAGCCTTAATTTATTGAAAGCGTAAAGTGTCAGTTAACCATTGTTATCCCATCCGCCCGACCAAGTATTTATCATGTATTGTCGTAAGTAGTGTTCACTTATTGCATCCTTGTTGGCTGTATGTGGATGAGGTGGTACCCTTCCGTTCCGACAGGGGACGCATCGGAGCGTTCTGAAGGGCCACATATTAAGTTTGCAAGATCTTCAAAGCGACTTCTCATGTTATTATGAGCTGTTCTTTCGAGCCCCCCTTGTTCAGCTCTATCGATAAGTTCTGGTTGAAGTGTAATGCACACAACTGACATGAGCCATAGACATGTAACTCCAAAGTCTTGCTTCTTCATCATGTCACGTGCCTGTAATAGTCCAGTCAATTTAGGGTTTAACCTAGGACTAATTGCAACAGAAATTATTTCTTCACCATGACCTTTAGAAAGGTCTCACTAATGACATATTAAAAGTATAGGAAAATCTAAGGGGTGCAAATTGGTTAAATTTGCATATATTCAAATTAGCTATATATTGCCTTTACAATGACTGCTATACTCACATTTTGGGCATGTAAACTGAATTCAAGTGTCTTTTTTCATTGCAACACAATTTAGTAAGGTGCAACAAGTTATTTTCTAAATGTCTTGAACAATAAAGATTATGCAAATTAAGTAATTTGCATATATTCACACTTTTTCCACTATTTCAGACAAAATGAATGTTTAAGCTGATATTTAAACAATTTTTTTTCTCTAAGAAATAGTTAAGGTTTTGCAAGAATTATCTAAAACAAATGAGGTTTACCTAATTTGCATGCTAATTATTTTAATACAAAAGACCTAATTTGCATAATTGACACAAATGGTCTTCTGAATACAATAAGCCTACAATAGCTTCCATTGACATTTTCTGGTTTTTCAGCAATGCAATGAATAAAGACAAGAGTTTCAGAGCATTACTGTTTAAATAAAAGGAATCAGAATTCTTTCTTTGGATATTCTTCTTTCTTTTACGACGATAAGGTTATTCATGAAAAATCATTGGACGTGTTCAAGTTTTTGACATTAATTGTCATTTTCAGTCATTTTCTCCTACAACATGTTCGATTACAGTAAAATTTTTGAAGGAATATTTTATGCTTTTGGTCACTGTCTTCAATGACGATGGAAATATTCAGTTACCAATAGATGGTTCACCACACTTAACAGTTGTGCCTGTGAATCATCTTTCTCATTTTTAAACTATCATTAGTATAAATACAAACATCATTTGATTCACCATGATGGTAGTGGTGATGACAATTATTATGATGGTCATTATCATATCAAAATTTCTTCCTCTTCCTCTCTGTTTACATCTTCCTCTAGGTGATTCATTTGTTTACAGCCAGAATCCTTTCGTTGACAACAGAAAGTCTAGATTCTGCCGGGGTTATTCATGCTGCTGCAGTTCATTGTAGAACCCATAAGTATGGGGAAGGGCAACTCAATGAAAAGATGTGAAGCATAGGATGATATAATGGTACTGCCTATCATATTAGATCTTAGATGTGCAAGTATCACTCTTGGGGCTGTTCTGTAATGGACTTTCCATTTGCAGATTATTAGACTTTTGTATTAATTAGACTTTTGTATTATTACCAATAAGATCGATCACTCAAGGAATCGAGAGTCTGGCCAATCTGAGGTGAGACTTCCATTAGGTTCAAAATACAGGATAACCAATTTTATGATAATTTGATGTCAAAATTTGATATCCTAATTGATAAACTCGTTAACGGCAGCTTCTGTGATGCAAATCCCTTCACATTTTGGTTTTCTTGTTTCACGGTCATGAAAATTTGAAAGAGCAGCTAGACCATGTAACATTGTGAAAAGTATCTAGATTTGCTTTTACCAGTGATTTAGATTATCATGATTCAGTCAACAGATTTTTTCAGTTTTTCCTCAAATGCTATGGCTGTGTACGGTAAGATTAAACAGGAAATCCCTTTCTTCAGTCCATTATATGACTTTATATTAATTTTCAATTGTTGTCTTCAAGAAATTTCAAAATTTTGAGAAATGCAGTGTCCTTTGATTATTGTAATGTCTTTCAGCTGATAAAGGAACAGCTTTCCTTATCCATATTTCATGATAATTGGCAGTATAGTATAACAATTGTACCTCTATATCATCATGATCATTATAATTTATTTATAATTATTATCATAAATTTCTGCATATGGCATGAACAGGCAAGTTGCACACAGTCAAACGTATATCTGATTTACCAGTGACCACTCAACCTGGTCTTTAATTACATTTTACCAACACTTAATCTATATTAGTAATACCGGTAAGTGTGAAAATAAAAGAAAATAGAGCTGAAACACAAATTTTCTTCAGCTTTGCTTAGTACAAAGTGTTGGTTATTTGGCCAAGCATTTTGGTATGCATTAAGAAAATCCAAATCTTCCAGTCGGGTCAGTCACAATCAGGGTGCTCTAGACAGATTTCGACATGTTACGCTCTAATATAAAAAAATGTTGAGCAAAATTTAATGAAACATAGTTCTTAATATGAAACAACCAGTAGAACCAAACAGGCCCCATCGAAAAACTGGAGTTTTTGTGATGATTTTGAGCTGAGTGGTGAAAAAAGTACCCTAAAAATGGGTCAAAATGGGCGTTACGCTGTTTCATCTGAAAAAGCACATTTTATAAACTCACTTTTTGAAACTGCTAGATTATTTTTTTCGATTATTCAGAATATTTATTGTATCACATAGCATTT
This sequence comes from Ptychodera flava, assembly GCA_001465055.1. NCBI lineage: Eukaryota > Metazoa > Hemichordata > Enteropneusta > Ptychoderidae > Ptychodera > Ptychodera flava. The sequence goes on along the minus strand of LD345150.1, from coordinate 125,160 downwards.
CTTCTTTCTTTTGCAAGTTATTTCATCTTAATACATGGATTTGAATGGAAATGGCGTGATAACAAGTGAAATTGGTGTGTCGTTACGCTTTTTATATTTTGACAACAGCATTGATTTATCTCTCTATTATCACTTGGAAAACATTACCCTAGAATTTTTTCTAAAACATCTATTTGGTTGGAAGACCAACTGTGATTAGTTGGTACTAAATGTTTTTAGGGTCAATGTATTGATTATGAATGACAAATCATGAAAATTGCCCAAATTTTTTGTCCCAAAATTTTGTAGTGTCCGTGACAGCCTCATAACTTTCAGCCATATTCAGATAGTAGATATCTGATGTCATTAGCCAAAGTAGCCCTGTTTGCCTTCCTTATGTGTTATAAAAATATAATCCATTTACCACTTGTATTGTTTCAGTATATCAAAAAGGGGCCAAATGTAGTGTCCGTGACAGCCGTAGTGTCCGTGACACCAAATCCATACATTACATGCATTACTTGTTACAGTGATTTAAGCTGGTAATTCTATTGTTTACCAGCTGAAGTTACATTTTTATAAGAGAGTAACTTAGTTTTTGAGTAAGACATCAAATAAAATATATTAAACCAGTGAAAGATGTTTTTTCTACCTTTTAAGATTGTAATGTTAAAAAACTGTCCTATGAAATAACGGTATAGGGGTTTAAAAAAGGAACAGAAATAGTGTTATCAGTTATTTCCCAATATAACTTTAAAATAGAAATGTTATTTATAGTGAAATTAAGGCATAACACTGAACAAACTAATTTACTTCCACATTAAACCACTTTCCATTTGCAACTGGCTTCATGTCACGGACACTACACCTAACAAGTGGTTAATCATTTTTTACTGCATTTACATTTAAATTCACTTGACATCTGAAGTAAACTTCATAGACCATAATAAATCCCTTTAAAAACAAAAGAAAATGTGTTTTTGAATTATATAGGGGGGGGGGGACGTGGTTGCAAATCTGACTATTTATGATGATGCTGCAGTAGTGTTAACCCCAGTACAGATCTCTGTCAACAGTGATGCATATAAGGGGAGGGTTTATGTCCCTTCAAATTTTTTTTCTGTTTTAACCCTTTGTTTGCATTATAAGGCTGTATTATTAGTGTTTGATGAAACTTCAATCGTGTGTTGGTTGTTAAGGGAAAGCTATGGTGAGACATAGTCGGATCTGACATGTGATGTCTATTGAATGCTGTGATCCTGAAATCTGTTTGGAAACCCAAGTGTGTGGTTTCTCCTCAGTCGCAAAGTTCTGTCTTTCCTAAGTTGTTGTGTCAGATATTTTGTTGTTTTTGTTATACTTGTTCATGTTAATGTTTTCACGTGTTATTGGCTTCAAATAACATCAATATTTCTATATTTTTATCTTGTGTTGAGATTATTGTTAACGTTTTGTTTCTTTTTGTGAACTTTGTTTTGACAAGTGTGTCTTTTATGTTCTTGTTTATTTTTGTGTGTTATTATTGGGTGGTTCGGGAAAAGGATTTGAATGTTTTGTCCTTTTAAAGTTCCTGCCAGTATTTTGCAAGACTTTCTTTCAAGTCTTTGGGCTATTCAACAATGAATTCTACCGCCAACTATGTGGCTGTTTAATGGCTGAAATGAATTGCTGGGGATTGCCATGATTGCATTTCATAAACTGGAAATGGAAATCATCTCTGAATACCAAAATGTGATTCACTTTTGGAAAAGATTCAGAAATGACATTATCATAATTTTTACTGGAACACAAAACCAACTGGCAGAGTTCAGCTATAGAATAAACAAAATGCACCAACATTTAAATTTACAGTTAAGAAATCACTAGAAAAACATAACATTTCTCGACGTCAAAATTTTTAAGGGCCCAAGGCACAACCAAGAAAATATTTTGGATATTAAAACCCACACAAAACTAATTGGAACATTTCAATACCTGCACAGAGAATCATGTTACCCAAATCAAATTTTAAAGGACTAATTGAAGGTGAAATTCTCAGATACTTCTGTACATCCAATGACCCAAACGATTTCAAGGAGATAGTTGATTTCTTTACAAGCAAATTAATTTACAAAGAATACACGGAAAAAGAAATAACTAGAATTACAACAGAAATCAAACACAGGAATTGACCTCAACAAAAAGTACAAGAAAAATAAAGAAGGAAACAACAAATAATCTAATCTTCACAACAACATATAGGCCATAAATTAAAACAAAAGACTTGAAAGAAAGTCTTGCAAAATATTGGGAGGAACTTGAAAAGGACGAAATATTAAAAACCCTTTACCCTGAACCCCCAATAACTGCCAACAAAAGAAGCAAAAACATAAAAGGCACACTTGTAAAAACAAAATTCAAAACAAAATCTCAACATAAGATAAAATATGGAAATATTGGCTTTATTTTTTAAGCCAATAACACATGAAAACGACAACAAGAACAAACATATAAAAATCAAAATATCTGACACAACAACTTAGGAAAGACAGGATTTGCGACTGAGGAGAAACTACACACTTGGGTTTTGAAACATTGATTTCAGGATCACAGCATTCAAAAGACACCACATGCTAGATCCGACTATGTCTCGCCATAGCTTTCCATAAACAAACAAACAACACAAGACTGAAATTTTATTAAACACAAATAATACAACCTTATATTGCAAACAAGGGGATAAAACAGAAAAATAACATTACGGGACATAAATCCTCCCCTTATATACATTACTATTGACAAATATCCATATTGGAGCCCACACTACTGCAGTACCACCATAAATAGTCAGATTTGCACCCTCTTTCCCCCTCATGCTCAATAGATGCTGACTAAATACTTAAAATACTCTATGTTCAGTAAATCATTTATTGTTCACTTTATAGTGTTACTAGGACGGTTTTATATTGTATAACATTTTCAAGTTATCATTGTCTACATACCAGTTATCTCAAGAATTTTTGCATTCAGTGTTGTATTTCTGATACAATTTTCTGGTTATTGAAAAATACCAGTACTACAAATATTCTTTATGTCAAACTTATAAATATAACTTATAAATAATATGTTTTTGATTTGTTTGTAATCAATTCTTGTCATAATTTTACTGTTTTACAGGTTTACTGGCTATAATAAAGAATAGTTTGTTTCACACGCATATTCCTGAATGTGTAGTGTCCGTGACGCTTTTATCATACTACAAAAATGACGAGAAAACTAATAAAAAATGAGCAAAATATGCTGCAAATACTATTAATGTTTTCTAACGACTTAAACAATTGCAGTCAAAAATAATTTAAATGTACTAAAGGGCAAATCTGTAAACTAGAGGAATGATAAGCTCATGGGGAGAAAAAAATGAAAAATTCTTTTTTTTTCGTAACAAATCATTTTGCAGGAAATCATGCAAAGCTTGGTAAAATCCTGATACATTCACCTTATTTTTTACAACAGATGTATATATTTTCTGGTTAAACTTTTAAAAAGAATATTTGTACAAATGTTGTACAGTCTACTATGTTATTTCTCCATCAACTCATAATATTTTGTAGTGTCCGTGACGGTGTGTCAACACAATAAAGAACTGGTTGCCATGGAAATACTGAGAAAGTTTGGTTCACAACTTTTCAAGCAAATATGTACCAAACCTTAAGCTTGGTGAATTTAGTAAATTTAGATATGTGTCTACAAGATGAAATTTTGACAAAAGTGAAACACTCTAGAGCACCCTGATTGTGACTGAGCCGAGTAAGTTCCCAATGTTATTGACATTATGCAAATTCTCTAGATAATTGAAATGATCTATACGAATCAATCATTGTTTATTTTTACAGGGCTTTTCATTCTTTAGGCCCTATTAGTATATAATCATTACAATGAGTTAAAAATACACAGAAAATAAATAACCATGTCAATTTCTCTGTACTTAGCAAAATGTTCATTCAAGTTATAAAATGGACATCTTTCGATAGGAAGAATTTAAAGTATTAAATTAAAAAAACTTCCAATCTCTCTTTACGATATTGTAAAACATTTCAAGTTTCAATTATTACATTTAATACAGTGTAGGCATTTCCTATAAAATCTTTTAAAATTAGCCCTTTGCACAATGTAGATTGTATTAGATTTTGAATATACCTTTCTTGGACCTTTTAAGTATTCAAGGTGAAGAAATAATTCATGTTCCAATTAGAACAAGGAAGTGACATGGTTGACTTATTGGAAAAATGCAAATAAGAATTTTTTTTATTGCTGTAAGATATATTTGAAAACATTCCCTGAACTAAAAGCAAAAAATGATGTTACATAGTCATTACAATGTCAGCTTATCTCTTAAATCACTTTCGTAAATAGATTATCAGCACCAGGTTTGTATAGCATCTATGACTCATTTAGCATTTAGGTAAATTAGCTGTCTTATGCACAACTTCATTAAATGCACGTTTCGCGATCCCTGGGATTGCCTTTGCTCTAGTCTGTAAGAGAATGATTGAGGTGTAATAGCCTTTTGTTTTCCATTGAAATTGTAATCTGGTGGGTAAACTTTCTGATGAGAAAATCTGGTGCCAACACAGGCCTTTAAACTTGCAATATGTAACTTCCATGACTCTACTAAAATTTAGTTCTAATGATCTCCGTTGTTTTTTAACATTATATATAGTCATTTATACTATAGGTCAAAAAAGGGAAAAGTAAAGTGGTAGGAGGGGCACATTGCAGTTATGTAAAATGAGGAATCTTAAATGATTTTATGCATTGCCTACAAACACAAAATGTACATTAAATAATCAAATTGCTTGAATTAAATATCAAGTTGCTGAATATATTTTTAAGAAATCTATTAACAGCAACGATTTTGTTCCCTTTTCTAAGTTTTATATTTATTCAATTATGCACTGTCTCCCCTCTTAATAGTCATTTTGTTTGTCACTCTATACATTCAATGCAGAGTGGAAACAAAAACTACTTGTTGTGTAGATTAAATATAGTTTTTAAGTGAAATTCAGTGGCAGCCATACTTGATTTCGGCAAATGAGAATATTTCTCGGGCGATAAAATGTATTCAAAAATATTGCCTGGACAAAAATTAAGATAAATGCATACATGACTTGAACATAATGTCGCATTTTGCTCAATTCAATATGCATATTTCTTTTATCAGTGAATGTATTGCTCCCATTATCCGTTTATATCTATATAAATTAGGTAATGTTATACCTCTTATATTGTATTGGACTTTTAGTATGTCATTCTAGGACCTCTCTAAAATACACAAAGAAAAATTAATTCTATTGCTGTCAGAAGTAGCTTATATAGTTATTAATTAGGGACATACAAAGAAAAGCGAAGTGTTGTGGCGGCCATATTGGATTTATGCAAATGAGGAATATTTCTATGACGACAAAGTATTTTAATCAACATTGCCTGAACCAAAAACACGGCAAATAAGCCCTAAACCCGCATATATCATGTTTAGCCGAATATTTTTAATAGCAACATTCTATCAGCACCTAGTTTGTAACCATAATCTTTTTACATATATGCAAATTAGGCATTGTTTACATTTCTAGATTGTACGAGGCTTTTAGTATGTCATTGTAGAACTTCTCTGAAATACACAGTGAATAAATTATTCTACTGCTGTCAGAAGTAGCATAAAAATACTTATTAATTGGGAAAAATACAAAGAAAAGTGAAGGTTGTGGCGGCCATATTGGATTTATGCAAATTAGGAATATTTCTATGACGACTAGATATTTCCATCAACATTACCTAAACAAAAAACAAGGCAAATAAGCCAAAAACCTGCATAACATATCATGTTTAGCCAATTATTTATAGCAGAAACATTCTATCAGCACTAAGTTTGTACCCATAATCTTTTTACATCTATGCAAATTAGGCACTGTTTACAATTCTAGATTGTACTAGGCTTTTAGTATGTTATTCTACGACTTGTCTAAAATACAATGTGAAAAAATTATTCTATTGCTGTCGGTAGTAGCTTAGAAATAGTTATTAATTCGAGAAAAAACTAAGAAAAGTGAAGTGTTGTGGCGGCCATATTGGATTTATGCAAATGAGGAATATTTCTATGACGAAAAAATATTTTCAGCAACATTGCCTAGACCAAAAAGGAGGCAAATAAGCCAAAAAACCTGTATCAAAATCATGTTTAGCCACATATTTTAAGTAGAAACCATCTATCAGCGACTATTTTATACCCATGAGCACCCTTTACATTTATGCAAATTAGGCACTGTTGCACCCCTTAGATTTTATTATACTTTTAGTATGTTATTTATAGGACCTTTCCAAAATGCATGGTGAAGAAATAATTTCTGTTGCAATTAGTCCTAGGTTGACCCCTTTTTTGGCTTAGATTGACTGGACTATAAGTCAAACAGAGCATTATAAGCACACACAGATTCACAAGCTTTAAGAAGTTTGTGGAGGTTCTTGAGTGATACCTTAGGTTGTTCTGGTTGTTCTTGGCCAGGTGGATGGTAAGCTTTTTCAAGTTTGCCTTTGGAAAACCCATCTATCAAAAATCCATGGCTGCCGCCATCCCATGCAATTCCGAAGTCAAAAGCCCGTGGAAAATCTACTGGCAAAACTGTCTCTGTATTAATTGTTGGGTTAAGTATATTCTTAAGAAGGGTGGATGTGAGTGGTTGACTAATTACTATATACGAGAGTCTATAGCCATCGCAATGTCGCATGTCTAAGAAAGTTAGTTTGATCTGCTTATAAATCTCTTCTAGTTCTTTTAAGGCTGACTCGGTTATTTCATATTGTCTTGCTCGAGTCAGAATATTCCACATGCAATAATCCCAAGGCATAACTTTGAATATGATAACGAAACTGTGTAAATCGTCGAATGCCCTATAAACAATCTTTTCTTCTTCCCACTCCTCTGAAACTCCCTGAATTCGAGAAAAAGTCAGGTGTTGAATTATACTTGAGTTACAAATAGTAAACACACCCCGTCCAGTGTACAACTTGCGCCTCAAAGTAAGAGTATGTTCTATAAACTGGTTCTGAAAATTGGCGCTCTCCACTTTTCGATTATAAAAGTCGGGAAAAGTGTTAGAAAAATGGTGTTAAATGCTGGCATATGAGTTGCAGCCAAATTTACTGCATCGTAACTCTTTCTAGTTCCAGTTGGACCATTTATGAATATGTATGACATTTTTTTGATATCTATATCATAGAATTTTTTTTAATTATCTAATTGTTGGCATTTAAACCGCGCTTATTTAAGCTTAGTCTTTTTTTTCACTATAGAGAGTTTTTTTTGTGTCACACCTTATAAACCAGAAATTCAAGACTTAGTCGACTTAGAAAGAATAGGCGAGATATATAAACAAATAAATGCCGACAAAAATATTATAGTGGATTTTGATAATCTAGCATTAATATTTTGATAATCTCGCATAAACATTTTCTTTTCAAAAATTTTCTATGATATATATATATATATATATATATATATATATATATATATATATATATATATATATATATATATATGATAGTACAATGAAGCCAGTCGTGAATGAATATAAGATAAGTCGGCTAGCCGATATACATAAACTCGATTTAAATAGGGGCCTAGACACTAAAAACTACTCATACACGATGACTCACACATATATAACAGATTCTTCAGGCCAAGGATTTGCTCTAGAAAATCCATTCGGCGAAAGACAGAGGGTAAATTTCAACGATCTTAGAGACAAATTAATAAATAAATAAGAAAAGGTGTTCACGCCTTCAGAACGGGACGCACCAATGAAACTTCGGAAACTTACTACCTATTTCCATAAAAAAGCAGAGTCGCTTATGAAAAGCTTTCAACGGTGCAGTTTTATGAAAAGAATTTCCTGAAGTCAAGCGGGTCGAGGACATCGCCACGATCGACTTTGATGGTATGGACAAAGAACCGGAACAAGAGAAGTACCGTGTTTACACAGAAATGGAAGTCAAATTAAAAAATCCAAAAGATCAAAGTGAGCAAACTCGTACATACTATGCTAACTATGAAGGTACATACACAAAAGAGGTAGTAGGATCGGAATCGGATGTAAAACAACAATTAATTGATCAATACGACAATGCGCTTGACAAAACTGAAAATGTTAAGGGTTCCGGTCTCGTTCTCGAGGAGATACTTAATTTTAAAGAAGAACTAGTAGAAGTTCTACTGGGCGCTGGTGCGGCCCAACTACCCAAATGGTTAAAAAATAAGAAATGTATGAGCAATCTGGTTCTACCTAGTGGTCCTAACAGTAGTGGCGAGAACTGCTTCCGATACGCAGTTGTAGCAAGTTTAAAGTTGGATGAGACCGAGTTTTGAAAGAAGAAATGTGGCCAGGTAAGGAAGAACTGGAATACGTACTCCCCGTTTGTTGCCGATTCCTGCTTGGAGGGTATTCCTTTTCCTACGCCCGCTGATCTGACCGTGTTTAAGCACTTTGAACACCTAATTCCAGGGATCAGACTTCAAGTATTTCAGATCTACAAAAATGATCCCGACCCATCTGGCATAACTGTCTTGTATAGTGGTCATTCCGATAGGGGGCCAGGAGCACAGATAGCGAATATCTTACTGATAGTCATTGAAGATGGCTCTCGCGATAGCCACTATGTACCAATTACTAAATTAAATCGCCTTCTTAATTGTAACAGTAATTGTAAGAATAAGCACAGGCAGAAGTGTATTTGGATGGTTTGTAAGCGAGGTTTTGCGTCAACAGAAGAATTGGAATCAGGTGTATTGTGGGACAGACACTGCTCAGCCAGGTTTTCCTAAGAAAGTGTGTTAATTTGAAGGCCACCATAAAATGGTTCCTTGTCCCTACGTCGTGTATGTAGATACTGAGACAATTATTGAGAAGGACACAGGCCTGCTCATTCCAATTTGTCTTTCGTATCTTATGATTGAACGATGGCCAGGCAACCGTCCCGAAGGGGAGCAGAAAATTTACTATAAAAGAACATTCACGGGCCTCTCCTGTGTTACAGAATTTCTAAAGGATATGAAGAAAAGGGCTGAGAATTATTTGAAATCATATCAATGGAAAATCGTACCGATGAAAGATCCTGCCATATACGACAGTCCAGACTGTATTGCATGTGGGGACCCCGCCACACACCGAATAGTGAAAGATGAAAGTACTTTTTATTGTGAAGGGTGCCGTCCGTCGAGAACCATTCCTATCTACTTTCACAACCTCAAGAGGTACGATGGTTCTTTTATTTTGAAAAAGTTACATGAAATAGATACCGACACCAGAGGAGGCGTAGGCCTAGAGCCCGAAATCATCGCTAAGACGGGCAATGGTGGAATTTTGCGTCTTAAGTAAAAATTCATCTTTAGTGCCTCAATTGTTGTCGGTCGGGAGTGGCTGAATAAGGAGAATGAGACAGTGAAACGTTTCTTTTATATAAAGTTTATGGACAGTTTACAACTACTCGGTCCGACCGGATCGCTTGATAAATTGGCAAAGATAGTGCCAGATGATGGATGGATGGTGCCACTTTCTTATCCAAAGATTCAGCGGGAGAAAGGTTTCTTCCCATACGAATATGTAGACTCGGTTGACAGACTGGAAGAGGAGGAGCTCCCACCGAGACACTAATTTATAGCAAACTAAAGGAAGAGGCTTTCACAGAGTCTAATTATAAACATACATTGGGTGTGTGGAAAAAGTGGAATGCCAGACGATTCGTGATTACATTGAATTCTATTGCGAGAAGGACGTTCTCCTTCTTGTGAATATATTCGAAAATTTCCATAACACATGTTTAGAAGCATATGAGTTAGACCAGCTCACTATATGTCAACGCCCGGCCTGAAATGGGATGCTATGTTACTTTACACAGGTAATAAATTTAAACTCATTCAAGATGCTGAGCAGATGACTTTCATACAGAGAGGAATTCGAGGTGGTATCAGTCAGTGTAATATTCATTACTTACACACAAATCATCCAGCTTATGCCACAAACGAGATAGGTTGGAATTACGATCCGGAGAAACCATTGTCTGAAATAAAATATCCCGATGCTAATAACCTCTATGGAGGGGCAATGAGTCAACCAATGCCAATGGGGGGGGACTTCATTGGATGACAAGGGAAGAGTGGTTCTGTCGAGCGGCTGGCTTGGATTGTAATAGCTTCCCACCCTGTTTTCTACAAGTAGACTTAGAATACCCTACGGAATTACATGAAGAACATTCCGATCTACCTCTAGCTCCGCATCATTATGAATTTCTGAGGCAGGGCAGTCGACTGATTACAAGTCTAATTGACAGAGAGAGAGATACATCTTACATTACAGGTTACTCGAAAATTTATCTTCAGATGGCAATGCGACTGAAAAATATTCATTGGGCACTTGCCTTCGAAGAGGCTCCGTGTCTCAAACAATAAATTGACTTTAACACTAAAATGAGGGCAAAGGGAAAGACAGATTTTGAAAAGAATTTCTATAAGCTTATGAATAACGCGATGTTCGGCAAGACAATAGAAGACGTTCATAAGTACAGAGACTTTAAATTTGTGGCGGTCACAGAAGTACCGATAGTGGTCGTAAAAGATTCGGAAGTATAATCCAAAGATGAAACATGTAAGTCTCATAACAAGTGAAGATGATGGCGATTCCTGTGACAGTGCCCTACCGGAACTGAAAAGGGATAAATATGAATATGAAAAGCCAGTTTTCATTGGCGCGGCAGTGCTTAAGCTGCATATGTATGAGAAGCATTATGATTACTTTCGAAAGCAGTTCCCTGGAATACGATTAGCCTACATAGATACTGATAGTTTTATTTACAGTGTGTCTCTTCCTTCTCCAGATGTAACTTTCAATGATATAGTCCGAGAAGATGAAGAACAGAATGGTGAGAAATTGATATATGATACTAGTGGTATGAAAGACGGGATGGGAGTTCAAAAGCTTAATAAAAAGGTGACAGGTAAATTTAAAGATGAGTTTAATTGTGAACTTATTCTTGAATTTGTCGGCATTCATTCGAAAGCATATGCTTTTTGGACTCCAACTTCGGAGACAAAAAAAAAAATAAGGGGATAAAAGACGTTTGTGTTTGTAACCATTTGAACTTTGAAGACTACACGGATCTGTTTGAAACTGGTGCGTTCCGAAGGAAGGAGACCGAACGACCACAATTTGTACAGTTTGTACAGAAAAAAAAACAGAGAAATTTGGAGTGAAAAGCGTAGTAAAATCATGATGGCGCCAAATGATATCAAACATGTGCAGTTATACAATTCAGACACGGGCGAATGGCTGGCAGAAACATGGCCAATAGGGAGGAGTTAATTTTAATTCCTATTAAAATAGTATAGACTTTAATCTACTGTTCTCAACTGAGACCTGAGCATCACTGAGAATATAAACATGAGCAAATATGTTTTCATCGCGAGCGTCGAAACCCTTCACTGATGTATAAATTTTTATTATTTCAAGCTGTGTACCATCTTTTGTGTTCATTACTTTTAAACTATTTCCATGAAATCGAATATCTTTAAAGCTAAGCAGATCAATAAACAGACAAAATTTATTCTTCAAATAATCGACTTCATCCATATCAATTTCACACCAATCTTTATCTTCAGCATAATACAGTCGTGTTTCTTTCCAAAATTGTCTCGGTAACATCTTCTGAGTGTATATTTTGTTCGCAATACCCTCAATCATTACAGACACAGACTCAATAGATGGAATTATGAAAAGTTCGCTATTCAGTTCTGACTGATTCTGATTTTTTTAACAAAACTTTATTGACAGAAAGGAAGACAAGGGAAACAAAACAAGAAAACACCGAAAAACAAAGGGAGAAACACAAAGAAAACAAAACGAGAGGGTTTCAAAGAAGTATAACAAGTTGAAATCTTTCTCAAAAGGCGGCTTTTACAAAGAAGAAATAGCATTCAATTTGTCGTGGAATAAATTCACTTTTCCTTTCCTTTTTGCTATATCTTTTTTCTGTAAAAATTACATCTTTAACTTTTTCAATGAAAACATTAAAGGACGGCTTTCTACACAAAAATCGAATAAAGTACAGATGATATTTTGCAATACATAATAAATGATTTAAAAGTCTATTTGTTTTATGAGGTAGAACACCAAAAATTAGGGAGCCAGAACGAGGCTACACTACGTGATATCTCATTGAAATTGCGGTATTTTTACCACTTCCGTGAAATATTCCTATAGGGGCTTGGCTATAAAAAGCAAGACAAACATCTTTCGGGAAAATTGTCTTTGTTGGTCTGAATATTCATCGAGAAATTGAAGAAATTGTACGGTCAGCTACAACGTGGACACCATGACGAGCGAGGATGACGTAAGACCCATCTTCCTAATGTTGAATGATGTTACTGGCGGCAAGCCTAAATCACCAACAGAGTATGTGACGATAGAGGAAGTCTACCTAGCAGCCTGTGAGTGCATTGAACCTCAGTCATTAATCTGTATACAGATAGTTGGTGGGTTATGCCGAATTTATATAGATGGTAGAGAAAATCGTATCAGACTACTCATGAGCGGTATGGCTCTCAGAGGTATGACTGTACAACTCAAGGAGAGAAATCCTTTTATTCAACAGGAAGGTGTTAGAATAACTGTCAAAGGATTGCCTTTCTCAGCTGATAATGCTATGATATCTGCAGCGCTCGAGCAGTATGAGTGTGAAATAAGCAAAATAGAAAATGAAAGACTACGTGTGAAGGGTAAATTGACAAGTTGTTTTACTGGAAACCGCTATGTCTATTTGAAAGCTATAAAGAGACCAATTCCTACGTGTGGAGTTCGAATCGGCCGATTTAATGTTCGCATATTTTATAAGGGGCAGCAAAGTAATACGACAGCTGATGTCAACTCAATAACACGTGATACTGAAACCATGAGTTGGTCTAGCCCTGATGATAAAGCTGGTGCCCTTGAATCGGTCAATGGTCAAGTATCTCAACTAACTGAGACACCTGTTACCGAGACTGACTCCGATGGTTGCTCCAAGGAATCTGAATCTGTATCTGTAGCGGATCTTGAATCGTATATTGATGACAAATTCAATGAATTGGCTTCAGAGGTGCAGGAAGGACCCCCAGGAGACAGCTTGACTGACCAATAAGGTAAAGGTAAAGGGAAAAAGAAATAAAGGCAAGAAGAAGAAGAAAGCTGAAAAAAGACAAAGAAAAGTGTAGAGATCTCAAAGAGCACAGCTGGAAATTCTGATGGTATTAACGCGAACAATGCTTGTTCCTCACAGATGGCGCCCAATTCAGGAGTGCGTCACACACGTTCACTTGAAAACGTGTCACAGGCTACAATAGATACTTTCCTGAAATTGAACAAGCCTGAGGAAACCCCGCGTAGAAGCTTGAGTAAGCGACAATCATCAACTCCGCCTGAACAGTTAAACAAGGAGAGTTCAAAGCGTGATAAACAAGACCCTCCCCCTTGACCGGTTTCTCGATATTGGTCATTGTCTTTGACTTTGACTTGTAATTAAATTTTTCTAAACATCGCGCTTCAACAGCGATGTGTAAATGTAGCGATTGATTATCTTTCAGTACTTACGTTGAATGTTCGAGGTCTGCGCGACTCATTGAAGCGTCGATCTCTTTTCACATGGTTTAAAAAGGTAAATGCTGACATTATTTTGCTTCAAGAAACTCACGTTACTGAGGATTTAGTATTTAATTTTCATAACCAATGGGATGGAAAATGTGTTCATGAGTTTGGTTCCTCCCAAAGTCGTGGAGTTTCTGTTCTTTTTAAGAAAGACCTGAATATTGAAGTACTTGACACCAAAGGTGTAAATGGTAGATTTTTATTTGTAAACTGTAGTATTTCAAAAACTATGTTTTCACTTTGTAACGTTTATGCCCTGAACTCAAGTAAAGAGCGTTTCTCGTTTTTCCAAAGCGCCCTTGACTTACTGAATGATTTTGAGTTGTCGAACTTGATTATTGGCGGTGATTTTAACTGCCATGCCAACAGTAGAATTGATAAGCGGGGAGGAAATCCTACCTCGGATAGATCCAGCAAAGTACTGAAAACACTTTGTCGAATGTTTAATGTCAATGACAGTTGGCGTTTTAAAAATCCACACACTGCAGCATTTACCTTTCGCCACAAATCTCCCATGGTGCTTCCACGCCTTGATTATTTGTTTACGTCGAAACACCTCAATGAATACATTGAGAAATGCATTATCATCCCAGCAATTTTAACAGATCATCGGACTGTGCTGTGCATATAGTATTTAATCTTACAAATTTAGGCAGAGGAAAAGGAATTTGGAGGTTGAATACGTCTGTGTTGAAAGATGACATTTATGTAGAAAAGGTTAAAGAAATCCTGAACAAGGTTAATATGGAGTTTTCTGATCTCTGCAAAACTGAAACTTGAAATTTTTAAGTTAAGAGTGAAAGAGTTTTCTATTGATTTTACGCAAAAGAAAGCGAAAGAACGTAGAGAGAAAATAACTTCTCTGGAAAATAGGCTTGCTAAATTAGATAGACATATTGATGATACATTGAATACCTCCATTCTACAAGAATGTGCACAAGTGAAGACTGGGCTTGAGTCTCTTTATAAAGAAAAAGCTCGCGGTGCACAAATCCTTGCACGCGCCAGGCGGGTTACTGAAGGCGAACGTGCAATCAAGTTTTTCCTGAACCTTGAAAAGAAATGGAGATCAAATAATGCAATTTCAAAATTGTATGATAATGGTCATGAAATTAGTGGAAATAGTAATATTCTTAAAAGCATTGTTGATTATTATACTGCACTTTTCTCTACCAGTAACCCCTCATTTGAATCGATTAATAATTATCTTAACAATGTTCACGTTCAGCAGCCTTTGTAAGAAGATGATCAGCAACTTTTAGAACAAACAATTTCAAAAGACGAGTATAAGGATGCGGTTTTTAAAATGAAAAAAAGATAAAACGCCTGGGCTAGATGGTTTACCCTCAGAGTTTTATCAAACCTGTTGGGAAGGTATCGGTGATTTAGTTTTTTTTCAATTAATAAGCGAGGGTCTCCACGATGGTTGACTTAGCTTAAGCCAACGTACTGCCATCTTAAGACTTCTTTATAAAAAAAAGATAAGACAAATCTTAACAATTGGCGCCCAATAAATCTTTTGAATACTGATTACAAAATTTTGGCCTTCATTTTAGCTAACAGAATCAAACGAATTGTGCATAAAATTATACATCCTGACCAAACGGCTTATATTCCAGGAGGATTTATTGGGCAAAACATTCGCTTAATTTATGATGTAATTGATTATACCAACATTGAAGACTTACCAGGTATCATTTTATTTTTAGATTTCAGAAAAGCATTTGACTGTATTGAGCATTAATTTCTGTTTCAAACTTTAAAAAAATTCAACTTTGGTAATAATTTTATTAATTATGTAAAAACAATGTACAATCATATCGATTCTGCTGTTATTAATAATGGTTATATTTCCCAAAAATTTAAACCATCCAGAGGAATCAGAAAAGGTTGTCCTCTATAAGCTTTGCTTTTTTTGTTTGTTGCGGAAATTTTGGCAACTGTTATTAGGGATGATCCAAATGTATCAGGTATCAATATACAAAATGAAGGTTTTGAAGGGGTAAGGCAGATAAAGATCTCCCAAGTCGCTGATGACACGACTCTTTTTGTAGATGACGAAACGAGTGTTTTTCATGCTATTGATATTGTTAAAAAATTTGGGGTAGTTGCAGGAACACAACAAAATACACAAAGAACCGACGGTCTTTGGATTGGGAAGTGAAAAATAGACCAGACAGCATAGCTAACATTAATTGGCGCGATGCGCCAATCAAGTCACTTGGAATGTATTTTCACCCAAATGTTTCGCTGTGTAAAGATTTGATTTGGGAAGAATCGTTACAAAAAGTTTATTTTGCCTTAAAAAGCGTGGAGTAAGCGGAATATGACCCTATATGGGAAAATTGCTATTTTGAAAACATTTGCCACCTCGAAGCTTATTTATCCTTTGTCAATGCTTGAATTTTCACAGTGCAAATTAAAACAAGCTGATGCCTTATTTTTTGAATTCTTATGGGGTTCCAAAATACATAAAATCTCACGCAATACGATTATAGCTGATTATCACCAAGGTGGTCTTAAAATGATTGACATTTTGACTCAGTATAAAGCACTCAAAGCAACTTGGGCGAAACGTTTCTTGAAAGATAAAAACTGTACATTATTTGATAGCATACAACCAAGTTGGATTTTATTCCTAATTTTTATTTATCTGAAAATAACTTTGATGTGATCAGTTTCTACAGCAACTTTACAAAACCAGTAGATTGCCTTGTACTGGTTCTCTGCAAACATTTTATAGAGAAATGATCATTTATCTACACGAATCTTTTGAAGGTAAAATTGAAAAGCCTAATTCCGTGACGTCATTGCTGCAACAAGTAATCTGGTCTAACCAGTTTATAAGGTATAAAAAAAAACCTTTTTTTCCCGGAGTGGATTAAATCTGGAATTTTGTTTGTAAAAGATGTTATTACTGGGAAGAAAATAGATATGCAGAAAATTATAAATATCATTGTTAACAAACTTAATTATGTAAATGAGCTTTTTTTGTTTAAAAATGCAATGAAACCCAGGATTACACTGCTAAGTGAAAATAACGAACCCCTCGTAATTTTACACTCAATAGAAATATTTTTGTTAATTTTACAACTAAGTCTTTCTATCTCGACTTGCTTCAATACAAAATAAAGAAATCGTATGTGGAGGCTATGGGGTCCAAGACATGCAATTTGCAGAATGTAAAATGGAATAATATATGGGAAACAAGGTGCAGTAGATGTTCCTTTGATAGAAAACTGTGTAATTTTTTTTTTAAATTATACATTGTATTTTGCCTTGTGGTCTAAAACTATTCAAATGGAAAATACGCACTTCTCAATTTTGTGCTTTTTGCCACGTCACAGAGAATCAAGTACATATTTTCTTTCACTGTATTAAAGTTCAGTCCTTTTGGAATGAGGTTAGACTTCTTATCAGCAGACATTTTGACATTGATCCCATAATCAATATGCGATCATTGATTGTCGGCATGCCAAACAAGGCGGTGACACATTTGATCACTATTGCAATGTAATTGATATTTAGAGCGTGGTGTTTACAAAAGCCATGTAAAGCTGTGTTTTCATGTTTTATTTTGTTGTTCATTGAAAAAAAACAAAAAAAAAACCATTTGTTGCAAGTATACGGTGCATGATTTTGAACTGAAATATTCTAAGTTTCGTTTCATTTGTTGTTTCGTAGATTAGTTTCCATGATTTCGTTCAGTCAATGTTCTGAGCATATTCTAGTTTTGAGTAAGAGTTTTTTGACGTGGGTGGCATAAATTTGCGAGCCTTAAATAATTCATATATTTCTTTTGTAGTGCTTGTTCTGAGCGGAATTTTCATAGTTGCAGTTTAAGAGAAAATTCAGTCCCCCGAACTTTTGAAAATAAAAATTTGGGATATCTGTCCAAGAAGAGTTACGATTTGTCAGAAGCTGCTTCAAATAGGACAATTTTAATGCTTTGTTCATATCTTTAACGTCAATCATTTTCAAACCTCCTTGTTCTTTGTCGCCCATTATTGTCGCATTCTTTATATGTGTTTTCTTATTTTTTCCACAGAAATTTGAAAAGGTATGAGTTTGCTTCTTTTGTGAATTTTTCAGGGACAGAGATGGCTTTTAGTGTGTATATTAAATTTGAAATTCCGAAACATTTCGATAAGAGAACCTTCCTCCGATCGTCAGATTTCTAGCATTCCAAATTTCTAGTTTATCTTTTAATTTCTTTAATTCATTCCACAAATTTAATTTCCCGTTTAGTTCTCTATCATATCCGACATACACACCAAGGAATTTAATCGGATTATCTGTTACAGATAAAAGTGGGGGTCCATCACCTGAATACTTCCATAAACGTTTTAAGGGGCCTACCAATAACAATTCTGTTTTACTATAGTTTATTTCTAAGCCTGAATAACTGGTGAACCTGCGCAATAGATTTAAACTCGCTTTGATATCAGGAACATTTTGAAAGAACAATGTTGTGTCATCTGCGAATCCAGAAATTGTCTTTTCTTTTTGTGCGGGGTCTGGAAGGGAGATTCCTTTAAAAAATTCGGATTTTCTAACCGCAATAGCTAAAACTTCAATCGATAAGACAAAAAGGGCAGTTGACAGAGGACAACCCTGTCTTATTCCGCGTTGCAAATCAAACCATCCCGTAGAAAAACCGTTATTTATTACACAGCTTTGTATATTTGTATAAAATGTTTTCACCCATGTTTCCAAATCCAAATAATTGTAAAACCTTGTGCATTAGGTTCCACTCAAGACTATCAAAAGCCTCTCTAAAATCCATAAACAAAATTGTACCTGGCACATTTTAATTTTCCATATAGTCTATAATATCTGACACTAGTCTGATATTTTCCATTATATTCCTGCCCTTGATGAAAGCTGTTTGATCTTCATGAATGATGGAAGGGAGTACTTTGGATACTCGAGCTACCATGCATCTGCTTGCGATTTTGTAATCAGCGTTTAACAATGATATGGATCGCCAATTTTGTATATCTTTGGTATCTTTATTTGGTTTGGGAAGGAGAGAAATTATTGCTTGTCTTTGAGTATTTGAAAGATGGCCTGTTGTAAAAGAGTAATTTAAACTTTTTTTCAATCTGTGTCCCAAGTTTGTCCCAAAACGCCAAGTAAAATTCTGGTGTCAATCCATCACTGCCTTGGGTTTTATTTCTTGGGGATGTTTTCAGTGTTTCAAAAATGTCTTCTTTTGTCAGAAGGCCTTCACAGAGTTCCTGTTCGGGTTCTGTTAATTTAGGTGTATTTTCTGTATTGAAAAAAAAATATTAAGGTCATCTGTATCAATGTTCTGGTCTTTTAATTTATACAGGTCCATATAAAAGCGTTTAAGTTCAGCAAGTATTTCTTGGCGGTCACTTATTTCTCTCTCTTGTACTTTTAATTTGTTAATAGTTTTCCTATTGAATAGTCGTTTTTCAAGGTTTAAAAAATATTTGCTGCTCTTTCCCCGTGTTCATACCATCTTACCCGTGATCTAATTGCAGCCCCTTGAAATTTGTTTAACACTATTTCTTCCAGATGGTGTTTTGTTCTTTCATAATCTGCTAGCACGTGTTGATTTAATTAATCGATTAATTGTTCTTCTAATAATTCAAGGCGTCTCTGTAGATCTTTTTCTTCGTCTCTAATTTTACGTTGTTTATTTTTACTAAATGAGATAGTATTTTGTCGTATCTTGTATTTCATATACTCAAAGGCATTTTGAGGATTGATGTGTAGTCTATCATTCTCAGTAATAATTTCCTTAATGGTTGCATTCATAAATTCCATGTATTCGGGATCGTCTAGTAAACTGTTATTAAACTTCCAGAATCCCGGGCCTTTTGTTTTTGTGTAAGGGATATTGAAGGTCAATGTTATTGCACTATGATCTGTTTTAATACTTCCTATCATCTCGGCTTTCTTTGTCTCCTTTTCTATACCATGTGATATTAAAAAATAGTCTAGTCTTGAGTAACTTTCTTGCCTTCTCCAGGTGTACCTTAATATCTCAGGATTAAGCTGTCTAAATATATCTGTGAGTTGCAATGACGTCCTTAAATCATGGACTTCCTTTCTTGATTTTTATTTACTTTATATGTGTGCCCCTCTCTCATCCATTATTTGGTCCAATAAAACACAAAAATCACCTCCTATGCAAACTTTATTATACGGAAATTTTGATTTTATAAGCCTACTTAAGGACTGGAAGAACGAGATGTGTTTTTTTTCATTATTCGGGGCATAAACAGTTACTAATAAAAAGTAAATTCTTCTGTAACTATTTCAACCATAATGTTTCTTCCTTGGTTCTGTTTTGTAACCTCAACTATTTGGGATTTTGGTTGATTTGGGATTGATCAAAATGACTGTGCCACAACTGGGATTTGCACCATGGGCATATATTATTGATCCACCCCACTCGTTGCGCCATTTGTTCTCTATATCTGGGGTGCTGTACGTTTCTTGTAATAGTATGATATGTGCTTTTTTTATTTTTACGAATCTAAATAAGGATTTCCTCTTATTGCTATCTCTTAAGCCTCTCACATTCAAGGACAACAAGGAAAACATGGACACCAAAAGAGAAAAAAGACAACAAACAGAGGGGAGCAAAAAGGCAAAACCTAAACACTCCAAAAGGGCGAAAACGGTCTTGATAGCAAACCCTCCAATAGCAGGGTGACACTCAACCACAGCTGCATGTATTACTAGTTGTCAAACGCATTTTTTAAATCTACATATTTTCTTTGGATGCCCGTGTTGGACAGAACTTAACACCTCTAAAAGGGGTGTGTTACCAATTGGAGAACAAAAGAATAAATTTGAGGCTCAGGTTACGTAACATCTTTTGAAAAATGAACTTGAAGGAAGACTAAATTATAGCAGGACCTTACTTTCAACTGAAATCTGTACAATTGAGGGAAAAAAAGAAATAATATAGTTTCTCAGCAAGTGAGATGAAATGCCTATCGTATGGACAAGACACATGCTATTAACGATACAGTTTTCCTTCAATAAACAACTTTCCGTTTCTGAATCTTTCTTTCTTGTTTTCTGACCGGGCGGCATCTATGATCGATTTGAGTTGTTGTTTAGTTTACAGATCTTCCCATGTCATATCTTCTGTGATGAACAGTCCGCTGTCTCTAAGAACAGGTTTTGCAGATATCATAACCTTGAATCGCAGGGGTCTATTGTGAAATTTTACTATGATATGACGGGGCTTACCATTTCGATGCAGACCCACTCTGTGTGCATTTTCCACCTCGTTACCGGACACTTGAAATTTTGTAGCAAGAATATTCCTCGCTATCTCCAGTGTGTCTACATCTTTTTTTTCCTTCCATTCCTCCAATTCTCAAATTATTACTTCTGGAATGTCTTTCTTGTTTCACTTGATCTTCTTTCAGATCTCCGAGTTGTTGTCTTGTCACTTGTAATTAAACGTCTAATTCTACCAACTTCTTCCACATGGCCTCCTTCTCCATTCTGATATCGGTGATTTCCTTGTCTGAGAAGTTCAGGACTTTTTTGAATTCTCGTTGAGTTTCTTCTACTTTGTCCAGTCTCTCTATCATTTTCAGTTGAATTTCATTATTCTTCTCTAATTTTTCCTGCAGGCTTACTAGGGCAGAGTGCATGAATCTTCGGAATTCGCGTTCATCTTCCACAACATCCGTACTCTTATCTGTCGTTGCAATGAAGCCTGCATACTCGGTTATAGGTCTCGTCGCTGCAGTTGTCATTGTTGAACTCAAAGACGTCTGGGATTTTTGAGAAGTTTTGGTTTGTCTACCACTGGCTTGCATAGTTCGTGTGGCTGGGTTTCTTGCTGCCTTTTAAGGCAAAATTTACGTCGTCATTCGTTGTCCAGGTCTTGAAAACAGCATGAAATACCAGGGATGTGTTCGCTGTGGTGGAGCTTCCAGAAGTGCGTGCTCACCCTAGCGCCATCAGGCAGCAACTTCTGATTCTGATTTTTAGTGAAGAGTATCAGGACACCTCTCATGCTACGATATGGTACATTAATATTTTCATTGATAACCGTGGTTGATTCTAAAATAATGTAAATGCTCGTAAAGAAAACTTTTTCAACTGTTGCAATACCCAGCAGTATCTCTCGCGAGGGTGGGATATGTGATCGATTCATATTCCATTTGAATGTTTTTCAATTTATAATTGGGTGCAGTAAGATAATTACTGACATGTAAATAATCATCCACAATGGTTGGATCTGCATCGGCCGCACCACTTCTTAATTTTGTAAGATTTTTGTTCTGAATTCCATAAGTGTCATGTTCGTTCTCTCCTTTTTATGTTTGAAGAGATCGCGATAACATTCAATAAGGTTATATTTATTCAAATTGAGAAGTACCTGCCCCTCAAATGTGAGAACCATACGCTCGTTTATATTTTTTGCAACATTTTGTACTACTCGGTTATCTTCATGTCCCGTTACTTCGAGATCAAAAACCAGGTTGAAGGTATCTGGAAGTAGGACTACTCCGCTTTCTAACTTTGGACACCTTATGATAAGTGTTTGGCCTGGATCTGCCTCACTTGGATTATGAGCAACCACATAATGGGTCCTTCTGACTTCGTTCCCTGTGGTATTCGGCTGCTGAAATTCGGTAATAATGATCTATCGTATCCCAGTTTTACTTCGTGTATTGTATATAGTAACGTAGAAGAAAAACATAACAGATAAAGTGTAAAAAATCACATCTTTACATAAATATTTCCATCTGACTGAAAGATAGATCGATTACCTGTGTCGCGCATCAATCGAAGAAACAAATATTCTTGGAGATGGTGAGTTTCCTGGTCATCTTCCGCCCCCTGAAACACGTTTAAGAATTTTAGTCGCTTAAAGAAGTTAGTCTTTTGACATTCCTTACTGAAAGCTAATATGTTATGATATAGATTATCGTCTTTGAGTCTCACACCTGGATTTGCTCGAAGGATATGTCGATTTACCCGTCCGAGTTTACACCATTTCAATTCGACAGAGAAACCAAAGAGGTCTTTATTTTAAGAAAGAAAATTTGTAATATTCTTTTCACCAAACATGTGGGGGTCATATATCAATACTTATTTTATTTATTATCCCCACGGAGTCGTCTTCAAAATCCGTTAGACTCTGTATCAATACATAATTTTATTTATTATGACTACTGTTAAACCAATTAAAAATATCCATAGCTGTTCTCCAACGAATCAAACAACTGATCCTGCTGTTTTTGTAGAAAACTGACAAGGAAGCCGATTAAAACCTGGTATTGCAGCAGTAATTTTTGCGGCCAAGGTTTTTAACCATTCGCCAAATTACTTTACAGTTTCCTTCGCTTTTGTATATACTTTGGGTGGTCCTGAACCATTGTTTGCTCCAGAGCTGCCAGTTCCAACTGACAGTCCTCCTTTAGTCACAGCCAGGGCAATTGTTGATATTGTCATTCCAAGGGCAGTCTGTTGTACAGCGATTGTAATACCATTTCGTTTAAATAATTCTGTCAGCTTCAGCCCAAGTAACAATTCTGTATCGGAAATTACATCAGGAAGAGACCTAGTCGGCGCCAGTCTTTCACGTGCCTCACTGACCATATCATATAACACTTCAATTCTATTATTAACTTTACCTTTTCTTGTTCTAAGTTTATCTAGTTCTTTGAGTATTTCTTTTCTTCTTTCGGTGTCAGTTTTAGGAGTTTCCTGTAACTCTTTTATTTTTTTCTCTTTCCTCTGTCAGCATTGTATCTCTTTAATTGTAAAGCTCGTTAAGATTCTTATTCGCAATCCCTAATTCATCAACAAAAGCTCTGTAGTCGAGGTTTAGATTATTCCATTCGTCGATCCTATTTTCGATAGCATGTATTCTATCTGCATTATCGCTGAAATTTATTCGTGAATTTTTATTTATTTCATCTCTGAGTAGTCCTATGTCGTCGGGTGTCATCTTCTCGGCTGGCACTCTCAATTGTAAAACATCTTCAGAATGCAATGTACAACTCACATAGTCGGGCTCTGCGCTAGAGCGGACCTCTAATAATCTATTCTGTTCACTTTCTCCTCTTAGTCTCTTTAATGTGGAGAACTTATAAAATCCACCTCCTCAATCTTTTGTCAGCTTGATGTTTTCATAATACAGATCTTTACCCCTAGGTTCAGTTCTCGCAATAAATGCGTCTCGTGTATCCTTATCCATAATATTATTCTCGTCTAAAATTGTTCAACAATTTGTATTTTAATTTCTACTCTAAATCTATTCGTAGGATCCACCTGCGGGCTGTCGCGTGTGCTGTCGCGTGCGCTAGCCAGGAAAGGATCGGCTCCTGCAAGGGCATTATCATCGTCTATAAAGTATGTTTCAGCAGTAGCATCATCATCCAAATTAGTATTAAATTCATCAATAGTTTGGAGTTCTTTATTTTCTCCTCCTTCTGCCATATTGTCTCTCTATATTACTACAATTGTTTTTTATCATCCCTTACATATAAAGTAGAACAAAATGCACGAGTCAGTTGTTGAAAACGTTGAACAGTTAGCTGATTACATAGAAAGAACTAGCGCTGCATATCATCGCAGTTATAAATTAATGGGCCGAATCGATATGACTCTAAATGTAACTAAGGGAATTCTTGTAAGCTCTGCTGTAATAGCAGCAATTCAGAAGTCACAGTACTATTGGCTTTAACTCCTATACCAGCTGTTGTTATTAATGTGATACAAGGAAAAACAGGAGTATCCAAGAGGAGAGAGAAGTATAAACAGTATTATGTACAATATAAACAGTTGCTTACACAAATACAAGAAAAAAGGTGCATCTATAAAGAAAGAAGAGAATAAAGAGACCCTTTCCGTTCCGATAGGGGAACGCACCTCAGACCTTATTCAGAACATATTTCATCAGGCACTAGAAATTCAAAAACAGGAAGGGTTTAGTCCTCCTTTAGAATGATACATGAGACATTACGGACTAAATGGTTATGAAAGTTATCGCCCGAGTTCAGAAAAAATTCCGTAGAAATTTTTCATGAAAGCCGCAGAATATCAGACCTCAGTCATGACATCACATGCTGCTAAGAAACACTCGAAGGTATTGCAAAAGCAGTATTGCACAAGATACGGTGAAAAGACTCAATTCTGGAGGGGACTCCGTAGGATCTCCCGTAGGTAAATTTAATAAAATAAAATTCACATCTATATACTTACATCACAGTTAGAAGACGTTCGGAAGGGCTAGAATGCGACTCCAAAGGTATGTACCATTCTTCGTCTTTTACAGACAGAATTTTTATACTTACATGTAACCAGATAGTCAGCTCTGTGGTAGCATGGAAAATGAGGACCAATGGTCTCTGTTGCAATACTTACATCTGAGAATGTTGCAATACCGTGAGTTCATATATAGGTAACCCAGACTTGCGCAATGCGCTGGCTATGACTCACCACTGCTCATGTTTGCTTGCGCAATCAATTTTAGGTACATGGGGATTTCCCTCCCCCCTGTAGCCAAAATGGATAAAAATGGTTTAAAAATTCTTATTTATCCTGTAAAGGAATAAATACCTACTACTTACGGTTCTGGAGATAAAGATTTTCCAAGATTGCTCTTGAAAATCCAACATGGCGGCAGAATCACGTGACCGAATTATAGGCCTTTCACAAACTTGAAAGTAATCACACTAATGGTAAAATGAGCAAAATTCCACTTCAAATCGTTCAATGGTTCTTGAGAAGGAGATTATTGAATGTTAATCGCGTGTACTTGTAGGTTTTTTACAAATCAATATGGTTACTAAATCACGTGACTAATAGCAATGATTTTTACAAACTTAACAATATTTATACTAGGGATAACACAAGTGAAACGTAAAGTAAAATGGTGCATGGGTGCAGAGAAGATTTTTAAAGGTTACAATGGGATTTTTGCAACATCCAATATCGCGGCCAAACCACGTGACCAATTCATACGCCTTTCGAAAACTTGAAAGGGCTTACATTAAAGATGATACGAGTACGATATCAGTTGTATCGATGCGTTTGTTTTGGAGAAGAAGAATTTTGAAGATTAAAGTTTCTGCCAATGTCTACTGACCGCACGCAATTTTACTGGCCAATAATAAAGACCTAAGATCATGCTTGCTACACTCCTAATTTCAAATCAACAAGACCCCTAGGTCATCAGAAAAAGCCATTTGAGGTTTGGGAAAATCCAATATGGGCACCAGGTCACGTGACCAATCGAAATATGTCGGGCTAGGTGCATGAATACTCATATATACTTATTAGCCCTGCAAATTTGAGAGGTTTAAGTCAAGCGGTATTTGAGGTCTATGTGAGCAAACAAGTCCTGGAAGAACATGAAAAGAAAGAAGAATATTAATCGCCTACAAAACCAATAGGGCCCTGCCCAAACGTTTGGCCACTAAAAACAATTACAACGTAATGAAGGGCAAACTTCCACCACGATTACGATCATATGTCGTGGCACATGTACATGGTGTCAGGACAGGGTAAGTGTACCCTGTTAGCATGTTACACCCGTCAAGGATGACCCTGAATTGTTAAAATCAATGGCAACTTAGTGAATTTATCGCATGAGGTTAAAGTTCGGAATGCTGTCAAACATTTTCGTAAAATTTGTGTCATATTTGGAAAAATGTCCCCATATCTGCCATAGAATTACGAAAAAGAACTTGCAATTAACACGATTGGAACTAATTTGGGATAATTTGATTTTCATATTTTTCAAATTTCTAAAAAAATATCAGGTGCCCTATTGTTGAATGTTGCAATAATACAAATTATTTTTAAAAACAAATCTTGACGTAAAAAGAAAGCAGATAAGGTAACATTTGAAGATGAAATCGACCTGACTTCACCATCCAATTATCCCAAATTTAATTCACTCGTGTTCAATTCTACTTTCCGAGAAGCACTTTTTCACTTACTTCAATGCTATAATGAGGCATATCGAAAATAATCATATGACTCGCAAGCTCCAAAGTATTCATATAGTTTAGAACACATATGGCGTAGATGGACTGTTGCTCGACATGTAGGGAAAGTTGATAATTTGAAAATTCAAATTATCCATCTTGTCATGTATCTTTGTATACGGAGCATGATCATGTCTTATTCGGATAAACAGATCAAAATATAAAGCCGAATTCAAACTTTCTGTTGTTTGTTTTTAATCTCTAACTCACCAGGATAAATATGATTCAAATTAGTCGATATATTTGAGTTATTTAAACTTGCGAAGTTATCAATATCCCTGTGAGTGTTTTTAAAACGTTTTGCAGATTTTGCCAGATTTATTGAGAGATCGAATGAACTTGTTATATGAACATAACAAATCAACAAGAAGTTTTGCACAGTTTGTTACCATTGGAATGTCCACAGTTTGCCTGAATATCATGCCTGAAAATTTGACGACAATTTTGTCGATGAGGAAACTAAGCATCTAAATAACTTCTTCATTAGTGTATTTATGTTTGACATCGATGTTGTGACTGGAATAAACGCCGTAGTTTGTGAAGAAAATATACTAGTAGGAAAAGTGTCTATGAGAGCCATTTTTGTGAAAGAAGATTTGCTTCACTAGCATTGATGTTCTCGATTTAAAATTGTCATTAATGATTGCAGTGTACAAAGTGATTTTTTAATTAAATATTAAATAATTTGAGGTAATGCAGGAGAAATAATCAAATTTTGAAATAAATTATGACCATGTTCGTCATTGTAAAACATTCTGTCTCACTTCTCTTTGTTAGGAAATATAATGAACTTGCGAGAAAAAGTAGTCCTATTAAATAGCGCCCCCTATTCATTTGTTTGAGGGTTAATATCTAATGCCGACTCTTACCTCATATTACTTTTATCATCACTTTTATAGTAGATCATAGTACGACCGACTTTCTATAAAGTAACATCTCTGAAAAGGTCTGTGTAGGACAACATAGATGTACGTCCGTCTTGAGGGGAAACTAGAACTGATTAGATCGATATTGACTGATATTTCATTGCAATATGCTCATTCATCTCAGTGTGTTATCTCTTGCAGGTATTGTAAACCTCTCTTAACATGTTTAATTATTACATCGAAGGGAAGCAAACGTATAAGCAATCATTTAATGATTTTGCTTTGTATGGAAGTTTGTCTGTGCTTAAAAAATGATTAAATTTTAACTTTGGAACTATTTATGTTTACTAACTAGTCGTAGTCCAAGGCTTGTTGGTCATAAGCCCAAACGACACGCTGGTCAGGCTTAATGACAGTACACAGCTAAACTGTACTCTCAAAGTCAGTGGTTTTCCAGCATGGTACAAGGGTGAAAAAGGAACCGGCCAGAGAGCGATAACTATTGGACAGGAAGTAATTGAGAATGACCCACACTATGAAATAACAGGAAACAAAAATAATGTTGGATACAATCTCCGTATACGAAATGCAGAAATGAACCACGAAGACAATTATTACTGCGGTAATGAGATAAATGTCGACGCACTGGCTTCTGCATTTCTTTACGTCCTCGGTAAGTCCTACATTACTGACGCTTTACATTTCATTAAAACGCCTGACTAGCCTAAATCTTTGAAGCGAGGACCCAAAACTATCTCCATGTTTTTTTGGGTATTTTTTATCCATAAATTTATATATCAACTGTAAGCTAATATTTCTAGCAACAGGAATCAAGTTGTCTACGCTTTTTTATAAAAGCTTGAGATTTATTGTCATGGTTACTGTGGCATTATTTAAGAATGCAAAAACAATACAAATTTAATATTAGTATATTGAAGACAGATAACGATAAACTTAAAATACCTAGACTTTGTCATTCGCGACTGTGCTGTATCAATTACCATAGCGGACACAGTAATAACGAGTCAATGTGAAACCCGTGTGATTTTCTTCACATTTATCACCTATCCATTTTACCTACTAAAACGTGAATATATTTATTTTAGACAACTTACAATGTGCTCTATTGTCTCTAAGGGTTTCAAATTCATTTACCTAGTGGGTACGAAATATTGCTGAATATCTAAATCTTTAACCATAACAATTGTGATAAAATCATATTTCAAAGGCACACGAACTGCAACTTTTGACATTATTTATATGCTTTTATATTTAGATTAGAATTAGTTAATAGAACTTTTGTTAGTATGAGATGTTTACTCAAGTATGATTACCCACTTAGGGTAAGACTACATAAGGTGGTTTCATTGAGACAAGTGATAGGTAAGTGCCCAACCAAAATATGGCCGCCTCCAACCACGTAAACAGCCTAATTCGTGCAAGTACACATTTGAGTCATTACAAATACCACATGTTGAAACAGATTGAAAGGTCGCAAAAGGGGTTTACTCCACTTTGACAAAAAGTCGTTTTTAGATAATATCGCATAATGTCGGGAATTTGGGAAATTCAAAATGAACAAAAATCTCTTGAAATTTTTGCCCATTGTGCCTCAAATTAATGCTGTTGAGGCATAGTTATCGACTATCGTTGAATTTGTAGATTGCAATGAATATCTGTTGAAATCGGTTACTTGAGGTTGCTCAAATATCGAATAGTTGCAGCTCATGGGCAAATATGACATCAATATCTATGACCAAAATCAAGCGTTTGAAACAGTTAAGGTACTTTTAGATGTATTTTCAGGTAATAAAAATGTAATGTTATTCTAATGTTTGGTTAGAAGTTATACATACATGCATACATACATACATACATACATACATACATACATACATACATAGATACATACATACATACATACATACATACATACATACATACATACATACATACATACATACATACATACATACATACGTGCACACGTGCACACGTACACAATTACGCACATACATTTGTTGTGGAAAACAGCTTCAAAAGAAGGGAACAAGGATTATTGGCAGTTTGACTGATTGTTTGATGCAAATTAAATACAGGCAAAAAATCCAACCACCGATTGGCCGCAAAGAGCTTTCAAGATGCGGTACGTTGCCGCTGAGAATGTTCGCTTTTATTCGTGTTATTATGCAGCCGATGGACCACAGTGTGGCGCTTATCCAGGCAACGCTGTTATTGAAAATGAAGAAGTTGTTTTCAACTGCATAATGGACAAGGCTGTACCTCCAGGTGAATTGATGTGGATTATGAATGATGAAGTGGTATCAAGAGAGGCTGAGTCATTGGTGCATGTGTGGAGACACAGCTTTCCTCGAGGAGAAAACGGGTCGGTGCTGGATTGCAAGTTACATCACCACACTCTACGGCCACCAATGCCATCATGCGAAGACAGATTACAGATCAATGTGCAATGTATGTTAAAAGCATTCATTGAAAGTCATTTTTGTGACATTACGTTTTTGCAATATCCAAATCTAATATCCACATAACAATTTTGTTTAACTTTTTTTTCAGAAGTGTGTTTAGAATTTCATCTCTCTGCATAGTGGCTGCGACGATTTGACAATTTGTTTATAATCTGCGTGCTAAATTACAAATAGGAATTATTAAGGATGAACGTGACTATGATTTTGGTTGTTCAGCAAGATTTACCGTTTTAGCTAGCGTGTTAAAAAGCGAGTGAATATCGCCCCGTTAGATAGACAGACAACGTTGTCTGTCTGTCTGTCTTATTGTCTGTCTGTCTTTCTGACTATCCGCCTGCCAGCCGGTTGCGCGACACATCTCCAACGGCCTAAATTATTGAAATTGAATATGGTACATTAATTCTCTAAACGGATGTCAAATATCGACTGGATATTTTTGCACAGGTGAACTCTCCGTAATAAATGCCAACAGTACGGCAACCGAGAAGGCTCATAAAATAACTTTTCATACTCTTATTTCAACTTTGATTTTGACTTTGGATTTCGTTTGTATTTTCATTTTCATTTTCATTTCGAGTTTGGTTTTGATTTTTATTTGTTCTCTCGATTGAAAATTGACTTTCGATTCACTTTACATTTTGATTTTCGTTTTAAAGTTAGAATCATATTTATTCTTCAAATTGGAATTCATTTTCATTTCGATTTTGATTTCGCTTTTGATTTTGTCTCTTAAATGTAAATTGAATTTAGATTTCCTTTACGTTTTTATTTTTCATTTTCATTCTCAAATATGAAATTAATTATCATTTTGAGTTTGATTTTATTTTTGATTTCATCTATCGTATGAAAATTGAGTTTAGATTTCATTTACGTTTTGATTTTCCTTTTAAAAGTAAGAATCATTTTCATTCTTGAAATTGAAATTAATTTTCATTTCGAGTTTGATTTTGCTTTTGATTTTATCTATCGAATGAAAATTGACTTTAGATTCCATTTACGTTTTGATTTTCGTTAATCATTTTCATTCTTGAAAATGAAATTAATTTTCGTTTCGAGTTTGATTTTGCTTTTGATTTTATCTCCCGAATGAAAATTGACTTTAGATTTCCGTTGCATTTTGATTTTCGTTTTTAAAGTCAGAATCATTGTTTAAAATGAAATTAATTTTCATTTCGAGTTTGATTTTGCTTTTGATTTTATCTCCCGAATGAAAATTGACTTTAGATTTCCGTTGCATTTTGATTTTCGTTTTTAAAGTAAGAATCATTTTCATTCTTTAAAATTAAATTAATTTTCATTTCGAGTTTGATTTTGCTTTTGATTTTATCTCCCGAATGAAAATTTACTTTAGATTTCCGTTGCATTTTGATATTCGTTTTAAAGAAAGAATCATTTTCATTCTTGAAAATGAAATTAATATTTATTTCGAGTTTGATTTTGCTTTTGATTTTATCTATCGAATGAAAATTGACTTAAGATTCCATTTACGTTTTGATTTTCGTTTTTAAAGTAAGACTCATTTTCATTCTTGAAAATGAAATTAATTTTCATTTCGAGTTTGATTTTGCTACTGATTTTATCTATCGAATGAAAATTGAGTTTAGATTCCATTTACGTTTTGATTTTCGTTTTTTAAGGTAAGAATCATTTTCATTCTTGAAAATGAAATTAATTTTCATTTCGAGTTTGATTTTGCTTTTGATTTTATCTCTCGAATGAAAATTTACTTTAGATTTCCGTTGCATTTTGATATTCGTTTTAAAGTAAATACTTTTGGTTATTTCCGACAAAAAACCGACCGTGAACAATTGACGCATTCGGGTGACACAAATGGTCCACTTATTGATAGGAGTAAGACCCCGGGCGGTAAAACTTCAGAGGTCATGGCCAAAAGTAGCCGATTTTCACATGTTATGAATCCTTTTCTGCTGAATTTTTCTGAATGTGAATGTATATACAGCTCTGTTTTTATTTTGAAATAATTTTTTACCAGCATTTTCAAAATGATTTCCATTTTGATTTCGATTTCGATTTGCAACTCAAAATCGTTTTTCGTTTAACTTTTGATTTTCATTTTTCAACCTTTAACTCTTAACCTTTAACATTTAACCTTTCGAATCGCACATGATGTCTTTGGACAATCAAAAGTGTTACGTATCTATGAACGTGTGTGTAAACAAATTTAGGTACCATTGGTGCGTTTGTACATGGTTTGTATATGGCTACGCGGACGACCGTGCCGATCCCGACCCTTAGAAAGACGTAGAGACACATGAACGTGATTTCATGATTATTACCAGCTCTGCGTAGCAGGGCTATGTGTTACCCTCGTTATGTGACCACAGGCCGTATAACGCCGATAACACACCTGCCACGTAGCTCTGCATGGCAGGGCTGTGTGTTACCGGCGTTATACGGCTTCCTGAGGCCGTATAACGCCGGTAACACACAGCCCTGCCATGCAGAGCTACCCTGCCACGCAGACCTAGATTATTTATTACCTGCTCGTTTGTGAACTGCTAATCTTGTTCGTTATTTTAAGATGCAGTATGGGTGACGT
Source organism: Ptychodera flava (assembly GCA_001465055.1). Classification (NCBI taxonomy): domain Eukaryota; kingdom Metazoa; phylum Hemichordata; class Enteropneusta; family Ptychoderidae; genus Ptychodera; species Ptychodera flava. The sequence continues at coordinate 92,559 of LD345150.1, read as the reverse complement.
GAAAAAAGCATAACAGCGCGGATTCAGTTGGGCTTGGCGGGGGTTTAACGACAGCCCACTCTATTTTGTGTGGCACATTCAATCAATGGGCGAGTTGGTACTTGGCTAGCTCTGCATGGCAGGGCTGTGTGTTCTTGGCGTTCAATAACGTCGGGAACACACAGCCCTGCCATGCAGAGCTAGTTCTGGGCGGGTTGGAAAAGATGCGAGTTGACTGTAATTCCCTTTGTATATCCGTTAGAAACAAAATGCTTAAGAAACTGACGCACAGACTAGCTGCCTCCGGGTAACGAACCACACACACACAATTGTGGCACTTTTGACACCGTTCAATTTGCTCACATGCCCAAATCATTTGGGCATGTGAGCAAATTGAACGGTGTCGAAAGTGCCACAAATAAGTGTCAATTGAGCGAGTAGAGAGGTACGTTGGACGAAAGCAGTGTTCCGTTGTACAGTACGTAGCGCCAGAATCTGGTCCTGCTCCTAAGACTAAGAGAGAACAATTGCGCTGGCCGGGCGCATTGTACGTACGGTACATGTCACTTCAGGGCTCTACCGATCCAAAGGACAATGGAAGCTTGCTTTCAGGCAACGTACCTCTCTACTCACTCTGTTGACGGAAAATTCATTTAATTTTCAAGAATGATAATGAAAAATCAAAATATAAAAAAATGTAAAGTAAATTTTAATTCGAGAAATAAAATCAAAAGCAAAATCAAATTCGAAATGAAAATTAATGTCATTTTCAATCATGAAAATAATTCTTACTGTAAAACCAATATCAAAATGCAACGTAAATCTAAAGTCAATTTTCATTCGAAAAATAAAATGAAAAAACAAAATCAAACTCCAAATGAAAATCAATTTCATTTTAAGAATTAAAAACGTAAAGATATTCAAAGCTAAATTCAATTTTCATTTGAGAGATAATCAAAAGCAAAATCAAACTCGAAAATAAAATTAATTTCAATTTCAAGAATGAAAATGATTGTTACTTTAAAAACGAAAATCAAAACGTAAATGAAATCTATACTCAATTTTCATTCGATAGATAAATTCAAAAGCAAAATCAAACTCGAAATGAAAATTAATTTCATTTTCAAGAATGAAAATGATTCTTACTTTAAAAACGAAAATCAAAACGTAAACGGAAATCTAAACTCAATTTTCATTCGATAGATAAAATCAAAAGCAAATTCAAACTCGAAATGAAAATTAATTTCATTTTCAAGAATGAAAATGATTCTTACTTTAAAAACGAAAATCAAAACGTAAATGAAATCTAAACTCAATTTTCATTCGATAGATAAGTTCAAAAGCAAAATCAAACTCGAAATGAAAATTAATTTCATTTTCAAGAATGAAAATGATTCTTACTTTAAAAACGAAAATCAAAACGTAAACGGAAATCTAAACTCAATTTTCATTCGATAGATAAAATAAAAAGCAAATTCAAACTCGAAATGAAAATTAATTTCATTTTCAAGAATGAAAATGATATTTACTTAAAAAACGAAAATCAAAACGTAAATGAAATCTAAAGTCAATTTTCATTCGAGAGATAAAATCAAAAGCAAAATCAAATTCAAAATGAAAATTAATTTCATTTTCAAGAATGAAAAGTGATTCTTACTTTAAAAACGAAAATCAAAACGTAAATGGAATCTAAAGTCAATTTTCATTCGATAGATAAAATCAAAAGCAAAATCAAACTCGAAATGAAACTCAATTTCATTTTAAAGAATGAAAATGATTCTTCCTTTAAAAACGAAAATCAAAACGTAAATGGAATCTAAAGTCAATTTTCATTCAATAGATAAAATCGAAAACAAAATCAAACTCGAAATAAAAATTAATTTTATAGTTGAGAATGAAAATGAAAAATAAAAACGTAAAGGAAATCTAAATTCAATTTACATTTAAGAGACAAAATCAAAAGCGAAATCAAAATCGAAATGAAAATTATTTCCATTTTGGAGAATAAATATGATTCTAACTTTAAAACGAAAATCAAAATGTAAAGTGAATCGAAAGTCAATTTTCAATCGAGAGAACAAATAAAAATCAAAACCAAACTCGAAATGAAAAATAAAATGAAAATGCAAAGGAAATCCAAAGTCAAAATCAAAGTTGAATTAAAAGTATGAAAAGTGATTTTATGAGCGTCCTCGGTTGCCGTACAACAGAGACACGTATTTTAAACCTCATTTTTGTTTTAGTGAATTTCAAAATAGCTTAGAATTACAAAGTGCTTGAATGATAAGTAAAATGTTTCTGGTGATAGAAATTGACGCCACCTGGATTCAATACAAACATTCTACATCGACAAAGTTTGCAACACTTTAACCTAATACGATGTTCACTGTGCCACAGTCAATATCGTCAGTGTTGCCGCGCTCCCATGAAAAATTTACCCATACACTGACTGTTTAAACATTCTTATATCTCCTTTATCACATTTCCCGACGATAAAATTGCACACAACGTTAACGGTAGGTTTTTTCTCGGTACAATGTGTACGGTTTAGTACAACGAGTGATGTTTCCTACACACAACGTGATCTGCGAATGAGAATAGCGGACGTCGTTTTGGATTAAATTGTTGCAATATATATCAAAGGAGAACGTTGCAATTGATGCAGCTGGAGTTATTTTCTACCACCAGAAACGTTTTGCTAATCACCCTAGCACGTTGTAATTCCAAGCTATTTTGAAATTCACTGTAAATACACATGCCGATAAGATACCGAAACAAAGTTTTACAGGGTTAAACTTTTAATAAATACATCGTGTATCAATTATGTATTTCCCATGAATTTCTGAGTAACGGCTTAGATTTATCCGTGTGCGCTTTTGTTTTTGGAATGCATTTCAGTTGCGTCAATTCACCTTGTGTTATGCCTAAAATTTTATCATGAATTTCTTGCTTGAGAAAACCCGAAATGAAACGTTTGACCGCACGGCTTGACGTACGTTGCAGAATTGAACATTCGCAGGGCAGGTGTAGAATTATCTTGGCAAAACCTAAATACAGAACAAAGATAGCATAAAAGTGACACCTGATTGTCAAAAGAATCGATTTCAACCTGTCAGCGTAAAGGATGTAGCTCGTTTGGTAAAGTACCAGGTTGTAATAAGAAAAAGTAGAAAGAAGAAATCACTTCTCTTTTTCATGAAAGGTTGCCGAAAGAAATAAAACCAATCAAAACAAAATAACGAATCAGTACAATTGAAATTGGCTGTGAAAATTATCAAGAACAATTCTTCCAAAATTTGTTTTAAATAGCATATCTGAACTTCAACATTACTAGCTACGCCGATCGATAATTATTCACGCAAATAGGACTTGAACATCGGTCAAAGGCCGGATTTCTCCTGTTTGCTGTTTTTCTCTCTCATTAAACATTTGATGTAATGCATACTGCTCCCTTGAAGCTTGGACATTCACTGTCTTCCCCACCCGAACTCTAATAAGATACCAATCACAAGTAAGTTTCGTCAAGCGCATTTCTAAATCATAATTCCCAGCTACCAATCTCATTATAGCAGTCGCAGTCACGTGTTCAATGAGATTCTGAACGATACATAATCGACTTGTCTGTGGCGGATTTTTTAAAAATCATTTTTGAGAGTCTATTATGTATGCGGTCATCAGGCTACTGTACCTTTGTACATTGATACTTATTTAATCATATTATAGAATATTCACAAATTGACAAAAATGAGACATCATAAACGTCTTAAATGATTCGTCGGCTTTGTTATGCCTAGGGCATTTTCGTTTGGGAAGAACGTGATATAATTATCTCCCCCATGTATTGGTCGACCTGCTTGGGACCGTCGTGCTTCCGATATTTCTTCACCGCTTTGCACCATCCTTATTGGTGCACGGGCCATGTATTTGTTCGGTATAAAAATACTGAAGATTTAGCTATTATAGCGGTCAAATAAAAAATACTATTGCAGATGAATTGCTTTTATCGATCGACATTAGAGGAAAGGAATGGTTCAGTACATCGTACATAGTGGGGAAAACCGAAACTGTATATGATTTATTACCTGGAAATACAGATATTTCGATTTCTTGACAGATAGAACAAAAATGAACAATAAGCATTTAGCATTTTATTTCAACTTGTCACTATTTTACCTATTCAATGAAGTTTCCTTATTAGGAACATATATCTGAATTGACTAAATATATAATCACGAAACATTCAATGTACATTAATCTACGCTGTGGTAAAAATTATCGAAAGCCATTCAGCATTTTACTTTCGATAATAACTAATTTGTATCTTTAATGAACTTGGTTTCATGAATGAAACACATTTTAACCCAGATGCCCCCACTGTTGCAATAATTGGTGAGAGCACGAAGCAAATTAAGGAAGGGGAAGATTTTAGCGCCGACTGTGAGGTAGCCGAAGCAAACCCTGACGATATAGTTGATATATATTGGGATGGCGTCAATGGAACAAGGATTTCTAACAGCTCTTCACTTTTACTCATGAATGTAGCAAGACAGGAAAGCGGTGAATATAAGTGTGTCATGTCCAACATCTTTTACAACGGCGTGAGGGGTTATGGAACAGCAACAGTTAAAGTCGATGTACAATGTAAGATCGTATTTTTTTCTCACATCTTAATCGTCAAATGCTCTTTTTCTTGACAAAATATACAAAAAACGAAATACAATTAATTATACCACATTTCCAAGTTATGTGTGAAGAAATAAATGAAAACAAGAAATTCAACATTCTTCAAATCGAACTCAAAGCGAGAGCTCAAAAAATCTCAACAAACAAGAAAAAAACAAACAAAGCGCAATGACGACCATCCAACCATTTTTCCATCTAACCATTTATATATCAATCCATCTATTAAGCATTTCTGCATATTTTCATGGTTTTCGTAGCCTACCCGGACGCGTGCATTTATTAGTTCCCTCGACAAACTGTATCCATTTATGTCATATTCCTCCTTAGATTTATCAATTGTAAATATGACAATAACACCTAGTTTCAATGCCACGGAAGGGGATAAAGTATCCATATATTGCCAAGCAATTGGCGGCAACCCTGGTCCACGTAGGCTAGCTTTGTTGTTTGATGACAATGTTATCGATGAGAGTGATGGACGAGAATTGCACTTCACAATTGAGAGTATCGAAGGATATCATAACGGAATATATCAATGCAATGCTTATACTCTTTACTTCGATGGTGAAGAAGATCATTCAACTTATTTGCAAGAAATTTTAGTTTACTGTGAGTATTATTTAAAATAGTTTGATACTTCCCTTTTGCAACCGGACAGCCAAGGGTACATTTGCTTGTCATTATACAGGATTCTGTTTCAAATGTGACGACAATTAGCGCGCAGTTATTCTGGCAGAGTGAGTGTGGCCAAACAATATGGCCATTTCCTCGCATCATTTCGGAAGATTTTACGCGTTGTACATCGCTGATTTTATAAGCCTAGGGTGAGTATACTTAAATGACTTACCAAAGTGTTTCATCCTTGAAAATCTGGCAGGATTTTCTATTGTTTGCTAAAATACGGAGGATCTTGTTTTCGATCGCGCTCGACCACCTTAACTTTTGATTTTAAACTGAGCATTGCAAAATATTATACTCTAAAACATTGACATGCAATCGAAGAAGATACCTCGATGAGTATCTATCAAAAGTTTGCAGTCTGCCTGACGATCAAAATATTTTGTGATTTAAAAAAACACGTATTTCTGCCACTAAATTGCGTAGCTGCCGAGTGCGGTGTTTACGTACAGCAGAAACAAGGGGAATTCCATGGTTTAATCGATACCGCTACCAATTATTTTGTGGCAAGTCATTCATTCATTCGTCAGCAGTTGTACTGTGCAGAACGTACTGAAGTTCAGATGAACTGTTCAATTCGTCCCATCCAGCCTAGGCAGTCATACTATATACATTATAGGTAGGTGCCATGTGCAGCGCGTACTCTATGACATTTTAATTAGGCCGGATCCAATAAACAGTTACAGCTAGGCTTGTGCAGATCGAACGCGAGCAGTTGCGATAAAAGTTATCGGACCCGCGGACTTCAAAGAACAGTTTTTGACTTGTTTCACACAGTCAACAATTTTTTTTACATACAACCATTAACACATTGCATTCTATCGATCAATGTCAGGCCACAATATAAACTAGACGTGTACATGTACAAGTTTGTTTTAGCCGTGTCTGACCGAGCTACTTTGAAATACGCCGAACATTGTCATACGTGTCGACGTGGAAGAAACTCTATTGCTTTTCTTCTAATTCTTTCACCGAAGGCATTCTGAGGGAAGGATTTGAAATTAAAAATAAAAAAAATAATAAAGAAATACAAACAGTTGTAGATAAAAAGCATTGGGTTTGAAGACCAGTTTTAGACCGTTTGTCCTTCAAAAACTGAGGCTTATTTTAAGATATAAGCTTACATGTATGTAAAAAAACGATTCGGTAATTAAAATCGTATACCAGATCAAAGAATATTCCGTTGCTTCATATGAAAAATTAAGGATTAATATTCAGTATTATCATATACCCATGCCCATATTGCTACATCCTAGTGACGTTCACCGTAAAATATCAGCCGTGATATTTCACGGTAAACGTCGAGATATGCACGATGAACGTCATCAGTTTTAGAGTTTTCCCGAACTACATTAGCAGTTTGTTGGTAAACAACGTAAACAACAAAATGGCTGTCGCTCCCCGCCTGCGAAGCGATGTCGCCGACGTAAAAACTTGAAGGGCTTCGAGGAACACGGGTATTTCTGGTTGCAAAATACGGAAATATCACGTTGAGTCTTGAAATGTTTTCCCATGGTATTTTTTTTTATCCGATAACTTCTAGCAAATATTCTGGCGTTCGCGCTGCGCCGGCACTGTGCACGGTCTCCACTGAACAGGTGGTGAGCGCGTGGCGTGACAGCGATGTCGCGCGCGCGACGACTGTTGACATGGCAACTCTAAAGGTAAACTAACAAAATGGCGTCCCCTCTCCGCGCGAGCTCCGTGCCTTACGACGATCGAAATCAGGATAGATTTAAAGCTGAGCAGTTTTTGATCGGTTACAGTTGTACTAGCATATTGCACCTTAAAATGTTCCTTCTGTATGACGAGTTTTGTATCCCGGTGTCTTTCTTTTTGGGTTTCATTGAGATATGGACGACTTGCAGCTATGTCGCGCGTGATGTTGACATCTTCGTCGTATACTTTATAATATGAATGAAGCCTGTTCACATAAACATTCTGATATTTATGCGCAAGGCGTAATAAAGTAAAGCCTCAAAATTAAAGGTTTTTCGTTCTATTAGTAAAAATTCCCTAAAATTATGGGCATGGGTATATGATAAATCGGTTATTACCCAATATCGCCTGTTCCTTGTGTCGTATCAGCATTCGTGTCATTTGTGCTGCGTCAGACACTCGACTTCGTCTCGTGTCTGACGCAGCACAAATGACACTCATGCTGATACGACACAGGAACAGGCGATATTGGGTAATAACCTCTAATTATTTGATGCATATAATTTGCACCATGTGTGGTTTTACGGCGAGAAATACTTTCGAAAACTCCTCGCAAAGCACTGGCCTACTCTTCTCAGAGGTCACAGAACGACGTCTTTTTGGGGAACAAAGGCATTTTATGCAGCTCGATGGCGGAAGTGACCATTTCAAAAGGATTAAAAAAACTAAAATGCAATTAATCATAAGCATAAGGGTATAATCTATCCCCAGTGAAAGTTTCATCTCGCCCTAAACATTTTTCATGTAAAAAAACGCGATTTTTGAGCCAGTTGGTCTCTCGAGTGGTGCGACAACAGTTAGTTTGATTTGCTCCAGTGTTCGTAAAAAGCCGTCATTTCCATTAACTACTAAAGGAAAACCAAGTTAGAAATCTCACCTTTTTTGACTTATGCAAAGTGACAGATCATAACACGGTTTAAGCATTGCCGTAACGAATCTGTGAACATTCACTGCACGGCGGTCGTATTCAAATATTAACGGTCTGCACTTTTGATGATATGTTGCATGCAAATTACCCCTTGGCTGTCTGGCTGTTTAAACGAAACAAAGTCAAACCTGTCTTATTGTCTTATTATTCGCGAAATATATTTTTTTTCATGATTTTACTGCTGTACATCTCTATCCCTTTTGCTTTCATATTGTTTCCAAAAGCATTTTTCTGTTCATATATTTCTGAGTAGGTGGAACTAATGTTCTAAACTTTTTAGCCATTGGTATGTTTTAGATGAATTTTATGTCTGCTAGGTATACAATAATCATGATAAGTTTATGCGAACTGCTAGTTATAAAGCAAGCCCTTGATTCAAATGAAAACTCGACGACATTTTATGCACAGCTTCTACGTAAACGTTATTCTGCTTAAGATTGGACAATGTTTTTCTTCAAGATTCACCTAAGATTGTCACTGAGGAGACAAGATTCGAGTCCGACATTTTTGAAACTGTTCCAATGACAGGTGAGGTACATTCATTTCTGCAACCTATTATAAGCTGGTTTGACGAAAATGGCGATCGCATCTTAGGCGAAGAAGAAAACAAAAAGATCACTATGGAAGCGACTGACAACAAAACGACTGTCGGGAGCATTCTGAGTGCAAACGTAGTTGATGAATCATATTATGGAAGATACTCATGCATACCTTCGAACAATATTCTTCCCAATGATGAACATACGATTTAAATAATCAAATCAGCGATATTTTACTTGAGTATGTGTATTAATTTGATTCTAGATTTTATTTGCCAAATGTTTCTATAAAATCTAAACATGATATGTATAATTTCTTGACCAACTTATCGAATCCAAAATGTACTGTCCGTAAATGTTAAAAGACGAAAGCTTGAAAGTCCATAAGGTTATTGCAAGGATGAACACCATGTAGAAATATTTGAGTTGCATTCCTAGCAATTGTATTATGTAATGGCCGGAACCTCGACCAATTAACTTAAGGTGGATTTGAATGTGTGTTATCCCCGCGATATCATGCAAAAGGAATGACTTCTTTCCTACACCACCCTCTTGGTTATTTCACAGGTTCAACTTTGATCATTATCATCACAGCGGTTACAACCATCTCTGTAGCTGTTGTCGTCCTCCTGATAATTGTCCACTACCAAAGACGTCCGGAAAAGAGGCAAAACAGAAAAACAGGTTGGTATATCCATGACATTACCGATACTGGCTATGAATGACCTTAAATTGCAATTCCTATCATTCTAAATAAGATAAAGGAACGTATTTAAATTGATAATAACTGTTAGGTATACTAATGATGGAGGTTAAAATATGTCAACCCTTGCACTCAATACAATCCTCTCAAATTGCAACTTTTAAAAATAGTGCCAAGTTCAAAAGTAATAACGCTTTTGGCTTCTAGGTACTTTTAAATGAAGTAGCAAGTTGATTACATATTATCAAGTTTTGCATGCCATTTTCGGTTAGATGGTCATATATAGTGGAATGAAACATAAATCATATCGATATGACTACATCTATTTTCGAATATTCAAATCAGCAGTATAAAAATGTCATTAGCGAGTTTCTTTTCATTCATGAGATTTTTTTAACTTTTCCGTCTTTTTCAGAGAACAGCAATGCGGGGTAAGCCATGTTCATGCATATTGTGGCGATAATGATACCTTATTACATATTTTATCTGACTTCTTGTTCAATCAAATAAAAAAAATATATTTGTAAACACTAAAACACGTATGCAATGATATGAAATACTTTATGATGATTGTAGTAGAGCGGAGTATTCTATTGACTAGCAGAATGCGCTGGCAACATATTAATATGTAACGTTTCATTTGGTCGTCATTTTCGACCACGTATTAGTACATGAAACATGTACTTAGCTGTACATGTTATGAAAAGTCAGAAATGTAGATTTCGATCAACTTTTATTGACATTACATATTACAATAAAATGCCAAAAGTTGTCTATTCAACACGGTATTCCAGCAGTGCGGGTAACGGAGATAAAGCCGAACCGGGTAGGGATTGTAGAAACGACAGACAGGAACCAGATGGGAGATCAGAAGACATTGAACTTAACACTTATGGTAAGATACAGTTTTTTCTTCTCTGACAAAGTTTATATATAACTAGATTCAAACATGCGTGCTTTTAAGTTATTCTACAAAAAGGGTAAATGTGACAAAAAGATTAACATTTAACACTTCAGAATCAGCTGCAATATCATCAAATGTTTTGACCGAAGGAGAGGAAAGGTCATCCCACGAAAATCATTCTTCAGTGAGTCCCCACGACGGTTACCGAGGAGACATGAAAGAGGAAGACACTCAGCTTAATCTTATTCCACTGTATTCTGTGCCAAATAAGGAGAAGAAAACCAAAAGTGAAGGAAGGTTTGATGTTGTTACTCCGTCATATGTCAATGCAGACGAGAAAGATCAATCATCACCACTAGACTTCACTGGAATGCATACAGTTTTACTAAAAGGGCACTACACATCAAAAGTAAGTCATACACAAGATTCATGAACAATGCAATGCAGCATACAGTTATTATGGTACGATTTGGCATATCTGTCTACTGTCCGGTATGTTTAAAGTACGAAATAGTACCCTTTCTATCGTACTTCAAATCAAATAATTTTGTCAAAATATTATGAAACGTACGCCAGTTAGTCATTCTGAGAGACTCGCCCAATGATATGTGTATCACTAATATGTAGACATTATCAAATTATTTGTTAAACTATGATCAATATTGTTCTCACTTAATCATCAACTTTCGTAAATTGTTACTGCATTAAAATTAAATTTTTGATTTTTTGTTTAGATGGCACAGGACCCTAAGGGAGACGTGACCTATGCCGAATTGGATCTGACAGAAAGTGGTAGCCCTGGACGAAAGAAGCAATACAAACCTCCCGAGACAGAAAAAACGCAGTACGCATCGATACAATTCAAGCCATCAATTCAACAGGCTTGGTAAAACAGTTTTCTATTCGTCGACTTCACTTTGCACCAAATGAAAACCATTTTAGCTCACGTGTTGAAACACGTGGGCTAATATTATAGCGATGTCTGTCTGTCCGTGTGTCTGTCTGTCTGCCTGCCTGTCTGTCTGTCTGTCTGTCTGTCTGTCTGTCTGTCTGTCTGTCTGTCTGTATGTCTGTCTGTCTGTCTGTTTACACGACAACTCAAAAACACCTTAACAGATTTAAGTCAGATTTGGTAGAGAGGTACTACATGATACTTGCAAGAAGTAGTTAGATTTTAGTTAGCATGGCTTGTATATTAATGAAGTTATGTAATATTATTTATTTTCATAATATGATTCCCCTATGGAGACAGTAATAACAGTGTCGAAATATTTCAAGGAATACTGCATAAAATATAATGAAACTTCACAGATTACAATGTCAGAACATTATAATGATACTGTGAGTGTCATTTCAATTATCAGCTCATTTGCATATTAAATGAACTTTTGTAATTAATGAAATGACTCTGAAATTCCTGCGTCAAATTTGATTATAAATGCAACAAATGTTAATATGATATATATCGAATTGTACTTAAAAGCATTGGGCAGCGTCAAGTTAATGAATTGCTAATTTGCATATTATATGAAGTTTTTAAATTAGTCATATAATTCCGTAATAACTAAATCAAATTTAATGGAATCTACTGCAGATACTTATCTGACAAATATCTAACCTTGTTGTAAAGTATTTAGTAATGTGAAGTTATATAAGGGTTCATTTGCATATTTAATGAACTTTGTAATTAGGTTTATTACACCTCACTCATTCAGCGTGCACTGCAACTGGTTAAACACGACTCCCGTGACATGTTAAAGAACGTGATGATGCCCTCTGCGAATGTGATGATGCCCTCTGCATTTTATATTACATGGATGACGTCATTTTACTTACTGCGCATCCGTTCTGCGCAAAACAAATTGTCGTTCGCTTGTTGTAATTTTGCAGTTGGCAACTTATGGCTGCAAAACGTCATGCAGAGCTGTCATCTGCACAGTTAGACGATATTTTGATGTAAGTAAACAGCAAACGAACGAAAATGGCAACAAGGAATGCAATTTCTGTGTTCAGCGACTATGCAGGCAACATATTTGGAAATGCCACCGAGGAAATCGGCAAACTTTAGCGGCAACCCTCGACTCGGCACTGACAACATTTTACGCTGAAGTCCGGACTCAGAAGGCGAACTGTACTCGAAGAAGTCTTTGTGTTTTTGTTTCTTTGCATGTTTGCTTGTTCGGTGTAATAAAAATAATGACACATGAGAGCTTGGGCAATATCACGATTTTTTGCCTGCCCTCGGGCTGGTGGTCATGATCGAAATACTAATGATGCCCTCGCCTACGGCTCGGGCATCATCAGTTATTCGATCATGACCACCATCCCTTGGGCAGGCAATAAATCGTGATATTGCCCCCGCTCTCATGTGTTATTATTTAAATATAACTCTGAAATTACGGCAACAATTTTGATGATGCCTGCTATAAATATTGATTTGATGATTATCTAATCGTTCTGCAAACAACCGGCCAGTCTCGAGTAAAAAGATAGCTAATTTGCATATTTTATGAACTTTTGTAATTAGTCATGTCACTCCAAAATAACTGCAACTAATTTTATGAGACCTGCTGCAGATACTGATCCGACTGATATCTAACTGTGGTGTAAAGCATTTAGTAGTATGAAGTTTATTAAGGATTTATTTACATATTTTATGGACTTTGTAATTAGGTTTACAACTCTAAAAGTACGGCACCAATTTTGTGAAACCTGCTACAGATATCGATCTGAGAAATATCTAATTGTTCTATGAAACATTGAAACGTGTCAAGTTAACTACGGGTTCATTTGCATATTTAATGAACTTTGTTATTAGTAATATTACCGTAAAACTATAGCAATAAATTTGATGAAACGTGCTACATAGGTTGATCTGATAGATATCTAATATCCCATGAAGCATTGAGCAGTGTCAATTTAATAAACAACTCATTTGCAGATTATATTAAATTTTGTAATTAGTGATTTTCTCTAATAGTACTGTAAACACAATTGGAACTAATTTGGGATTATTGGATGGTGAAGTCATGTCTGTATAATCTGCATATATAACATAATCTGCTTTTCTATTTACGTTACACAATGGTTTTATGAGTATTTTGTAATTTTTTAACATTCACCTATAGGACATTAAACACTTTTGAGAAATTTAAAAAACATATCAAGCTCCAATTATCCCAAATTAGTTGATAAAAGTTGATAAAACCTGCCACATATAATGATATAACGGATATCTTATTGGTCTGTGAAGCATACAATTATTAATGAACCTGTTGTGAAACACATGAGCACATTCAATTTAAATCTGGTTAATAATTACTCCCAATGGTAGCATTTATAATTCTTCTAGATATCACTTTTTATTCCAATATCAAACTGTATTTCAATTGTGACTAAACTATCTGTTTGATGATTAACTTCATTTTTATTAGTGGCAATTTTAACTTAAAGTTTCATTTATATTCTAATTGAGTAATAAAGTTACAATCATTTTTAAAAAGCCAATTAATTTTCATTTCGACTTTAATTTGAATTTTGAATTTTTACTTAAAATTAAAATAAACGTTGCTTTAATTTTTAGCTTGATTTCATTTTTTATTGCAAATAAAATTTAATTTGTATTCTTTTTCCGTTTTGTTTTCCACTAATTTTTAAGATTAAAGTCATATTCATTTTAACCTTCCTTCTGATTTGCATTTTTTATTTTGAGTTTCAACATCAAGGTCATTTTTGTTTCTGATTTCCTTTCTGATTTTTGCTCCAATTTTCATTTCGATCCTAGTGTTCTCATTTCATTTCTATTTTTGTTCCAAGAAATATTTTACGCTTTTTTTTATTTATATTTTAGTTTCATTATCCTTAACTTTGATTTTATCTTCGCGTTAACATTAAATACACATTTATTTTCATCTTTTAACCTTTTGGCGAATCTGCCAATATTATGATCACACGATATCATTGGACGAATGATTAAATTGAGGAAATTAAACTGTGAGAATTTAATTAGGAAATTTTGGTGAGACATCTCAAATCGCATTGCAATTTTACTAAGTTATCAGTTTCAATATGTCCTCGCTACCGCGGCTACACAGGGCGATGATAAGAACAGGCATGTGCAGCCGTTGAATTACTGAGCATGTCTGAAACAAGGAAGCTGACTCCCTGCAAGCAAAAATAATAATGATAATGTTGTATGCTTTACATCAAACCAAGCTAACATGTGCTTATGTCAACCCTTTAGAATAATTGGTTTGTCCCTCACAGTTGTTAGAGCTTCCGTCACTCACATTTCAGTGTCCTACTACTGACATAAGAATTGAAACCACAAAAATATAATAAATAAAGAGACAATCCATATAAAATTGGTCGAACTCTTACCTCAAAGCCCTGTTTTAACACAAGTGTGAGATAACAAAGTCAGAAACATCAGCCACGTGTATTCCAAAATATCAGCAATTGTCAGGGATTTGCTTGAGAAATTTTAGGGAATTTATACCTTTATTATGTTGCATGTGAAGGTTTCCTTTGACATGGGATATTTGCTTTCTTATCGACCCATACTGATGGGGTTTTTTGAATGAAACAGCGTATACCATCCGGCGTCTAACTGGCATGTGAGTATGTGAAACTTCAAGCTTACTTAATAATTTTATTTCAAAGCTTTCATAATAACTGTAATGTACAAACTGAAAGAGAATTATATCGGTCGTGAGTAAGCCTTTATTGTTAAATACATGTTGATGGTCATAATTTCTTATTATTATCTCCGCCGTCTGCAGGCAACAACGGTCGTACATGTAGTTTCACTCTAGAGATATCAGATTTTGTCATATATCACGTTTTGCAAAGCTGGTATCAAATTTCCTTTTACACGCTATAATTGTTTATTATAACACGCCACTTTTTCGTTCCGTCTCTTTGTAAAACGAATGAACTAAAAAACAAGAACATTGTAAACGCTTTAATTACGCGACAAGAACCAGATTTTGAATTCTTCGTTGCTTCGAATGCAAATCTAATTGTTAATTTTTCTGTCGGAAATTCGATGTTGACGTGGTTCAGCGAGTGCTATGTATGATTCAGAGATATGAAAAGTGTCTTCATTTTCAAATAGAAACTACCAGATACCCGGATAACATGTTCTTCTTAACAAGCATTTATAATCTCTTCTTCCTAGAAATAACGAAAATAGTAGTGAAAGACAAATTTTGCCACTCGATTATTAAAGGTACACGTGTATGTTATGAAGATAAAGCAAGATTCCGTTTTTTTCTAGGTAGTTTGTCATCCATGTACCAGTTAGTGTGTGATTCAAAACGATGCTTGTTCATACTTCCTCAGTAACTGGTTTCTTGATAATCGTCATCGTACAATTATATGTCCGTAATGTAACTGTATGTTTACAAATACATAAGAGAGACAGAGACATTGTAAAGCTCTTGCGCGAAAAAGGCGCCACCTTTAACATTTGAAAGATGTGTTAAACAGGAAACAGGACAGATGTATAGAAGAAGGCACTATTCATCGACATTGATGCAGATGATTTAAATATGTCTTCCTTATTTTTTTTAAAATTAGAACTCTGCACAATATGGCTGGAGATTGTGTTGTATTCTACCATAAATCTATAGTCACTATTTCGTCACATTGAATTTCATTATTGATGTAAAGTAAATGATTGCTTGTTTCTCTTCTGGTTGAATGTGCTCTTTTTACTTTCTCATGATCTTTGGTTACTCTCTGTAGAATCGCCGACAGTTCGGCGCAGGGCGTCGTTTTGGAAAATATATAGTATGTTTAAACAGATGGCTTCATCCATCCAATCTTTTTGAATTAACTTCGTTACACAGATTAAAAAACAATCATATTTTGCTAATATTTATTTGTTACTGTTGCCTAATTTATCTAGTAAGTATATCAACAATGTCTTGTCCGTATCTTTCCAATGGCACTCTATATCACCTCCTATATCTGGTTAGCTCTACGTATTTCCAGATAAAGTTAACGAAAATCACTCTAGAGAGCAAAGTTTAAAATGAAAGGTAACGTTAATTTCAACATGAAAACCCTGTTATACTCAGAAAAGAAGCACTGACTATTGCCTGTATGATCAACATTCATCCTTTCAAAAAGATAAATTGTCGAGCAAATGATCAAATATCCAGCATCGATATCTGCTTTCTTAAGAGTGTGCTGTCAAAACATCGCAAGAACAGCTATAATTAACACTGCTTTACAGTCGAATCAGCTTATTCTGTATTTTTCTCGAAGGGAAGTGAACTTATCATGCCCCTCGCGTACAATTGTTATACGCACATGACATCTTTAGATCCACTACTTAAAAAATTACTCTAACCATGCAAGAGACAAGTGACATAGAAGTGCCTTTATGAATTTATTGTGTGATGAGACGACATGTAAACATTCAACAAAAACACCTATATACTTGCATAGTCGGGAGAGAGAGTTGGCTGGAAAATAGCGGTTCTCATCTTCGATTCATTTGCCTCAATTGAGGACAAAGCAGTGCATACATGCAGTACTGCACAATACTCACTCTGCATGATGTCCTGTCGACCGTGCGGCAAAATTTTTTTACCGATTCGATATTATCCGCGTAAAGCTTACAATCTACTAGTATGAAACATTGTACTCTGATTCGTAAGTTTGTTCTCAACTATAAAAGATAATTAATTTTCAACAAATAATTAAAAGTTTGAGCAAAAACGTGTTACAGCAATATACACGTCAGTGGAGTATCAGCCTGTGGTACTAAATCACCTGATGATAACAAGCAAAAGTTTCGCTTCCTCAAAAAACAGGAAAGTATATTCAAAGAGTTGCTGTAGTAGAGACATGTAATACGTCGTGAAAGTAAAAATACCAGTGCTTACAGCCCACTGACCTAAATAAACGTTTTCCACTAAGATTAAACTATCGTTTATCAACAAGCGCCAATGTTCTTTTCGTTTCCGGCAAAACAAAAGTTGTATCCTACAATTCGATGTATCAAATTGATTGTCCTCTAACTTTCAGAGACCTTTGCGACATTTGTGATATAGTCTGACAAAATATAGCCCTTCACAACTGTAGTTAGTTGGATGGAAACTGTACTGACCGGTAAGAGTAGCACGACTATCAAGAAGTCATCGACATTAGTAATCTAAGAGCTACTGTTATGTTGTGACTCAATTTTATTGTCGCAGGGCCATGGGAATTTTGATTAGCAAATTTAATTTGACAATTTAGAATCGAAGAGTCAAGAATTATGCTAATAGGTAAGAGTCAGAGAAACATTCGTTCCAGATGACATCACTGCTAATACTCTGCCAATTTGTCACGACTTTGCTTTCAAGCTCATCTACAATTGTAGTATCGAATCGGTAATTTCTTGATCGACTCAAAATCACCATATTCTAGACAAGGTACCCTACTGACCATCGGTATCCAAGAAAGCAGCCACAATATTGAGAGATGAATACTGGCTGCATAGATGTAAAGGAAACTGCCTACTTGGTGCACATATGTGTACTACATGAATAATTTGATGCGCCATGATGCAGTAATTACTGGTCTCGGCTACGCAGACTGCTTTGCGGGACTCTTTTCTTGCAGCCTCTACACCCCGAAAGAGTGTCACGCAGAGTAGTGTGCGTGACTGAAAGACTAAGTGATCATCGGCAACTCAGAGTATGCTCTGCATGACCTTGTTCAGCTAAAATAGACTGGTAAATTTTATTTAAATATCAAGTAGAAGATGGCCATGTGTATCGACTGCAGGGTTTTACCAGTGGTTTGAAATCATGAAGAACACATCCAGTTTACAATCAACACTAAAATCCTCTTGCTAAACAGATAAATAATTAATCTGCTTTTTGTTAGTGAAAAGATGTATTTGCTTTCTATGATCAGGCAACTTTGTACTAGAGGATGATAACCCAATGAATTATATTTTGTTTCAACGCTGATTTTCCAAGACAGAAAGATAGGTTTCTCGAGCGCACTCGAACGACGGAGTTTTCAGTTGGTGTAAAGGTTCGATGGCTCTGTCACGGAAAACGAGCATAGAAAATCATCCTTCAGCAAGTCATTGTGAAGCCCATTGATAACATAGAGCAGGACATACGCAAACTTTATCCTGTGCAAGTGTGTGAAATGACATTTCAATTGACTCGTTATGCGAAATGCCATGCATTAACATTTTCAAGCAGTGATGTTTTGTTTCGCCAAATATTTACTAAGGCATTCATATAATAAGAACATTTCCTTCCACCTTAACCTCATTACGCCAGCAGTATTTTAGAACGGAATTTCTACAAGAAGTCGACAAACGTGCAAGCTCCGTAAGTTGCACCTTGAGTTCAGTGCAATTTTAGAGAATGATATGATTTCGTACATGTCATTATCACACACCATTTAAGCTTAGACTTTTGCTTATGTTTGTTGATCATGAGGTATATTTGTTGACCTCCATCCATAAAGTTTTATTCAACAATATTATACACCTGTGTCTGCAATCTGCGGCTTTTTGCGAAACAGTGTACTAAGTTTTGGTATCAGAGGATGTCGAGACCTATGAGTCTAGGTGCAACGCGGGGTGTAATAACTTCAGGTGTGATTGGAAGCTTTGACTTCATTATACCTTTAGGTAATGCATTAGCGTGAGGAAAACAAGAAAAGTTTTTAAACATATAGTACTTCACGCAGTGAAAAACGGTCAGTTAAAAATCTGTGAATTTAAATGGAATTATGGCGCTGGGCAAAAATTTCCAACATGTGCCCTGCGCTGAGTAGGTTTAAGTCTGAATCTATGCACTTTAGCGAACGCATTTGATGCGTTCCAAGTATACTCACGATAGCGTGATGTAGTGTGCGACGGGCGTTTTGTAAACAGTTTAATTTGTTTTTTAAAGATAAAATTGGACTCCAAAGGTATATAGTAATCAGGTTATTCAAGAAATAGCAGGATTTATGTCCTCATACATCATATGCGTCTGTATTTTCAGAGACGTGACAATTGCTCTTTCACCTCGGGCATAATTCCAGGCATTCTGTGAGTAACCTTCTATAATACTCATTGCTTTATAATGTTTTGTCAATAACCAGTGCTATGGTTGTCACCAAACTGCTGTTACTTCGCGGGTAGGCATGAAGGGATAGCTGTCATGCGTTTCTTTTCAAAGCAGCTGTTAAAAGGACATTATTTCTATCGTTTGACCTTTTCCACCGACATTGTTGCTAACGAACAGTTACTTTACTGATGTTGTTCGACTTATTTAAATATTTTTAAAAAACGGTCGACCATAGATAGCTTCCACCCCGTTTGCCTACACTGTATAAAATACCTCGGCTCAGGGGTTAAAGCAGGGCTGATTTTAACCAAAGAGTAGGCAAGCGTTAACCCACGATCAGACCATAGTACTACCGCTGTAAGCATCCGCATGTAAAAAAAAAATACACAAAGTGAAAGGTCGAGAGAGCAGTGTCGCAATTTCAGGATTCTCTACTACCGATGCCGTTTGGTCCAACTACATTTTGATGGTCAGCTTTTCATGCAGATCTTGACGACAGATCTGGTTCTTAGATATACCATTCTTAGCTGCAACAGAGCACATTTTGTGATTGGCATTCCAAATGCATACAAGGTGCAATAGTTGTGAAGCCGACGACAGCGCTTCATGGCGCATTTTTTAAAAGTCTAATTAGTACCTCCATGTGGACTTGCCAAAAGCCTGTGGGCATAGAAATGTCAAAACAGGGTAAAACGAAGGAATAAACTTCGTTAGACAGTCATGTTAGTGTTAAGGTGATAGCAAAATTGAAGTAATATACTTCAGCGACTGACCTGTAAATGTACATTATATAGGGTGAGAGCCACGCGGTGGGTGAAAGCTACGCGTGTGGCAGGGCTTTCTAATCGGCTATGCATAGGCCTTTCAGAGTCCTGCTAACTGCCTAAGACTAAACTACTGGCAGCGTCTCGCGTATTTCTCTGCTAAACCTGCTGATTTTTAATCCAAATTTGAATTGATCAGCGATTTCGATCGCACCCAGCCACACGAGTGCGTAGTAAGTTTATAAGTTGAGCGATTGTGCTCTTGCTATTGTTTGCAAAACCAGAAGGGGAACTATAATGTTACACTTTGACACTAGTTTTTGTTCTTTTAGTACGAAATTTTCTTCAGTAAATTTGTTGGAGTGCGTTTTTCGACCTTTTGGCAACTACTAAATTTTCGCGCTCAAAATACCCCAAGCTGGGAAAATTCCATAACGTAAGCGCGTTTTGCGCCAAAATGTCCCGCTGTTGTCAAAACCACGAGCCATTGTTTGTTAACGTCGACCAGCAGAGTGATAGGGAAGTGTCTGTGTGCATTTGAGAATCCTAGCCACTATCAGGGACTAATCATAAATTCGGTACTGTGCGATGCCCCCTCCCCGCCTCATAATAGCAACTTTTTTTAGGGCAAGTAATGGGTGTGAATCAGTGCCATTTCCTCTTGCCTTTTTCATTGGAAAGACTCTACAAGTTGTTGTCCCGCTCCTGAAATTTTGGTAATTTTAACAAAAGCAACATGAAGATTGAGGACAAAATCAACATAAATAATTGTGACCAGGATACCTTACTAGTTCTCCCTGGGGTCGGCAAAGAGATCGCCATAAACATTGTTAGATTGAGGGACCATCCCTGGTAAACCCCTAAAATGCTGAGAACCATACAAAATTTCAAACCTCAGGGTGAATGTTTTGAGAATGTTACCTTTGGGCCAAGGAAAGCAGGTGCCCAGGGAGGGGAAGGTCACTTGGCAACACTTGGCAACCATGACAACGGGGGAGAGGACGACCGGATAATCATTACTGCTCAGGACCGGGACAAAATAGGGTCCCTGGCAAAATTTCCAATCCCTCAACCGGCGGAGAGGGGAGATGGACTCTTCACAGAGTATAAAAAGAGCACAAGTAAGCAATACTCACCACAGCGAGGAAACCCGGATGTGGGGAAGACAACAGGCAAAGAATATCCCTCAGGGGGCTAAAGACGAAATGAAGGGTAAAGATCTTGGACTACCAATCAGAAGATGATGATTTCCTATTGGACAGGGGTGAGGGATGACAGGTGCCCTAACACTCCAGGAGAAAAGATGAGGAACAACTTTGCCGCAGTAGATGGGTCCCTGAAAGGTCAGACGCGGACTTTTTGTCGAAAAGAAAATCATATTTGTCAAGCAAGGAAGTCGCCTACCGCCCGAGCAGACGTATGGACACCTTTACCCCAAACGATTCTGACATGTACCACACTCTGCCACCACCTGGCCCTAACCCTCAAGTCAGCGGAAGGATGACCGCCAAAGCCACAGTAGGGCCAAGGAAAGTGCGGGCATAGATCAGCCCCGTCGGGTGATGGCGCTGGGTCCTCTCACATATAGAGGGAACTTGCACTATCCCTAAGAGAAAGTCTTGTACTCGATTCTTACCCGGAGAACACAGATAAAGATGTCCCCTAATGTTCACCACGAGACAGAGAAGCTCTGCCTAAAAGGGTGTCAATGCCCAAAATCACAGCTAAAACGGCCCACGAAGCTCCTAATTGCACTGTAAAAATAGCGGACGCTAGACGCGTCTTTACGCGTTCAAAATGCACATGTCGGTGTTCAAATTTGAACGGCTAGTGTTCACATTATTAACACTAGTGTTCATATTATTAACAATGATGTTCTAAGCCTGAACACGATGTGTTAACAACCATCTCCTTCAAGTCTTCAAAAACTCAGCATCACAGGAATTTTACAATACTCAGAAACAATTAACAATCTTTTGTGTTTTTTTACTTTACAATGGCTATATTAACTTCACTAATGCCTCGCTGTCTGGCAAACGTACACGGATTTTGTAATGACAAATTTCACACTAAGTGAAAAATATGTCTGTTCTACAACTGCTGAAAGCATGTTTTTTCTAAATAACGAAGTATAAAAATAATTTTACACGTTTATTACTGGTTGAAATTTTGAAAATTTGAAAATACAATCAGAAAACCCCCATGAACGTTTTAATTTTAACATCGGCGTGCAAGAGGCGTTCTACTTCCAAACACTTGGTGTTCAAGTTTGGTGCATTTTCCTATCCCATGATGCATCAAAACGGAAGATGCGACATCTTTCTTGTAAGCGCACGCTGAAGTCGTGATCGTGCGGAAACAAGACCAGAAAGGGTAAGCTTTTTACTCCAAAATAGTAAAAGGTTTTAGATTTTGAAGCATCTGTATTATTATCCTTTGAAATTGATTGTATTGTACTTTAAAATAGCTTAACTACGTGAAGACCCTTTTTTCTTTCAGTGGCTGGTATACCAACAACTAGCTGTGAATACGCAGTGGTACTTTTGGCCATGGCCTATCGATCGATCTCACACGGGTCAAGGGTCATCGCAACACACTGTAGCGATAACCCATGACCCGAGCGCGATCGATACGCCTTGCATAGTACCGCTGCGTAAACACAGCTAACACATGTCTTTTAGTAGACACAATCGCATGTAAAACATCAATTAAACATCGAAGAGTATACAATGTATTGTTTAAGCATATGAGATTTCGGCTGTTGTATTTTAATCAGTTGATGACAACAAGAAGTAAATATTTTGTAACAGTATTGAAAAGAGCCTCCCCTTTTCCTTAACCTAATCAGCCCCTTGTCTTTCACAGAATGTCTCATCTCGCCATATTACCTATTGTTGCATTATCTTCAGGATGTAAAAAATGGACTTAACTGAAAATTGAAGAGTTATTACAGAAGAGGTAGCTGTCTGAAGCCAAGCTTGAGAACCCCAATTCATCGCTAATGTAGATTTAAACTTTCAAGGGTCAGTAACTGAATTTTGATAAGTTTCTGTAATTATGTTCTGAATCAATCTAAGCTTTGGTAGCATGCTATGGTCAACTAAATGTTGCCGGAGAATAAGCTTTCACAGACGTGTAATCTCCCTTATCAGATGCAAGGGTGGAATGAAAAATTAAAGCTAAAACCGACAGAAAATTCAAAGTAAAAATGTCCACTCTGAATTACTGAATTTTCTGAAATTTTCACTCTGAATTTTGTGTCACTTTCTGCTTCAATTTTTCATTTCCCCTTGCATCTGATGAAGGAGACTTCACGTCTTTGAAATCTTATGCCCCCGGTAACATTTAGTTGATCATAGCCTGCTATAAAACCTAAGATCATTTTGTATTGTAGCTCAACGCGTTTCTTGTTCTTAGCAACTGGTTTTTAGCTTTGCTATCAGCTAAATAAGTCGATGTATAGCATTGTATTAAAATTTGTACATAACAAGGTTTTTTTTTTTCAAAACAGCCTGTACGAATCCTTTTATTAGGAGTACAGGTTCCCAGGGATTACCCTAATCAGATATGTTTAAATTATGATGAAATATGCACATTTATGTTTTTGATGCTGATTTTGCTATTTTTTTGGTAAAAATCTTTTTCTTTTTTACTGACGTCTTCAATATTTGGTAAACAAGTCCTTAATAATGACCTTGGTCAAATTTGTGCTAATTGTGATGAAATATTCAAATTGTTATATCTCATGGCAATTTTTGTCAGTTTTGGTCAAAAAATCTTTAAAAAATTTTCTTCAAACTGCTAGTTTAACAGCCTTAATATTTAGGACATAGATCTCTACTGATAGCCTTTTTCAGATTGTTCAAATTAAGGAGAAATTTGCAACTTTGTATTTTTAAGACATTAAAGACATTTCTGATATTTTTAAGATATTAGGGATTACCAGAATGTGATATATTAAAGTTATGATGAAATCTACGTTTTCTTTTATTTTAAGGGCGATTTTACCATTTTGGTAAAAAAAAATGTATAAAAATTAATAGCAGGGTACAACAGAATTTGAAAGGTCTTTACGAATATGTTTCCAATTTCTGAAAAGAAGATTTTTAAAATGTCACCGATTTATTTCAGGAGTAATTTAAAGATATTAAAAACAAACAAACCTTTTTGTTTATAAAGGATTTCGTAGGACAAGGAAATAGGTTTTACCCTGCCAAGGACCCACTTTCCCCACTTTCTGCATGGTGTGTCTTACTGTGACAGTTTGACAACTTGACATGTTGTGTTTAGTTTAGTGTGGACAACTATACACCATGTGCACTAGAGAAGCCTTGACTAACTTTTTTTTCTTCAAAATTTACAACTGTCTATATACAAGAGGAAATGTCTTTAAGAAGCCATCTTACAAAAATGGAGTATGCATTTCTTACATATACGTGTTTTCAACACAATAAGTAAGCCAACTTGTGAGCTTGTTCAGATGATTTTTGTACGTTTTAAACAAGCATGAACATAAAACGTAATCCACAATATTTAAGTAAAACCTGTTTTTTCATTACTTTGTTCATATTTTTAAAACGATCTCCAGTGTTTAATGGGATTTTTTATTGCTTGTGTTTTTGATAGGAGGGTGTTAACACCGTTGATAGTTTCCTCTGAAAAATTTTACATAGAAATTTGCAATGTTTATTTGCCCATTTTACAGTAAATAATTGTATTTTACCGTGTAAATGTTTTGTGTATTTTTAGAATAAAATAATTTTACTGAATGTCAGTGGTCTGTAATGTTATTTGAAGGCTTGAACACCCCCTTAAAGCCAAAAATTTATGGTGTTCAACAAGCGCGCATCATTTGTTCTAGCCTTTAACACACTTATCGTTGAACGGCGTCCATGCGTTCAAAAAGTGTTACAGCCCTTTGAACGCGTAAATGCGTTCAATTTTTTTGAACACATTTCATGTGCAACGAGTGTTTTGATATGGAACACCATGGTGTTCAATATAATGTCTGATGAACACATAGCGTTCAAAATCTGCACACGTGTGTTCAAAAATTGAACGTTGGTTGAATACGTAGTGTTAAATTTCTGAACGTCTAGACGCGTTCAAAAATGTTACAAAAAGGCGTTTAATTGGTGTTTTATCCTTGAACTTTTAACTTTACAGTGTGTAGACTCACCGAACAAGCACTGCTCATCTACCTCTCCTGACATAATACTCAAACCTGTCAGGGCGAGAACCTAACGCACTGCTTCACATTTAGTATTTCGGCTATCACAAAAAGCCACTTACCAACCTGGATGCAGACTGAGATACTGACAAAGCCAATAAGGACAGTACGAGTCAGGAGGGTATCGAGGAGGCAACGACCAGTGCTGAAGTGACAATGCCGCCAGGCCAAGTGGAGCACTACGGCGAATGCCCTGCATGCCCATCGAACCCTGAGGGGAAATGAACTTTGACCCCAATGTTACTGGAGACCCATTGACGACTACAAGAGCCATCCATTTTCCATGCCGATATCGAGCACACATAGGATGAAAAGAGCGCGACCCTGAAAGTGGATGTGCTGACCTTAACAGTGACAAATTGTTAGTGCAAATGACAAGGGTAGCACAAATGACATCAGGGAAGCACATCAAAACGACACTGAATTACAGTACGTGTACGAATGGGTGGATAGTGTGAGTGAGTCAGGTTAGGATGACCTGAAGCTGTCAAGTCAAGCTAGATAGCACTATTGAATCAACGGAGGAATGTTCCTAATCAGAGAAGGTGTACTGTAGAGGGAAGGAAATGAGGAAGAGGAAAAACGATTCGCCGCCCCTGCCTCAATAAAATCTGAGGTCATAGATCAGAACCATATCATCCCCTCAGCAGGACAGAAAGGTCGTGCAAAAAGCTTTCGAGGATCAACCAAAGTACTACTGGTACAGGATGTTGGACGATGTAAGAGATTTCATAGGCGACAGTACTCCAAGTTCTTAATGGTCAAATTCCATGCAGGATCTCCCATGGAGCGAGTTCACCTCGTCTTTTTAGGGCCTTTGCCGAAGATTAAAACGAAAACCAACACATCCTGATGATGGCGAATCAGTTCACCACCTGAGTGCAGTGTACACCCCTCCCGTCTCAGGAGGCATAGGTCACAGCCCAGACGGCAGTCAACGAGTTCTTTGGCCATTTTGGTGTCATTTTGAGGTAATCACTGACCAAGGGGGAATTTTGAGAGCCAGCTCTTCACGGTGGTCTGCAAGCTCCTACACTTTGACAAGCGTAGAACGATGCCATGTCGCCTATCAGTGAATGGACAAGTGGATCAATATAACTGTATCCTTATGAACGCATTTTGGTGCTACGTTGTGAACTCGCGAAAATGATTGTAACAAGAACCTACCCAAAATTGCTGGAGCCATGTGAGCATCCGTGGACCACAGTACGGGTTATACTGCCAATAGACTGATGCTCGGCAGGGATGTAAATCTGCCCTCAGAGCTGATGTACGGCCGACCAGGTGTCAGTTCAACCGAAGACTTGGGGCAATACGTAGAGAACCTGGAACAGACATTGAAGAGGGCAAATGGATCTGAGAGGGGACAAAAGAAGTTCGGGCCCTTAAGATCAAACAGTACGGAACCACCCATCCAAAGGGGGAGCTACCACGGAAACACCCAAGTGACCAAGGAGGAACACCATGTGGAAATATTGTAGCTGGGAAGACCTAGAAGGAAATATACTCTATCCTATTCTCCTTTATTTGTCTTTTTTCTTGTTTAGGTGGCAGGCACGGCTCCCGTCTACTTGATAAAATAAGAGCAGTGTAGTGTGAATAGACTGCGCCCCGGTCGACCCCTGCTCGTCGCCCCGCAAAGCTAGGCCACACGAGACCACATCAGAACTGATCATGACTAAGCTTACCTACCGCAAGCATCACAGCTCTCCATGCTACACGAAGCTACGAGGTAGACTCACCTTAGAAGCACTGCCTACCTATTTGTCCTGATAGAAGACTGACTGCTGTCAGCTAGAGAATCAAAAGAAGCACTGCTTTCCTACCAGTTCTGACGGAAGACCGATACCAGTGTAAGAGAAAATGCATTGCTCAAGGTGAGACAATCTCGGCTGTCACAACAGAAGTAAATAGCTGAATTGAGGTTAAAAATTAGTTGAATAACTGTTAGTTTTAGAGTGCTACGTCACGAAGGTTACCTAGGACAGCTTAAATGAATCTCATTATTAGATAAAGCGAGAGTATGTAGAGCTTGTAAGACACTTCATTGAAATATATTCATTTAATTCTCTGACAAGTATTATATTGTGCGGATCCTATGAACAAGTTGAGTATTGAGTGAATCGGGAAAAACTAAGGTATAAACTCGTAGCTACAATGATATAGGACATTTCATATAGAAGGACATTTTGTCGTTTAGTATTTATCTTGGTATATATATTTGACCATTTGAAATGTTACAGATAGTGTTCCAGTAAGCTCTGTCGAGCCAAGTTACATTCCGAGGACAGGAGAAGAAGATGTTACATTAAATTGCATCATCAACTTAAACAAGAATGCACGTGATGAACTTGAATTGCCTGCTTTTTAAATGGCATTGAAATTTACAGAGAAGAAGGCAACAAAATACGATGACCATGCAATTGAATAAATCGGATCATGTTTATGCTCATGTAACTTTATTTACTGTCGATAACATGTTCGGCCAATAACGCCGATCTTCAACAAGGTCGATATTAAAAAATTACAGAATGACCGAGGGCAAAAATACAAGTACAAATACAAGCAACAAACCAGTCAAAAATCAGGTCAAAAACATTACAGCAATTAAGACAATGATGCAACGAACAATAAAATAAAAACACAAGGCAGGAACATATCACATCCGATCAATGAGAAATTTATACAATTGCAACTTGAAAGTCTCAGATTTGGGCTGTTTTTCAAAGACAAGGGGAGTTCATTCCAAACGACAGCACCAGAATACGAAAGGCTTGTTCTCATTATTTTGTTCTGATTTTTGGCAAGTACAAATTGTTTGTTGAAGTTGAGCGCAGAAACCTGGATGATTGAACGTTAGCAGACTGGAAAAGATTAATCAAATAATTTGGACGCAAGCCATTGGCAATTTGGAACATCTGGACTTCTTTTTGATTAATCAAGCGACTACCAAGTGGAAGCAGGCCCAAAGTTTTAAACAATGGACCAGTTGGTTGGTTGGTTATGTGTATGCAACTTTATTTACTGTCGATCACAGAGCAGCGTCTGACTTTAGACTTTCTCATTGCACTTTTCCGTCATAAAAATGGTCAAACCTAACTTGCCGAGAGAAAATTGCCATGCCAGTAAAATGTAAGCATGCTTTTGCACCGTGACATACTTATCACTGTAGGCGTTACAATGCCAGACTTCAGTACTAATCTAGGGCACTATGACAAAGTGATAAATAAATCAGTACTGCTACATTACTTAAAATATGTAATGTTCTCTTTATGAGCAACCAAAACAAACTTTACTTTCGATACATATTGAAATGGTCCTGATAAGATTATTTCTTTGTAAAATATGTCTCGTGAAGTCGGGTGGTCTTTCAATTCCCCTTTCTACACAGGTCCTGAAATTTCATCTGTTTGCCTTTGATTGCAGAGGCGGTTGCATAAAAACTCATTAGTAAGACCAGGGATACAGTACAGAATGCAAATGTTTACAAGCTAATTATCTTGTTTTGACGGCACACAGCTCCAGAGTTGAGTCCGACACTAAGACAAATTGAACAGTCCATTGGCTTGCTTTGAAGGCTTAAGATTGCACAAGGTCAACAGAATCAATCCGCTGTGAAAGTCTCGCAAAATCTTGGAGTTAACACTGCTTGAGTTTCCAAATTCTTGAAATAACACGTCAGAGACACGATGCTAAAATGTCTGCCTGAAAACTTTGCGGTACACCTTTTTATACTCAAGTGATGATATATGAGGATATAAGAATGATCTAGAACCTCTATTGATATGCTAATTACTTGTCAAAAACATCTCTTCTTGTGACTAATTGACTTCCAGAAAGGTGTAAACATGACTAATCGGCTTCAAAGTCATGTTCTGTATACAAAGATATATAAGTTACTTATACAATTAATATTGTGTTCCCTATACGTCACTATACATAAATATACTGAACGTATATTTGTCCAGTGTTCGAAGAAATTACACCAAAACAAAGGTAAATTATGTCTTTTAGGCTCATTGATGATGTTAAAAGTTGACTAATGTACGTTTTGCCTGTACAAAGCAATATCTAAATGCATGTTTCATTAACATCGGTTTCGTGTAGGGACTTATGATAAGGTCAAATATAATATACTTATATTCAAGTGCCTGTGCAAAGCTATGGGGAAGCGCCTTCCCATCATGCACTTTTTTATGTGTCACGCCCCGGCCATGCCCTTATATGGCCAATCACATGCATTCCTAAACTCCCTCGATTCTGGTTGCAACGCGCGTTGCTATTCATACACAAAGCCGGCACGAGGTTCGGAAAATGTCTACTCACACTGCGTGAAAAGGCTAAAATACAGAGTGTATTGACCCTGTATTTTGGCTGTTTTTGCTGCAAATTCAGATAGATACAAGTAAATACAGCCATGTAGGAAAATACAGCCTGTATTTACCTGTATATGCACTGTTGATACATGGTAAATACATCTCCTGTATTTACCTATATTCACTGTAAATAAAGGGCTACATTTGCCTGTATTTACGTGTATTTCTAGCCGATGTGCTAGCAGAGCTTCCTGTTTATTTTTCAGGATTTACATAAATTCTGGTTAATACAGTTCTGTATTTATATACAAATGTTACCATATATGGCATCTGTAATTATCATATTTGGTTTGAGCTTCTCAAACATTAGATTGCTGGCAGTGAACAATACTGAATTTTCACGGAATAATTTCAGCCACTAAATCAATGAAAGCCCACCGAGAGGCGTGTACTAATCTACAAGGCAAATTATTTCATTTCAACAGTAACTTAGGACAGTAACTGAGTTACTGCTACAAATAAAAACATTGGATCCGATTATAAACTTGAGGATCACTGTTGTGATTCGATATTTAAAACATGTGAGGGTAAGAAGGACTCAACTGGGTAAAAAGTTGTCTATATATCTATAGATCTTTTACCAACATGATGACATGATATTTTCGCCAGAAGTAGTGTCACTTATTACACGCACACTCAACAAATATTTTACACAGCAAATATTTACAAAGAAAAATTAAAACTTTATTTCAAAACTAGAATTCAATCAGAGTTTTAAAAAAATAAATACATAAAGGAGTAAAAAGAACCACTAGAACTGTGAACAATATTTCAGAACAGTTGCATGTTGCACAGATATTGGAATTACTGCACTGGCCTTTGGGAAATTCTCTAATCGAGTATAGCACATGTTCTTTTTTGTTTGGAAAGAAAACAAGCTATGTTGCGGCTAACAAAGCCCCTTCGTGATATTGGCATGCATTACAACTCATCAATTGGGAGAAACATATATCAGAAGACAACTTACTCAGATCACCGGTGGCAACCTGCGTGCAAAATTTTAAAGGAATAAGTTGAGTTGCAGTTTCTCAGAAGATATTTGTTTCATTAAAAGGGCTAAAATTGCCACCAAAATACAATTACATGCAAACTTCACCATAATTTAATAAAATCTTACTCGGTTGTTTTGGCTTCAGGAACCTGCCTACTAAATTTCAAAGCAAATGAACAAGTGGTTTAAGAGAAAATTTCATGTATACCAAAGTTCACAACAAGTTGTTTTAAGATATGTTAACTGTGGAGGGACAGGTGGAGGGCCAAGAGATAATCAGCGTTTGAAAAAAACTGAGTCAACAATGGTAGTGAAATCTGGGTAATCATAATGCGTTGATAAGATGAGATCTGCTGCGTATTTCCTCACTGTTTTCAGATGCAATGAGTAGAATGACTGCCTTCCTCTTAGAATTTTAAAATACACTTTTTCTTTTAGACAGGCATCTAATGTACATGAAAGTTCATTCAATGGGTTTGCTCTTCAAGCAGGAGACCTCAAGATGACAAATACACCCTCCTCTTTTTCATCTTACATCAGTTCAGGAGCAAACCCGTCAAGAGTCATGTTGTCGTCATTCAAAAGCACACGATGATTCGTCTTCATGGCCTGCAAGACAAAATAAATTGAAAACAGATTAGTGAAAAGGGTAACTAATCACAGAGGCAGTAAATGAATAAATAAGAGATAAGGGTCACTGCGTTATTGAATAACAGTGTTATTTATATTTGTGTTCGCAATTATCTATGAAAATGGTGTGATATTTTTATCTCTTGATTCTTCATTTTCAGCTTTTAACATTGCTGAAAAAGATGTTATTATTTGCTATAAAACAATACTGCATTAACATTGGCTCAAGGAATTGTGTGAATCTTTCAGCGCTAAAGCATCAGCTTGACTTTCTTGTCACTGAAGGGAAACACAAATTTTTAGAAGTTCGGAAAGGTTTGGTCAGGTGTGAAAAGTCTGCTCCCAAGGAATTACTGATAGCAAAATGGCTTATTTGCATATCAATGTAATTAATTATAGTAGTGGCCATCGCTGAATGGCAACTGAGTGAATGGAGATGCATATGCCTCTAAGAATGCTACCAAAACGACCCCCAAAATTGAATAGGGCTCTTCCCATCATGAAATCACAATGCATGGAACATAAATTTTGAGGGGTAAGAATTAAGAGTCTGGTCATATTAATCCAAAATCCTCGCAACATATTTATACAATGACTGCACTTTGAGAGGAAAACAAAAGAAAGAAACGCCTAGTCTTCTCAAGACATCAGTTTTTACGATCCCTGACCTTTTCGAGTCGGGATTTAACGAACGGTAGAACGTAAACCATTCCTGTTACTTTGTCATTTTAGGGCTTATGCGTGTACATATATCTGCAAGGCATTTACACTCTTCCCTGGGTCTGATGCAGGGCATGGCATGAAAAGGTCAAATTAGAATAAAGCCTTTATAAAGGGCTTTGGAACGGAGAGCTAGGAATTGGTGTACATTGAATTTGCAACAGTCAGGACTATTGGTGAATGAAAACATATTAAAATGTTAGATACTTGTACCTTATAAAGATATTTCTCTAAAGAGGTATACAAGAAAAAGTATCGAAAACACTGGGACAAGTTGAGAGGACGACGATACATACCTGGATTACACAACGGCTGTCCAGCTGATGTTGTATAACTATGATTGCGGCGATTTAGGTTCTTGTCGACATGTCGCTGTTGTTGAAAAGTTTGCTCTCTTCCGTCCAAGTTTCGAAAATGGGTTGTGTAGTTTCGTCATGGTTAAACTGGGGTTGAACGGAGAATAACTTGAATAAAACGTGTTGCTTGTCGAACTGGACGGCTCGTAACTGCATGACAACCCACTCCAGGGACCAGGTACAACTTTAACACAGGTATAGCAAAGTCATCAAGGTGGCGCTTTTCTGTTTGCGACCCCCTAAGTGCTCAAATATTCACAGGAAGAATTTGCTTAGAAGTTATTATTATTAATGTTCAATTGTGACAAAATACAATTTATGTCACTCTTGTTAGACAAAAAACATTACACAATGCACCATATATTTGTGATTCACCAGATTAATTAAGAGACAGGTTCGAATTCATCTACGAGGAGCAGGCAAGGGGGATAAATTTTTATATACAGACTTGCCTGTGCCTATCCCGTCCGTCTATTTACAGATTCACTGACTCGTTCTAGCTCTTTGAGTCAATCGATAAAAGTATTTTCATCTTCAA
>LD345150.1:36185-56155 GCA_001465055.1 Ptychodera flava | reverse complement strand
AGGCTGCGGGCTTGTCAAACACCTACTTGTGTCAACAGATTAGTCAATTAGCGGGCGCTTATCCAACAGGTAGCTGTTGAATAAAAACAATACATTGATTATAATAGAGAGAATGGTAAATTAGGTGGCAAGGTGTTTTTCCCACAGAGCACAGATCAGTGATGGAGGGACTCTACACACAGTGCAGACTGCATGTCCAGAGGCACATCAAAATATGGTCTGAGGTTGACACAGTATAAAACACATTACAGCAATAGAATACAAATCTGTATTGAGAAATGTGTATTTTCTTTCCAGTAGAGCCTTAAAACATTTTTGATCAGCGTGGTCCCTTTTCACCTCCATACACACGGGACTGTGACATACACTCACGTGTATCGTGCCTGGTTTAACAATTTCCCCGGACTGCCAGTGAATCCCTGTCCTGCCAAACAGATATATTCTCTTCGTTTTTTTAACGACAAAATTCTTTCAGTACATGGTGAAATAATTTGACAGAGTGAATAGATTGTGGCATGGTCTTTATGGCATTACATTTCTCATACATAATACCGACAACGGCTCTGTAAAAATGTAAAAACTATGAGAGTATAAACCTGTGAAACTATGACAGCCAATGATGATCACAGAAGCAAGGCTTGGTCACCGTCCGTGGGTGGAGGGACCGTGGCTTGGTACATTGGTTTGGGACAAGGTGACCAAGTCACAGTCATCTCGACCCCAAACATCTCTTTTTACATCCATGCCCAAGTCAACCCTCATTTTTTACGTCCGTGATCACATCTCCAATCACTGAAGAGATTATCTGCTAGACTTTCCATGTTCAATTATACCTCATTCTGCCGATCTATGCTCCAAATTCCAAGACTGTCTGGCTCAAAAATATAATGTGATGAACGTGGATGAACAATGCAAGCTATGAGTCTATATTGTGAAAAAGGACGGTTGGCATGCATCCGGACCTACCCCCAAACAGTGGTAACAAGTGAAGCCAATTTACGGCAGTTTAGCTACACCATAGAGGTCTGCCCATACCTTGATGGCTACATTAAGCCAAAGAAAAGTGAAAAAAATTGTACATTTAACCAAGACGACCAAGTTTCAAATGACGTATAAACATATTGTACAATTACTGTACATGAAACAATCACTGCCTTGCACAACACAGATCGATCTGCATACCAGCAGCACACTAGCGTGATTGCCGCTGCTGTTTAAAATATGATAATAATCAGGCAAAGATCACTGATAACAAAATTTTGATAGTTTACTGACGACTGTAACTAAGGAACGATTAGGATGATCTAACAAAAAACCACAGTCATTACTTCCGTATCAGAACACAATAATCTATGAATACCATGGCATATTACAACCTCGCACTTATCTGAAATTAGCTCCATTTATCTGAAAGTAGCTCGATTCCTAAAATGGCAGATTGTGTTTCGCTTTCAGCAGTTTGACAATCGGTCATCACTTTTATGTTATATATGTTCGTTTTTGTCCCAAGGCTCTTGGCAAGATAAGTCTACACACGCCTTGTCAATGTTCAATTCTGCAATGCGTCAAGCCATTTAGCAAAACGGTTCACTCAGGTTCCTTTGGGGCTAAGAAATTCATGGCAATTCTAGGCATAATACATGGTAAATTCAAGCTATGGAAATACATCCCAAATACAGGAATGAATATAGATTAATTTAAAACATACAAATTCATGGCAAATACATGATTGATACAGATTGTATTTATAATCTGTATTAACCTTTATTTACCTGTATTTACAATGTATTTGTAAGAGTGCATATACAGGTAAATACAGGCAAAAATACAGGGTCTGTTTTTGTGTTTCCTGTATTACTGTGTATTGCCCTTTATTTACATGTATTTACCCTAAATACAGGCTAAAATACGTGCCTGTATTGGCCTGTATTATAGGGTTTTCACCCAGTGTCACTCAGATCGTAGTAGCGCGTGACGACAACGAAGCTGTGCTGGTGACATCGGCGTTTATTCCAAAATTCTAGTGAATTCCTTCGTATACTAAAGTGCGTGGGTGATCTATATAAATTACAAAAATCTGACTACACGCTTTTGTCCTTCTTACACCTCGATTTCTTATTCGTTGTTGGTTACGTACTATTATTCACGTCGCTTTGTGCGTTCTAGAATTCTGCAGGCGAAAGGTAAACAAAAGACGTCATTATAATCAAGTAAGAATATAACAAGAAGAAAAGACTGGGTCTTATTCTGGAAAATGCGTTGATCAGTGTTATATCTATCAGCATATTTCATTACTCTTTGGGTAAAGCATTAAAATGGGATACAAACTTTCCATATCTTAGACGCATACCACGTCTCCTCCTTCTTCGCGAGCAATTTACATATCTCGACATTTTAAGGGTATTCCGGAGAGAGAGCTCCTGCACGCAGAGTTGGATGTGGCAGAGACGAAATATAAACAACAGCAGAACGAGCCATCTTAGAAGACAAAATATGCTTCAATACAGTAGAACTTATCAAATTTGGCGTGATGGCTTCAGGTTGTTGGAAAAAAAGATGTAGGATAAAAGGAAATGTGTTAACAATTATGGCAATAGGTCTTTGAATATGTCAACCTTAAGACGTGCAAGCGACCATTTATTAATATTACTACAATTAATCAGACATCTAGTATTTTATGTACATGTGCAAACTAGTGTTTTGATAAAAAGCAAATTATATAGTTCAGCATGTAAAGTGTAATCTTGGTTTTTATTTTATTTTAATTTAATTGATATCGAGCCTGTGCAAAGGGTCATATGTAATAGTGTGTCGATGTTGTATGAGTAAGTATATCATACTAGGTTTGTATCCTATGTTACTGCCAAGGCTCACAGCCAAAGCGATCCATGTAAAGAATATCTGGTTTACCTAACGCAATAATTTTTGACCCAGCGAATTAGGTCATGTTACAATATCTAAGGTGGGATGCTTACATATATGCAGAATGCCTTCCAATGTGGTCGTGAAGGCGATCCTGTTCAATAGCATACACTGTGTAAGTTTAGGTCTTCTGCACGTTTGGTATGGACGCAAACTGGTTTATAGCAAAGATGCAGCAGTTCAAATGTTCTGCAAATTTAGCATTTCTATCTATTGCAATAAAGTTTTGCAATGTATATTTTGTAGTGCAATTTTATATTTACATCAGTTGCGTGTACAGACTATTTCTTGCAAAGTGTAATCGCGCTGCATGTTACATCTGAATCGTAATTTGTCATATATTTACTGTAAATTGTCAAAGATTTACGGAAAATTTAAATGGGAAATTAATGTTTTCCCCTACCTAGTTAGCTGTTAGGAAATTATTTAAAAGTAACGTTATGTATAAATCAACCAATAGCCAAAAGCTTTCAAGATGCTGCAAAATAGCCCATTTTAGTCGTGTATACTCATTTGTGTATATTCAAGTCAACTTTTCCGTTGTTTATACAATGGCAAATTGTGCGTTTACGATGAATATTGTAAAGAATCCATTTCTTGTATTCAGTAGAGGATATATTTGAATTTACGTAACTGTATTGTTTAATATTACAGACAACACGGTAGTGTGAATTTAGTATGAATGTAGTGCGAATTAATCTGACAGTGTATTAGAGTCTATTGAACCGTTACATAGATACATGTAAACTACATTATTATACATCTACCACTGAAAACAATATAATTTTGCATGCCTTATCAACGCCGTACGGAACGCCCGTTTCGTAACACGTACGGTTTCAAGGCGCCCCATCTCCTGCGGCTGTATCTGCGCGTTCACTGTTGAACGGTTTCAAGGGACCCATTGGACTATCTAGTGCCAGAAGATGTCTCGCGCACGCTCTGTGCGTAGTAGTGTAGTGCACACAAACTATCCAGAACTTGCAGAAGCGCGTCCGAGATAGCGTTCCACACTTGCGCTATAAATCGGAAGAAAATTTGTTGACATTGCACGAAAACGGTTACTACTCTGACAATTTGATGCCCCAGTCACGAATGAAAGATGCATAATAATAAGGTCTCGCGTCGGGCGATACGCTGCGCCAATGTCCTCGTGCATCCTTTGCGGTATTTTCGTAATAACCTCATATTATAAGGAGCTAAATGTATATATGTTGTTGATTATTTATTTTCTTCATTGAAATGTTTTTATCGGAGGACTGTTAATAAAGCGCAAATTAAACTCGACAACTGAGTATCAAGAGAGTGTAAATTCGTGGTGTTCTGCTCCTTCAGATTTTGTTCTTCAAGCTACATAGTCTTGAGAGAAATCACGACCACCAGCATGATATTTTAATATAACCATTGAAATTATTATGAAAGATGATTTTCAGGTAGATCTTATGATGTTATTCAGCCTTACATCTTTATTAACCATTAACAGTAAGCCCACTGATAATACTATTAATTATTTATCAAAGGAA
The DNA here is from genome assembly GCA_001465055.1 of Ptychodera flava. NCBI lineage: Eukaryota > Metazoa > Hemichordata > Enteropneusta > Ptychoderidae > Ptychodera > Ptychodera flava. The sequence continues at coordinate 51,710 of LD345150.1, read as the reverse complement.
ATAATAAAATATTTAATCTTCTTGTTAGCGTTTACACCAAATCGGATTAACCTTCTAATCATCTAGATCAAATTGGTAGAGATATATTCGTTTACTGTCTCTAACGTCATCAGTAGCGTAGAAAACAGAAAATAATATATTGGCTAGACGATATATCTGCAAATTATCTTATGTGTCATATTTTGCCATCTTCTATCACCTCTGAATCTTAACATCCATTGACGTTTATATCGAAATGCTTACATATAGAACATACTTAGGCCTATTATTAAATGTGTTAAATAGACAAGTAGATTGGTGAAAAGTTATGGTAGGCACATTTTAAACTTCTGGAGCGGATGTTAGAAAAAAATATTAATATATTATGAATACATTATTGTCCTCAACCTTGTCCATTTGTATATAAGCGAATTATTTCCATTCGTGGAAATAAGTCATTCATGAATGCTATGGACTTTGAGCAAAATAGAAGATACAGTCTTTATTAATATGACGTAACAGTCAGTTTACTATAGAAATAACGGACGACGCGCTGACCACTAACGTTTACTTATGGGCAAGGGCGAGAGGAAGTCAAAAACTAACAGGCGAGGCTTGCCGAGCTCGTTAATTTAGCTTTCCTCTCGCCCGCGCCCATAAATAAAGGTTAATGGTAAGCTCGGAGTCTGTTATTTCAATTATATTCATAACGAACCCCACAAAACTGTCAAAATTTACGAATATTTCCCGTGCGAATTACAACGGGGCCCCTAGAACGTGTCAGTGAGTAGTGCGCGCGCAGCACAAATTTAGCAAATCCGGAGATTTTTATGAAAAAGGTGTCTAAATGAGGTCCACAAATGCTCCATTTTATTTTAAGGCTGATTATGATCTTTGTTCTAATCACAATTCTCGTTTTAGCCGTAAAGTTAATATGTTAACAATATTTTTTTATGTTCATGGGCATGAGAACAAACCATTACTGTGTATCTGTGGGCAGTCACGTGGTTCAGTTCGACCAGTTAAAACGCAAATAACAGGGCATGGTAATATAATTGAAGTTAAAAGCAGCTGTGTTGGACGAGCCGTACATGGTTACATTTTAGAGGTGTTCAGACTTAAATATGACGCCTTTCTCAACTGATAAGAGATATTTTATGATTATGTGACAGCGGAATTGATACTTGTCAGCGAGAGATACTAGTTCGTAAACCACTCATTTGTTTATATCAAGTGGTTTACGGAAATATATGATTCACATTCGCTCTCTGAAAACAGTCAATATTGCATGAGTGATTTAATATTTGCGCAACTGTAGGAAAGCAAACGTCGTAAAACGTTTAATAATGAAAAATGACATTGGTTTTAGTCTTAGATTGTCATGATAGATATGGGTTAAACTTCGCATTTTCATAATGTAAGATGTTAGGTTCATCAAATGAAAATATGGCAATAATAGTTATTTGCAAACGTTTTAAATTTCCTCTTTCCGCTTGGCAGGTACAGTGCGGCTACGTTAGGCTCTGCACGTAGCCAGGTTACAATAACTCGTATCAGTTATCTACATGCAGGTTATAAATTACACCAAAATAAAATTAGTGAATTACAGTAGAAGCAAATATGGAATATTCGGTCCATGTGAGTCATTCATTTATTAGCGTATTTATATAGGGCTGTGTCCACAAATACTTGGCCGGGGTAAGATTAATTAAAGGATTATGTGATAGTTACTACATAAAAGAGAAAGATATGAAGGTTTTCACTCGGCCTAGTTAAATGTTAGTTTCCAAAGTTAGGTAGATAATCAAATAAACTGATTGAATGATGCTGTTATGAAATTCCATGACACCAATGTTAAGCCAACAACAACAATACCAGAGGATATGTAAAATTTCGTGACATTTATTTTGAAAAAAATGTAAAATGATACTAATTCCCTCGATTTTTTTTATTCAAGTAACACACCGAACCGGTAATAGGGAATAAGGGCTACAACTTTTGATATCATTTTTCAATATAAATGTTCAATTTATCATCAAATATTTTGTTTCATCTCCCCGCGGCATGCTCAAATCAACAATACTCAACTTGTGAACAGAACCTGTAGATGTACATAATATTGTTGATGATTGAATCAGAGTTCACACTGAAATTCATTTGCTTATGTACAGTACAAATTTACAGGCTTTGATAGCAAGAAATTCAGTATGCTTTATGGAGTATTAAATGACCAGTGTGTCCAAACATACATAATAAGAAAGCCATGATAGTCTCTAGCCATGACCTGTCTTTATAACTCTTACCCCAACTTATAAATGAAGCTACAAAACAATAAAAAATCAAAGACATCTTTCAGATGAAAGTTCTATATTTAGTGATAGTTTTTTATTTACTTTTTGTTTTGTTATAATTTGTCTGGATGTAAGCATTGCCTTGTATTGAAACATTGAGTAACGCCTTGTGAAAAAAATACTGATCTTGGAAGAAGCGAAACAAGTTGCAAGAATACCTAACATGCAACTTCCAAACACAGGCTACCAAGAAAGCAATTTCGATAATTCTTGATATTTGAATTTAAAAACTTCTTCCATATTTATGTTCTGTTTATAAGCCAGCCTTTTTGGTGCTACTCCCAGTAGCACTCAATTAAACACAAAGTATTCACTTTGGATATCAACACAAGCTGTATACTGTTAATCATAAAAAAAAATGAATTGCAGTCATGTTATCTCTTTACAAGCCTGTAAGCTGTTTCTGGGAGATAAAACTAAAAAAGGAGTTGACAAAAAGAGTAAAAATACTGTCAGAAAATCAAAATTTTAATTTATTATCGTTGGTTTAATAAATATTTGGTCATATAATGATGGAATATTTTAAAGTGTTCGATAATACAAAGACGTGGGATTTGAAATGTTTACAGGATTTTGAAGGAATTTTAACGGCAATTCCCCACCCCTCGATTTTTGTGAATAGAGCCTTGGATAAAACATGTCGGATAAAATTGAGTTACCACCGGGTTTTAATAAAATCTAAGTAAGTTCCCCTATCCCACAATATTAAGAAAAATCACTTTCTTGATAACCTTTTCAAGCTGTCTGAAAGTTAATCATTCATTAATGGTTACATTGTGCACCGTCCTTGATGTTAGTTGGAAAATAATTAAAACATGTAGTATCTTCAAGTAGAGTCGACATCATTTATTAAGAGAAATAGCGCAACACAGCCAATTTTTAAATCAGATGCATTTGTTTCAGCTTTCGGTTTACTAATTAATCATTAAATATTATTTTATTTTGGATCAGGTGCTAAATTAAGATCACTATATACGATAACAGATCATGGAATTAAAGTAAGACATCTACAATTTTAATAATAATACATTTGCAATTTTTTAAAAGTAAGAAATTTTACAGCATTTATAGGAATAAGATTTTTATGTTTGAGTTATTAATATTATTTCAAACTTTGCATCCTCTGTTGGAGAGTTAATTCTAAAGTAATGAAGCAGTTTGATAGTCGATAGACACAATGCAAAATGTCGTTTTTGAACAAAAATGACGGCATGGCACCTTTTCATGCTTTGTTGGTGCAAAGCTTACTACCTTCGGCTTTCCAGAATGTCGTATAAAATTCTTATCAGCCCTGTGCATGAGGACGATAATTAGCAATCCATCATAGCATTGTCTGATTACAGGAAAAAAAACAAACATTGTAGAGTTACCGACGCGTGCTGCGTGAGTCATTCATTTTAATATTAAATGGGAGTGAAACATGTCGGAGAGAAGGGGCCTGCGTGAGGGGTTTAAATAGAATACTTGCAAGTGCTTAGGTGTCCTAATGCGGTGTCGCTGAATACTTCTTATTCTTTCTTGGCTTTTTCTTACAGCAGAGATGATATTATTGGAAAATACAAAGTGTTTTTAAAAATATATTTTTCTTGAATATTATATATGCAATCTGTGGAATTTATATCGGTCATTGAAATATCACAAGCTAATGTAATAAATATTTTATTCAGATTTATGTTTTTGTCGACTAAGAAAAGCTATTCACTATATCAAAAATGTCGTATTCGAGTCTTTCTAATAATGCTGCCTGTCGCCTCGTATATTTGCAAATAAATTAGTTCTTTCTCATTAGTTGAATTAACATTATTTATATCTAAAGGGCAAACTTTGTAACTAAAATAAAGTTCAATTCACTTTCATATTTACACCTGTAAATTGTTACAAATTAAGTAATTTTTTTAGCACAATATTCAAAATATTGTGATGAATTCGGTGTTTATAGTACTAGGCATATTGAAATGTATGATCATCTTCCATTCACTTGTGAAAAATGGATTGATATAAGATGTTCAGCATAGGCTTCCGTAAGATTGCACTGTCAAAATATCTCAACAACAACTATTGTGTTGAATATCGAGTGAGTCAGTTCAACCACCGTATATATGTGGAATTTGCAGCGGGTACTTGCAAATAATGGATACATAGAGTGTGAAAAATAGTTGAAAAGACCCATCTGCTGCTATTTAGTAGTTTATTATTGTTCTTATTTAATTACATTTTGTTCTACACGATCAAGGAGTATGAAAACAAATACGGCGATATTTACCGCATATCAAACAATGCAGCGACGGTTTGGTAGAATGTAAAGTCTAGGGTAGAAATATGACTACTATAAAGAAGGAACAAATAAATATGAAATAGCTGAAAACGGCGATTAAGTTGGGTGGAAAAGGTAAACAATGCAATGTATTGTAAGGTGGATACTGTAATTATTAAAGGAAACCAGAAAGAAACTTACAAGTTTGTGGAACACGTCTGTTCGGTTTGAGCTGTGACAGTGAACATAGAAAAAAGAAAAATGGGCTTCCTAGGTTTCAGATGAATGGTGGGGCCCCCTTAACAGGTAAGCTAAGTGTTAACTACCAGCCTTTTTGGTAAATTTCTATAGGATTGATGGTGCCAATGTTATTAATATATTTTATTTCCATTTTTTCCGATATTTTTTGTATTGATGATACTTTGCAGATTCCGAATATTGTGAAATTGTTAATATCATGGCCCTTCATGTTGAAATGTTTGCTTACGAGTGTATTTTGTGCATTTTTTATTATATAAATATTCATATGTCAGTGTATTTAGTTTCCTGCAAGTTTCTCCGATGGAAACAAGCTTATAACATTTTGAACAGTTGATATTGTATATGACATTGCTGGTGTTGCAAGTTATATTGCCAACGATAGGGTGAATTGAACAAATTTATTGTCTTTGACATTGTCTGTGTTGAGGATGAACTTACTGGTTGCAGTGCCGCATCTATTGCATGATCCTTGACTATGTTTTATGTTCTTCTTGTTGCTGATAACTCTGGCTCTGATGACTCGGAGAATTTTGGGGAGATTGCTAGTATATCTGTATGAAACCATGGGTGGTTTGCAGAAATGTCCCTCGTGTCTGGAGTAGGTCCGAGTATTTGTTGATTATTGCAGGTTTGTTTGGTAGTTTTGGGCTGAAAGTAATTACAAGTGGTATTCTGCCTCCGTAGTTGGTTTGCATGCATGACGTTTGGGTTGTAGCAATTATGATCTTGATTTGAATCTAGCGCCCTCTATAACATTGTTTATGACGTCATTATTGTACCCGCAATGTGTTAAATGGTTGTGCAGGGCCTCGCTTTCTGTATCGTATTTATTGGTGACATTACATATGCATTTGTATCTGAGAAATTTGCTCCATGGTATTTATTTGAAAATGTGTTTTGAATGGCAGGACGTTGACCATAGGATAGTATGTTTTTCGATGGGCTTGGTGTATGTTGTGGTCGCTATTTTACCTTTCTCGTTGATTATTATGGTGTCCAGGACGGCAGTTTCTGTGTACTGTAGCTTCTGGTAAATTTGATGGTGGGATGTATGGTGTTGCTATATTCTTCACGGTCAAATGTACTTATTATATATTGATCTCAAAAGAAATGAACTTATCACGATGAAGATGATAAGGGGCCGTGGAAAATTTAACATGCGCACTAAGTGCGTTTGTCCTAAACTCCCCTACCCTAAACGAAAGTTTGTAAGTGCAAAAATCCAACCAAACCTCATTCTGTATGTGCCCTGCGTACCCCCTCTATAATCAATCTCTGTTCAGTGCCAACTCAACAATGTTGCAACCAATAAATGAATGAAACTGTGCAACCATATGATTGTTACCGTAACGATATTTTACTCGTGTACTGATTCACATGCATGTCAAAAGAATGTTTGTGTAGCGGCCGGTGCCATACTGGCCTGTGAACGACAAACAATATAGCGCAATATTTTGCGATACAGAAAAACAAGTAGAGAGATATTGCGATATAAACACTTCTAGTGCGATTTTTGCGCACGGTAATCGAAATACAACCAACCACCCTGAACACAGAAGTTGCGTTTAGCTTGCACGTGTTTAAATTACCCAGGGCCCCTACCTATCAATTGTTGTTCTCTCAGCAAACCTGGGTTACATTAACTTTACAAGGGAGATATTTTTAGATCAAATACTTAAGAGAAAATTTACTCAAATTGTTCGAGAGAAAAGTGATATTGAATCGCCTTAATTTGTTTAGATGTACTGTGACGCAGGTACGCAAATACAAACAAACACATCGACGTATTCGAATAGATCTACAGGAAGACGGTTTGGAGATAGCGATGCTGATAGCTCTGCATAATGCGTTTAAATCGTGAAGTAAAAATGGCTTAACCAATAAGCATTTTCCCGCAAGCCTAACTTTTTTCAGGTAATAACGACTGCACTATGATTTCAAATTTTGTTTCTCGACTATAAAAGAGTATGATCGAATTTTTTTTGAAGAAATTTTGAGCAAAACCGTGATATAGCTAAATTTTCAGTGGCTTAACACCCCGTGATACCAAATCAGCTTATCATAAGAAACAAACATATCGATTCACAAACAAAGAGCTAACTGGAGCCGGAAAGTCAGCTGTTAAACATTTGCTGTCGTGCAGACGGAAAATGCATCGTGAGTATAACAAATATCGGTGCCTACAACTCCAAAACTGAAACAAACGTGTTTCCCTTAAGATTAAATCGCCTTTTATAAACAAGTGCCCACGCTGCTTGCGTTTCCGGCAGATAAGGTACAACCCTTCAAATAAATATATCAAATTAATGTTCCTCAATAAATTGTCATGAACTTTGGCCACACGCCACGTGTGATTTAGTCTGATTTAACACTGCTGTACACAACTGTAGTTGATAATGTACCAACTGGTAAGAGTAAGAAGATTGGAATCTAACGGTCTAACAGATTAGTAACACTGAAGAGCTACATTGACGTGGTAACTAAATGTTATTGTCGACATGAGACGATTGGTAACTTAATTATTAAATCTAATTTGACATTCACGAATCAAAGAGTCAAGAGTTATGTAAATGCAAGATTCAGATTTGCGTTCGTACCAGCTTACAACACTGCCAACACTGGGCCTAAAAGGCATTCGCTTTGTTTTCAAGTCCTTCTACAATTGCAGTATCAAAGCAATGCTTCCTGAATGGGACTCAAATTCGTCACACACATTACCTGGTCGTCAAGCAAAAGCAATACGTGTCCAAAAAGGCTGCCTTGATATTTTTAGATAAATCTCGGGCTATAAATGTAGATACTTGGTGCGTATACGCGTACACAAACGATGTACATGTAATACCATCATGAGGCAGTGACTACAAGCAACTCAATGTACCCTTTGCATGGCGTAGTTAGGATGAAGACGAAACTCACTCTTGAATTCATTTAAAAAATAAATATTATATTGGCTACTCGATACGTTCACATATGACAAATAAGTTTAATTATGTAATCAGGGGCAGAGAAAAATTTTCTTATGAGATGATAGAAATTCCATCGCAAAACACACATGGTCCCCATGACCCTCATTCCGACGAAGCCGAATGATACCATCCATGGACCCTTTTCATATGTCTAGCGCCCTCCTGTGGCACTGTAAATATAAAGTCAAAGCGAGGCTACTGGGGGAAACCCTCGGCACGGGACCCTCGGGTTTTCCCCAGTGGCCTCGCTTTGACTTCAAATTCACAGTGGCCACAGGAGGGCGCTAGACTTATGAAAAGGGTCCATGGTCCCATATAGTCCTTTATGAGTACCACTGCACTTGTCACGTCGTGTTTCATGGGCTCGCAGAATATAACTATGCCACAGGAGTCCACTTCCTTCAACCCAGGCCATTATAACTTGATCTGCTTTTCACACTTACTCCCCTGTGTCACTGTGTCATTTTGCTCCACTATGTCTCGTTAACTCGACCTGTAACCAGAACGTACTATCCAACAGCATCATGTCACGTGTGATTGCTAAGGCCTAATTTCATCGCTTCATTTTCAACCTGGGCTCGCATTGTATATGCCCCGGACGACCTACTTTCCTTAAGACCCAATGTATCACTTTCGGTCCCATGAGCGTAACAAGCGGCCAGAGTCATCGATTGGCTCAAGTCGCCAATTACCTATTTCTTCATGCTACATTAGTCATAGCTCTTCAGTTACTACAAATAATTCCATCCTAACCCGTTTCCTTGGAAATTTCCTTTCTTCTATTATTTTTCCCTGCCCGAAGGATCCATAGCGAAAACAGTTGCTCTGATTGCATTTAAGGTCACCAAAGATCATCAGTTTTGCTTCTCTTGCTTTACTGAAGGGTGTCCTCCAAACGTTTCTCGTATGTAGGTTTAGACTTCATTCACAAACACGTCCGAAGGGGAGGAAAATTCAGGAAAGGTTCTCTGGTTTATTCAGTTACACACAAACAAACTTTGAATTTTGCTCCCTTCTGATTTATTATTTTGAATAGACAGAAATATTCGTCGCTCGATGGCGCTCTCTACGCTCACCTTTTTTTACAACTGGAAGCGGTCTGTAACATTCCTGACCGCCAACATAATTTTGCAACCAATCAGTTTTCGCAAATTGATTTATTGGTGGTTTTGAGTTTTACGTCACACCCATGCAGCCAGAGATCGCGAAGTGCCCGATCAAAAATTGGCAGGACTCCGCCTATTCTCTGTAATGTCAACATCTGGCAGACACAACATTGTAATTACCCGCAGTATAATATCCACGGTGAGACAACAACTCAGCCAAGAAACGATCGTGATTTTGTTTGTTTGTTTTTTTTCACATCGTCCATGCATGTTACACAAAGGCAGTGAGAAAGTGTTTGGAAAAAATAATCGCAATCATACCCATCCATAATTAAATCACACTAGGTCAAAATCGTGATACCGTATTAATGATCATTATCAAAAAACAGCACAGAGTTTTTTTTAATTATGCTGAACAAGAATTAATGAAGATACGCCTTTGTCAGTTTCTATACAGAGTTTTTGTACAGGAGAAAAAAATGCAGGTATCACACTTCAATCTGCGGTGAGCAAATTCTCTAGTCCGACCTACGGGATGTATCATTGTACCTGCGGGCAAGTAATTTTAGTGCCCAATAGCTCGACGGGCTAGCGGAAATTAGGTAAGTGGAAAATCAATTGGCATCAAATGAAATATATAACATGGTTGCGTCATATATAAGAAAGAAGCTGGAACTGACGACGAGTGTCGACGTTGAACTGGAACTTATTTATTTGACACGGAAGTCGGCTGAAGTCAGTCCTTATTTCGGTCACTCCACAAGAGAGTGACCGTAGTCCTAGTTAGTGTTTCCTGTAAGTTAGTGTGTCCATTTTTACAGTATCTTGTATATGTAGGATACCGACACCATAAAGAATACTATAAGACAAATCTTTGATTTACCGACATTAGACAAGTTGTTAAAAGTATAACATCACTTCCTCTCGGATGGCATACTACAGTTTTTTTTTTGTTTCAACCCCACGCTGTGAATACATTAAATTAGTAATAACAGCTCAATATTACGATTGGTTGAAATAATAATAGAACATGGTGGTAATACACAGAATACCTGCATGACAAAGATGAGTTGGTTTTTGAATTTTAAATTTTCAAACGAGTAAGTTCAAATCGATAGGCCGTGCGCAATTCCGCGGGATTTATCGCGTTAAAGGACGCAAGTGTATCGTGAGAGTGTAATATTGATTTTCTTTGCGCCAATTAGGACGATCATGACATGTGCCAATTTTGAAATTGAAAATGACCTTATTTACAAGATAAATCATCCGTTCCTCCAAATGTTGAGGATATGACAAGCACGTTTCTTTAAAAGAAAGATTAAGCAAGTGTGATTGTAAATAATGAAATGCATGGTCGCTATTAACCTAAAAAAATCCTCGCGTGCTTCGTGAGTAATAATTGGGCTTGTTGTTTAGCCTATAGTAAAGAGCGAGTAGGCATTTGGATGGCGGACTTTGTGCGTCTTCTTGTGGCCTTCTTTGGTTTGCCGTCAGCATTATAATGAATAAAGCCTGATCGTAATTCTTACAAGCAAGAAAAAAGACACTGGATTATCATAAAACGCAAAATAGAGACCAAGCATTGATGTTATAAAAATCTTTGCAAAAATGCTATCAAATAGCTCCTCATTCGAATTTAATGTGATTGAATGTGATTTAAAGCGCCCGCGAAATGACGTTTTTTGTTGGACTATACACTCTGTAACAGGTTTTGAGTGAAGCAAAAATGAACGTTTTTTGAGATTGATCTCCAGCGAAAGTAAGACAATTAAATTTCATACAACGGGCAATTTGCATAACTAAAGGCACGAGTTAGCATTCAGATGCAACGTTAAAAATACATAACGGCATAAAAAAAGAAAAACAAACAAACAAACAAACAAACAAACAAACAAACAAACAAAGAAAAAACATTGTATTTTGCTGATGAGGGTGTGACTTTAGGCAGTATGGTCGAGCCGGCCGTTACCCCGCACACTACGAGATCTCACACTATAAAATCATAACAAAGGTCATACAAGCGCTTAAGAAAATCATCAATTACAACAAAAATACAATAAAAAATGTTTTTGTTATATTTGTTCTTTGTTGTTTAGTCCTTGTTACTTTAGTCAGTCACTTTCTTCTCATGGTTAATTGTTGTTATCGCATCAAGAAAATGTCTTTACGTTTTTGTCTGCAAGGTAATGTTTTGCTTCTTGAGGTAACTTGTGTTTAGTTCCTTTTTCTGGCGCTTTTAAAGTTCGTTTCAATTAGTTATGTCTCCTGTCGAAACTGGCTGGTTTGTAGAATAACCGATGTTGGTTGATTTTCTTTTAGTAAGTCTAATAAGCGATCTCGTCGTTTTTAAAATTTTCTCACAGTGATAACATACGAACGCAAGTTTTAAAATGACAACGTAATCGAAACGTTTAAAGTTAAGAATCGTACTCAGAAATCTTCTTCCTTTTCGAACCCTCTTGTATTAGCGTTACAATATTTATAAGAATCCCATACCGCGCGTGTAGTAGGCTCGAAGATTTGCTGAGTTGCTTTGTTGTAGGTACACGATTAACGAACCCCTTGAAATTAAAAAGAAATAGGAGAACAGATTCTTGTTTTTCACATTAATCGAAAATATAGTCATATTAAACAAACCTATCATTCTTAATTTCAAACTTACTGGTCGCATCATAGAACCACTGCATGCAGATTGTCCATCGTTGATGGTAGACGGCTTGTAACTCGTCATTTGTAGTGTAGATTCCGTCTTCAAGATGTCCTGTATCGGGAAATTGCTAGAAGTGAATCACGGTATTTTCGGAGTAGACATCATCACAGTCTCAAAGTTGAGTTGACTTCGGGGAATTCACCCGTCGGCAAATTGGTTGGCATGGCAACAGAAGCTTTCATGCTTAGGGGAATTAGTCAGAGAGCATCTCGCTGGGCGAAGAGAGGGGACTGAAGACCAAATGTCGTATCATAAGAAAGAAGTTCAAACTGACGATGAGTGTTGACGTAGAACTTAAACTTGTTTGTTGAATACGGTACCGTGGCTAGACCACGGTCCAGCCAACGATACATGAGTCTGTGACTCTGCCTGAGTTAGACCCTGAGTCGGTCCCAGTTAATTTGTCTATTTATACAGCATCTTGCCTTTGTCGGATACCGACGCCATAAAGAATACTATGATTTACTGACATGAGAAAAATACAAAAGTTCAACGTAACTTATCACTTCCCCTCGAATGGCATGCTGCGATTCTTTTGTTTCAAACCCACGCTATGAATTAATTAAAATGGTAATAACAGTTTAATATTACGATTGGTTGAAATAAAAATAATACATGACTGTAGTACACAGAATACCTGCATGACAAAGATAAGTTGCTGGGTGAATGTTAAATTTGCAAACGAGTAAGACCATATGGTCGATATCGTGCTGGTATTTCGTGGCGCCAGTGTTGTTAGAGTCCAAATCGATAGGCCTTGCGCGGGATTTATCGCGACCGATGAGGCTAATGTATCGTGAACGTGAAACATTATTTTTCTCTGCGGCTATTTGGAAGATCTTGACTGTTGCACGAAATCAAAGCGAACACACAAACACTTTCCAAGTCTAACTGGACATAAAATTCTTTACCGAGGTTCAAAATCAAAGTACTATTCAATTCACGGATGAAGAAAACGTTGTTCAGAGAAATTAAAGCTTTAATTTAATCCCGAAAAAAGGAGAAAGTTACGCATAAAAATGTCATCCATCAAGGTTGTATGTAAAAAATCAACTTATTTAACATTAGACTGGTATTAATGCCGTGTGAGTAGGTCTGCAGCATGCATAAACACGCCCCTACAAAGAGCAAAATAAAACAACATATTGCTGTGAAATTCGTTGTAGTCACCGGTGAAATTCTTTGAAAAAAATTACAATTTATTTGGACCATGCCGTGAGTGTTGAAACTGCTCGTGTCAAAAGAAAATCGCGATCGACAAACTTTGAAACACGTGCATGTTGTGCCATTTTGTGTTGTTTGTTGTAATATTTATCTGTGTCCTTAATAAGTAAATGCGTATGGGGAAATATTTGTCACTGTAGCAATTTGAAAATTCGCTTGCTACTGATCAGACTTCTGCCTGTTTGACCAATTCCTACCATGTGTGAATGTTTATACAATGTGATATTTTTGTGCTGACACAGTGAGGATCGCAATCGTAATTGATTAACAGTGTGGCAATGACAACGACACTTATCATGCAGAGAGAGGACTAAGTTCAAGGAATATTCAACACAAGGAATATTCAACAACAGTCGGCATGAACGTCACATATTTTAGCGACCAGAAATAGCTGTAGGCCTGATTAAATTTCTGTCATCTCACCGCCGCATGTGACAGACCTTGTCCAGTCCTAGGAGGAGGGGAGGGTAGGGAGCGTCCGCGAGTGACGAATCTTAGAGTCTAAATATTGAAAGCGCCAAAAATAAATCTTGCCTGACTTTTGAATTGAAGATTTTTTTTGTTGCAGGTGTGTGTGGATGCTGTGTTTCTATCTTTTCGTACTTTTGCTTAGGATAAATGTATTTTAGAAAGTCTGCCCTTAAGCCCGAAGAAACTGACCATTAACTTTGTGATATAACCGGGGTTATGATGGTATTGTCGGTTACGTTGTAGCGTGTCGGAATCGGCAAAGCCAGTATTCTGATGTTGATGGGATGCAAGGAAGTCGAAAAAGGTCGACTGGAGAGGCTCGGGGGACACGCCCGCATTGCGTTTTTGTTTTCTTTCGCGATATGTCATAATCACGCGCGCTAAACGCAAAAATAAATGAATGTTACTGTTTTATTTCTGTGATTTTGCAACATGGGCATTTCACCAGACCTTTAAACAACATGAAAAATTAGCAGCAAAATGGCCGCCCAGCTACCATATTGGATGGTATCGCAAAATAAATTGACGTCCATATTAGCTGTGATATCGCAGCGGTACTTGTGGCGTGTATCGAAAGCGCTTTGGTCATTGAGGCCATCGTCACAGTCCTGCTGCGAGCCAAACTATTGGCTTCGTTGGCAGTTTACTACGAAACCGACGGTGTCATAGATTTAGCTCACAAAATAATGAACTATATTAGCCTTTGAATAAATAAACGTGTATCATCTTTATCATTGACTATCTGAGACTCATTCTGTACGCCTGCTAACTTCCTTGATGATAAGAACGCGTATTTTCGACCATTTTCCCGTGAGACGTCGACGGTTTCTGCGATATTTGCCCGATCGCGCGTACTATGCCCTGAATTCGTTGGAGGTCAAAAGTTCAAATTGGAGCAGGAACCATCGACGACTCACCGAAAAACGGTCGAAAATACATGTTGTCACAGTCGGGTTCATTAGCAGGAGTAGAAGACGAGTCGTAGATAGTCAGTGATGCAGTAGGTATAATTTGATTTATTCCAAGCTTTATCTATTTTATTATTTTGCGAGCTAAATCTACAACACAGGTCGGTGTTATATAAAATGCCAAAAAAGCCCATGCGTTGGCTCGCAGCGGGACTGTGGCGATGACGCCAATTCCCCAAGCGCATTCGATACACGCAACAGGTACCGCTGCGTTATCACAGCTAACGTGCATATGTACAGTACTATATCATGTGTTTTGCTAAGGTTGGGGAATATTGGTAAATGATTTTGGAACACAGGTAACACTGCTGCTGTTTCTCTATTTGATTTAATTGATATAGCAAGGGAACCTCGATAAAATGACGGGGGAACCCCGGTAACACTTACCTGCTTACTGCCCTCAGTAAAAACACTGATATCCGTGCACAAAGTTTGCAGGAAATCGGCTCAGGGATAACAGAGAAATGGCTGCTGACGGACAGACTGGACCCAATCTATAAATCCCCGTCGAACTGCATCCGCAGGCTCTAAAAAACATGAGCTCTTTCAAATGGAGATTCATACCTCTTTCACTATCTGAGAACCCACTCTAAAGGATGGCTGAACTTTTAATCATCTGACTATAAAGGCCTGCAGGTTTGTGTCCACTTTTTTGTCTGTCTTGGTTGACCACATATTTTGTTTTGTGTTACTGAAATTTTCTAAATATTGCTTGGACCAAAGTAGGCTAAAGCCAAGTCACAGAGTACACTGTCCACCCATCCTGAATTTTTTCCTACAGATTAAAACAGAACAAAAGGGGATAAAACTGTTTGTTAGAGCTCTGTGCACATGGGAACATAAAAGTTCATAATTTTGTATGCAAAAGTACACTTATATAGACTGACAGAGATACATATACACACATACACAGAAAGGCACGGAGTCTTACCTCTGAAGCCATGTTCAGCATTGCTAAGACCTCACTGATGTGTACTGCATCACAAACTAAGGCAATGTTGTACACCATCTTCTGTGAATCACAATTTACGACCTTTTAATATCATCACTACCAACCTGTTTATGTCTTTAACAGACCAGTCCTACAAGAAATGTTACATGTGGTGCCAGTCTGTGAACTTCATACATTTTTTTTTCAAATGCCCCCTTACAAACTCACAATGCATTTAAAATCCCCTTCTGATTTGCCATAATTTTGAAGTTTCGCCCCGAGGGAAGGCAAACTGTGGCATGTA
>LD345150.1:0-34589 GCA_001465055.1 Ptychodera flava | reverse complement strand
TGTGTGTGTGACCTTCGGAAACCATGTCCCTATACCTACCACACAATTTCTGAAACAAACTTGCAATTCTAGTTTCCGAGAAGCCCTGTCTCATTAACTTCAATGCTATATTGAGGCATACAGAAAATTACCATATGACTCGCAAGCTCCCAAGTATTTAAGTAGTTGTGAAACATATACAATGGAGCAGAAGGAATGTTGCTCGACATCAGCCATCCTGTCATGTATCTTTGTGTTCAGAGCATTATGTCTTATTGTGATAAACAGATCAAGATATCAAGCTGAATTCACACTTTTGTTGTTGTTTTTTATCTCTAACTCACCATGGTAAATGTGATTGCGAGAATTTGATATGTTTGGATAATTCAAACTTAAAAACTTATCAATATTCTTGTGTGTGTTTTCAAAACGTTTTGCGATTCTCTTACGGCCAGATTTACTGGGAGATTTTATAAACTCAGCTTAACACGAATATAAAAAAAAAACCAAACCAGCAAGAAGGTGTGCACAGTTTGTTACCATTGGAATGCCTACAGTTTGACTAAATATCATCCCTGGAAATTTGATGACAATGTTATCGGTAAGGAAATGAGTCATCTAAATAACTTGTTAATCTGTGTATTTATGTTTGACATCGATGGTGTGACAGAAATATACTCCGTTGCTTGCGATGAAAATTTACAAGTGTCCTTGAGAACAATTTTTGTGAAAGAAGACTTGCTTCACCACCAATGATGTTCTCGATTTAAGTTTGTCATTGTGGATTGTAGCGTACAAAGTTTTTTTAAATACATATTGAATAATTTGCGGTTATGCAGAACAAATACTCAAATTTAGATACAAATTATGTCCATGTTCGTCATTGTAAAACATTCTGTCTCACTTCAATTTGTTAGGTAATATAATTAACCTGCGAGAAAAAGTACAGTCTTATTAAATGGCGCCATCTATAGCGCCACCTATACACTTGTTTGAGGGTTAATCTCTAATATCGACTTGCAGGTCACGTTACTTTCATCATCCCTTTTCTAGTAGATCATAGTACGATCGACTTTCTATAAAGTAACATCTCTCAAAAGGTGTATGTAGGACAACATAGATGTACGTCCGCTTTGAAGGGAAACTAGAACGACCTTGGCTGAGATTTCATTTAAACATGTTCATTATTCTCAAAGTTTTAGCTCTTGCAGGTATTGTAAACCTCTCCTATCATTTTTAATTGTTACATCAATAAGAGGCGAACGTCTTAGCGACCATTTAATAATTCGGCTTTGTAAAAACAATTGTCGTTGGTATACATAATGATTTCAAAATTTAACTTTATGTTTACTAAAAAGTAGTCGCCCATGGTTTGTTCGTCATATCCCCAAACGACACATTGGTCGAGCTAAATAACAGTGCACAGCTAAACTGTACCTACAACATCAGTGGTTATCCGGCATGGTACAAAGGTCAACGAGGAAGCGGTCAGGCAGCGATAACTATAGGAAACAAAATAATTGGTGGTGACCCTCACTATGAAATAATAGGAAACAAGACTAATGTTGAGTACAATCTCCGTATACGAAATGCGCATACAAACCATGAAGGTCACTATGAATGCGGTGATCAGATACATATCGAAGTTCGTGCATCTGCATTTCTTTACGTCATCGGTAAGTCAAACATTATTAACGCTTTACATTTCATGAACACGACTTATTAGCCGATACTCCGAGAGCAAGGAACCGAAACCCTCTTCGTTTTTTTAGGGTACATATCAATGGAAATCCCAAATAATTTAGCAATAACCCACTGACAAAGGATGGTATACACGAGCTTTAGGTACAGTGTTAGACATAGTACACGCTGATAGACGAGTGCTATATAGAGCGGATTGTACCAAGTCGAGTGGACACTTGACTGCGGAGGGGGTTAGTGTTATTATATTATAACAACTTTTGTGTCTTTGTTGTCTTACTTGGGTATTTTCATCATTTAGCCCCAAATGCAGAAAACGGACGTCTAAGAGCTTGAAATTCAGCGCCCTAGACCTAGCATTTTTAGCTCACGTGTTCACATGGGCTATAATCATAGCGATACCTGTCTGTTAGTCCAAGTGTTTGAGTGTGTGTCTGTATGCCTGTCTGCCTGTTTACACGATAACTCAAAAACGCAGTGTCAAGTGAACAAATAGCTCATTTGCATACTTTATGAAGTTTTGTAATTAGTCATATAACTCCGATATAACTGCGCCAAATGTGATGAAATCAGCTGCAGATACTGATCCGAATGATATCTAACTGTGGTGTAAAGTGTTTAGTAGTGTGACGTTAATTTAGGGTTCATTTGCACATTCAAAGAACTTTGTACTTAGGTTTATCACATGAAGTGCCCGAAATCGCAACATGTGTGACGTATAACAGGACGGATAAGAAAGTCGAATTACCCCTGTTCTACGTAATCAACCGAAACTTCTTTCCTGCAAACATGGTACAGTTCGTACATTCACGTCGCGTCACAACACAGACCGACTTGTCGATCGATGCCATGCTAGCTGTCATGATATTTTTGCTAAAAAGTGACCCGATAAATCCAGACATGGAAATGAAAATTCAAGTCGCTAAAACTATAGCTTTGCCTGAGAATCGAATGGGGATACCGTCGATCGTTCTATTGCGCCGTAACGTCGCGGCTCCAGTCGAAATGTAAGGCTTAATGTTGACGTCGTACCTAGCGATCTCGGTTGGCGATAAACCCGAAACCTACACGTCAACGTAAGTTCAAATGAAAAAATGAGTAAGTATAATCTTTGGGAAAGCGACATAGGAGGTGCAAGCACTACGAACAACTTCAAATTTCATTTCATCACACAAACATTCAGATCTGTAAAATCTCGCTCGGAATCAAACCTTCAACGCGGCGTACTTTAGCGAAGACATAAGCTGTCGAGCTGTAACCTAAACTTTGCAGTGCAACGCTTTGGAATCCGATGAATTTCGAAAGTTGACGAAGACAACACTCAAAACATAGTTTCCGTCAGGTAACAACATTAGGATGTATCCACGAGCGAGATGTGTGTCACTGCAACCATCAGAGTCCGTAAGACGAAAACATTGACGACCGAGATCGTGATTGACACAAGTTGACACTAGCGGAGACCAGTGATGGAAACGATGTGGCCACAAACATGCAATGAGATACACGCTATATGTCATCCAACGGAATGTTTCGCGCTCGCCAAGGTCGCAAACCTGTGTGATATTTTCAAAAAGCCACGGCAACTCTGTGAATGAGAATTATTGTTTCGATCGTGTCGTTTGGTTTACTACATAAATCTATTTGTAAACAATCTAAATAACTGTGAATACTATGGCTATCCGTCGATAGCATGGTGAAAACAATGTCTACCATTGGCTGCTTTGCCTTGGCATCGGTACCGCGCGAGACAATGATTGAAAGTTCATGTGACCGAATCCATACGTCTGGCTGGTAGAAATAACCTTCGATATATCAAAATTCTAGTTTGATGGGATTTATGAATGAAAGTATCTCCTGGATAACGGGCCGCTTTACTCATTTAATGAAGGTATTCCGCGTAAGTACAACACAAATCGCGACCAAAGTAATGCAGTTTGTTACAATAATTTTGATCTATCTATGTCAAAAGAAAAAAAGAAGACTATTCATGTGATAAATATATAACACCATGGTATTTTTCTGTTTGACGTCATCGTCATCAAATGTTTTCGCGGAGCCGTACAACTTTGAGCCGAAGGCATTTACTGATCTGACAGATATCTGACTGAGTTGTAATTAGTAGAGTGAAGTTAATTAAGGGTCCATTTGCATATTTATAAATTTTGTAATCAGGTCTATAACTCTGGAATTACGACACCAAACTAGGTGAAACCTGCTAGGGATATTGATCTGATAAATATTTAATTGTGCTATGAAAACATTGAACAGCGTCAAATTAATTAGGGGGTTAATTTGCATATTTAAAATTACAGCATTAAATTTAATGACATGTGCTACAAATGTTGATCTGATACATATCTAATTGTTTCATGAAGCATTGAGCTTCGTCAAGTTAATTAACAGCTCATTTTGCATATTTAAGAAAAGTTTTGTAATTAGTGATTAAACTCTGAGAATACTGTGCGAAGTTGATAAAAGCTGTTACATACAGTGATATAACATATATCTGATTGCTCTGTTAAGAGTACTACTATTAATGAACCTGTTGTAAAACACATGAGCACATTTAGTTCACATTTTGTTCAGAGGTGGTACAATGAAGTTATGGGATCTATTTTTGATGGATAATTTTGACATTAATTGTACCAGAAAACAAGCAGTTTTGAAAAAAATCCGGACGTGCATCACTGCAACTGTGATGAACAGTTGTGCAGAGTGTGTTGCCCAAACTTTAGTAAAGAATATCTGACATACCGTTACTGTGAGGAAATGTCAATTTATTAGTCTATGAACCAATACTAACTTCATTTTAAATAACGGTAGCATATATCGCGCCTTGATTCCGGCAATATCAAGCAAGGTTGAAGATGCACTGTCGCTCTAATGTAATAATTTTATGTAGGTCTCAATTTTAATAATTTATGTAATTTTATATAGGTCTCAATCCATCGATCCATACATCAATCCATTCAAACATATAACCATACATACATATATACATACATACATGCATGCATGCATACGTACCTACATACATCAATCCATTCATACATCCAACCATACATACATACATACATACATACATACATACATACATACATACATACATACATAATATATAATATATAATATATACATACATAATATATATATATATATATATATATATATATATATATATATATATATATATATATATATATATATATATATATATATATATATATATGTTTACATGAAACGCTGAAAACTGTGATGATATTGCGGGAAAAAGGTTAGATGCTAAATTAATGTGAAGAATCTTTGAAGGTTGAATTGATCGGTAAATTGTCTATATTTAAGGTAAGTTAAGAAAAAAAGGAAGCTAGGATTATTGCCAATTTGATTGGTTGCATGGTTATATGTAAAAAAGACTATATTATTTAACGCTTCGATTGGCTAAGTGTTTTCAAGATAAGACACATTGCCACTGAGAATGGTTGCTTTTGTTTGTCCTATCATGCAGCCAATGGACCGCAGTGTGGAGTTAGCCCAGGCTACACAGTAATAGAACAAGAAGAAGTGGTTTTCAACTGTACAATGAACAAGGCTGTACCTCCAGGTGAATTGATTTGGATTATGAATAATGAAGTGGTATCAAGGGAAAATGAATCACTGTTCCATGTCTGGAGACATAGGTTTCTTCGAGGAGAGCACGCAGCTTCACTTGATTGTACATTACAACACTACACTCTTCGGCCACCACTACCCTCATGCGAAGACAAAATACACATTGATGTTCAATGTATGTTAAAAACGTTTATGGGAAATCTTTCTGGTGATATTAGACTTTGGCAACGTTCAAAGATGTTTGCATTAAAACAGTGTTCGTCAAGTTTGTTTTTTTTTCAGTGATGGGTCTGGAATTCTTCACATTACAGCGGCTGTGACGGTTTACAGTGGGCGTGCCAATTTACGATGACAAAGGAGGAAAATAACGAAACTTTAGTTGTTTTTTTTTCGATCAACCCCCTTTTATCACACGCGTGAGATGATGTTTTGCCGAATACTACCTGTCTATCTGTCTGTCTGTCTGTTTAGCTGTCTGTCTGCCTGTCTAACTGTCTGTCTGCCTGCATGCCTTTCTGTGCGATATCACAAGGCTGTTACTATTTGAATGGGATCTACTATATAGATTCTGTTTAGTGAATGACAAGAACGGATTAATCTTTTAAAGTTATTTTGTAAATAACATTATTATTATTATTATTATTATTATTATTATTATTATTATTATTATTATTATTATTATTATTATTATTGTTGTTGTTGTTATATTATAAACACCTTTTCAGTCACATTTTATCAGATAAAGTCGCAATTATAACGTTATAACGTTTTAAGGATGTGAAGAAATGGTAGTTCAGCAGCATAATTTCACTTAAATTCACAAGTTTTGAACTTACCAGTATGTTCCTTGTCAAGTACTCAATGCTAAGACAGAAATGTAAAATCTTCTTTTGTATTACCCTATGCTCATGTGGAAGGTGTTATGAGGTCAAAGGTTAAATAGAGCAAAATAATACATAACGAATTTTTATTTCGCGTCAAAATTATTGGACTCAACTTACTCTGATACCGAAACGTACGCAGAGCAAAACCCAGTACAAACGCAGGTGTGTAATAATGAACAATACAGGCTTTACCTTTTGCATTGTCTGTGCTAAAGCTAGTTTCCTTTCACATATTCATGTTATACCTGACAGTGTGTATTGAGTTTTTAGCTGTAGTTTATACCATTACTTCAGCCCATGTCTTTATTATCTCTAGAATTCCTTGTGTAGACTCAGGTATGTTGACTAACGTTAACCGTGAAAGCAATGCTTCTAATTTATGTAATTATATTGTTCGAACAGATTCCCCTGACGTCGTCATAGTTTACAATAGCCCAAACCCAATGAGGGAAGGGGCAACCTTCGGTGCCCAATGCAAGTTCTCCGATGCTAACCCAGAAGATATAGTAGAAACTTTTTGGATAAATCCCGACGGAGAAAGGTTTTCTGACAGCACGTCACTTTTACTCTTCAATGTCAGCAGAGAGATGAGTGGTAAATACATCTGTGTCATGTCCAATGTCTTTTACAACGGAGTCAAGGGTTATGGAACTGCTACAGTAGACGTTGATGTGCTATGTAAGATCTTGCTACTTTCCTAGATATTAACAGTCATAAACAACATTACTTCTTTTAGCACACAGAAGAAAAAGAGAATATATTTCTACGGAAAATGTTAACAAATGCACTGGGAAATTCTACCAAACCTATTGCAAGTTGTTGACAAAGATATGTGAACTTAATCCTGCAGCAGAATCACAGAATATGTTTTGCCTTTCAGATTCACCTAAAATTTTGTCAGATGGTGCTACATTCAAAGCAGAAGAAGGTGACTCTGTGTTTATGACCTGTACGGCTCACGGATTTCCAACACCTACAATAACTTGGTTCGACGACAAAGACGATGATCCCATCACAGGCGACGAAGAAAATAGAATGATTACAGTTGAGTCCATCACCTTTCAAACGTTGGTGACAGGTACTCTGACTGTCACTGTCGTTGATGGGTCGTATTACGGCAGATACACATGTAAAGCAACGAACAAGATAGAACCTGATGGTAAACAAACGATGGAAATAGTGAAACCAGGTATTTCAGCACATAGAGAGAAACCGCTCACTGCTGACGATAGCATAGTGATGCATATGTATTTTACCGATTTTAACTTTGCTATAATCTGTACTATTTTGATCACTGAGCTGCAAAACTTTTCTTAAAAAATGAAAAAGTTCCTTGAATTTTATATCTGATTTATTTTTTGGTAACAACACTCTCTACAGATTACACAAATTTTATTTTAATTTGTTTAATTTTCTCTCTCATTTCCATTACGAAGTTAAAATATAGTTATGGGAATTTATTAAGACTGCAACTTTAAACTCACAATGGGAACAATCAACAAGTACTTGTTGCGCTGACGTAAATTGCCAAGTGTTAAAATATCAACGTTGCTGACTACTTTACTGTGACGATTTTAGAAGCGAGAATGCCTTATTTCACAGAAATAATTAAAAAATGGAATAGAATATTTATGTATTCACAATCTTTCTCCGGCGGGGGTTGTTCTATAATCATGGCTACACCTGTAATAGTCGATTGTCGTTGTGAACGTCTCCGCTCAAATTAAGCCAGGTCTTATCATCAAGCCGACAAAGACGTTATATACATGCTTGATCATAATAAATTTGAATTAATACAAATTTAGCGTTGAATTATAAACCAGCATACGTCACAGGGAAGATATGTACATATGCCTATTTCTCTGACAATGTCTGCTCATGATGACTTTTTTTTTTTTTAGGTTCAACTTTAAACATCATCGCCATCAGTGTTACATGTTTAGTGATCGTTTTGGTTTTAACTGCTGGAATTGTTCTGGGAATTGTAATGTATAACAAACGTGTAGCCAAGAATGACAGCAGAAACACAGGTAGGTAAAACAGCATTGGGACACCCCTCTTTATCAGTAACACGGCACCCACTGTTTAAACACGGACATGGTGTCTGCATTATTCAAAGGAGATTCATAGACTTGACTTCATACATCAGGCAATTTATCAATGCATTCATGTTATCATAATCGGCTGAACCTTAGCAAATGTCCGATGAACATTTTAGCTGCCTTCATCGCTTTTGGAGAGATTACAAATTGCATATGCATGTATTTAAAACACCTATTATAATAAGATAATGGGAGATGAAATGTAAGAGATTTGGAAACCAATGCCGAAAAACGTGGTGATATCAATTTTTCCACAGAAAAAGGAAAACTATTTCAAATATTCTATAGATTTATCGCTGCGGATAATAATGTAAAAAACTAATTGTACTTGTTTGTTCTTTTTTTTGAAGTGTCAAGACTTTCAATCCATACAGTGTTTGACCACAGTTCCATTTCGCAAGTCAAATTCTAGGGCATTCTAACATCAACTCAGATGAGTTGATACGAAAAACCAAGTTAGGAACATTTATCTGTCGATATGCACTGCTGAAAAAAAATCTAAAAACCTGTTCTGTTTTCGTTTCAGACCATTCAAATGTGAGGTAAGTTTTGCCAATTAGGTCTGCATCATATTTGTTATCGAGGTATTGTATTGTATTCGATGAACTTATACGATAAATACGTTATTAATTCCGATCAACATTTCTTTAAAGACCAGATACAAGTGATTATGCTGAAATACCCGAAAATAATTTCAGTCACCGAATGGAAACAGAAGGTTTATCGGAAGCAATTGATCTCAGTCAATTTGCAGGTAAGACATTGTCCTCCATGATCTTTCTTGGGACTTATTTTGATTTCCTGCAACCGATGATTAGTTGGAAAGGGTTAATAGACTTGGTTCTGCGCCAAAACTATATGTAACTAGAAAAAAAAAATTCAAAAAGGCTACAGTCTTCTTCGGAAATCAATTTTCTTGTAAGCTGTTCACACAATAACAAATGGGACAATAAAATGGAGACCTCGTCAAATGATTGTCGCAGAAGGATGTAATCTTCGGAAAACATCTCAATACAGATAATTTAATAATTTAATGTTAACAGAGATAAGAACGTCGACATTATTCCATCGTTGCCCCATACATACCAGTACCGAGCAAAAGAAAGCGTCTGTACACTTTGTATGACATACACAGTGCTAACAAGGGGGAAGATTTCTCTGACACGTAGGTGTGTTAAAACTTCACACTATGCTGTTATAAGAAATGGCTCAAATTTTTATGCACTAACATTAATATGTAAACTAGTTTTAAGGCAACGTGTGTATCAGCCTATTAAATGTCATTATATACCGGATTTGAACAGATTATATATGAGGCAGTGTTTTGATAGATGAGCACTCACGGATTTTATGTTTTAACTAATCACGTTGGCTTAAGCCCTACACTCACAAATCAAGCCATACTTAGCTTGTGATGAGCATTACACATTTTGTTGGAAAACATTGAAATAGTTCACAGTGTCAGTGCAGATAGAACACTCTCAGAGATGTACTTGGAAAAAAAGAAAACATAAGTGATGATAAAGATACCTTACGTTCATGTGAACAAATAAATATGTCTGTCAATCTTGTTGGCTTTTCATATGTAAGAAATATTTTCACGATGTTATTTAGGTCATTTTCCCTCATGACCAGTTTAATACGAAGCCTAGAATGTCATATTAACTAATATAAAGATTTTTAGAACCGTATATGGCATACCAATGAGAAGTTTAGATTTCTCTACTGGTATCTGGATAGCTTCTTTTAAGTACAGTGAATTAGTTAGACTTTTGCAACAGACTATTTGGGATTTTCACATCAACGTTGACTCCAATACTTTCACGCTGGATTTTGCTTTGTGTACCTTGCACGGTTTAGACTTATCTACATCTATCCTGTGGCCGGAGGATTCACTTTCTCACTCATTAGTGTCTGTCTTGCCTACACTCCCAAGACACTGTCATTTTGGAATTTTGTGGAATCCCACCTAAGATATGTACTTCAATATTTACGCTGTGTAAACTTCCCTCTACATTAAGTTATTAACTGTAAAGAAAAACATTGACTTCAATGCCTTTTTCTGTGGTAACAATGGGAGTTAATTTTAAAATTTGCTCATAAAAAACCAGTGAGAGGCAGAAATATATCAGCAATGGATGTTAGTAGTATATTTCTTCAGATGGTGATCAAGCCAATGTACGTAAAAGCATGTAATTCATTTCCTTAGGAACCTGGACCCGTATCTGATTCAATGACGAGTTCAACGTTTTGCCTTTTCCGTAGGGTTCAGTTTCGTTTCTTTCGAACAATTTCATGCCTTTTTTAGAATCTGACGCATGATCATTAGAATCATATCGCATAAAACAGCCGTAGTAAAGGTTGTCTAAACCGCACTTTTCTTTGTAATCATAAAACTACTATAAAACTACGTCAAAAAATTTGGTAATTCCTATCCTTCTTATGAAATAGTTATAACCATATACTTCAAAAATGCTTTTGCCGTGGGATTGAATATAATGTTTATATATATTTTTTTGATTACCGTAATAGGGATTGATCTCTTAATGATGTTACCTGTGATTCTTTCTGGTGAAATCTTGGCAGTTATTTCAACTTTCTAATGGTTGGGCATATTTAATAGTCATCGTATACTTTCACTGTTTTGCAGAACATGACTGGGTGATTCATATGTTCACCGTGGGTAAAATCAACAATAATATATCGATTGGATAGTTTAAGGGGTATATGTCAGGAGCGACTTTTAAAGTTTTTTTTTAGCTATTTATGCCTCGGAGAGCTGCCTATTGTTGTAGCCAACAATTATCTTAATCAACCGCATCAGGATGACTCTCTGTTTTTCAAATATTATACTTGGTCATTTCAGGGCTGTTCTACTCTGCAAAGTATTGCGAGGTGGTAAATTATAAATCTTGAAGACTTTGCATATAATATTTTTACGGATGTTTTTATAAGTGACAATTTTTCGCAAATGAAGGAAAGCTTATGACGATTATATGTGGCCGTGCCTTTAGATATCTGGCCTCTCCGCTGGGCGACTGGTGCCGTATGTTGTGGTTTCGAACCCGATTGAAAACTAGCCGTATTACATAAGAACATACACACTAATTAATTACAAATTCAACATGATTTGCATCAACAGAAACAGCTGTAGAGAACTTTCAACATGTTGGTGGAGGGTGTATCACGGCAAGCCGAATGACCAAAGTAAGTGAGCTAATATACTTAACGTTCACATTTCTTATAGTTGTGCAATTCGTAAGTGGCCGCCAAGATGGCAGGTAAATGGTCATATCTCATCTCCTTTACGTGTTGTAAGTTTTTTGTGTTCCTTGCCACGAAAAGAGGGTCAATTGCTTCCTTCTCTCAAAGACCGATCTCTGCGATTCTTTATGTGCAAAAAAAATCCAAAATGGCCGCCAAAATGGCTGCTACCGCTACTTCTTAATATATGAGACCAGTTTGTGTATATGGGCAGGTGTTAGGATCCAAGAAATTAAAACCTTTTTATACATAAAGCAGAATCATTCTTGAAAAGCATCGAATGGGCGTCAGAAATCGACAATTTCTACAACAAATATCGAGTTATGTTTTAAAGCACATGTGCAGAATCGCGACCGAGTTCAGTGTATTAACTTCTGGGGTTTTAAGTAAGACGAATTTACATTTAAAGTACATTATTTGCACAAAGGACACCAGAAAATAGACGCAAGCAATTCAATGTGAACGCCAAATAGTATCCTAAAATATTTATGCAAATCGTAACTTAAAGAACTTCTTAGGGACCAAGTTTATGTACACTATATACAAAGCATCGACGCAAGTCGTAACTTAAAGAATGTTTTGGGACCAAATTAATGTTTTACTGTATGTTCTTAAAATCACTCATTAAGAATTAGAATTTATGCTAAAACAAAGAAGGCAAAAAATGGTTTTCACAGCAGATATTTGATGCCTATTTATTACATTTAGTTAGGTTTCATATGTTAAGGCCGTGTTTTTGGCCACCGAATGTGAAAATCTTCCAAGTATATACAACATGAACAACTCAAGTAACAAATATGGCCACCAATGATGTTCATATTACAACTTGTGCATATTTGAGATAATGATGGCATTTTCGACATGTCAACATAGACAATTTAAATACGGTGCAATGTTCTATTGAATGTCCTAAATTTTAACGCATCTATATTTTGCAAGATATATTTATTATTATATCCTTGAAGTTATTTCCATGTTGTCCTAGCTTGTGGGACTACCTTGGGTTTCGAGCCAACACTGTTTTATGACAAATGATTTCGCGAAATAATGCCCCTAATATGATTTCATTTGTTCAGGCAGCTCATCAAAGAGGCAACACCCATGATGAATTGGAGCTCACCACGATTGGTAGTCCTGTGCAGCAGAACCTGTCCCAGCCTATCGATACAGAACAAACGCAATACGCATCATTACAGCCCATACCAACAAGTGAATATCAAAGTTTAAAGTACGTTAGTACGTTAAGGCAGGGGTCACCGTAGAAAAATAATACTATATCTTTTCGATGGATGCGTTCAGAATCGACTGAAAGCTGGTTACGTATTGTAACAGTATCATATGAAACATGGTGACATACATGACTGAAAATCGACATTTTTTTCCAAATCTCGTACATAAAAAGGTTAAAAATTACAACTTGTAAGATCGAAATTTTAATGCTTTTCTGCATGTTCTTGAAATGAAATAATTTGACGTATCTATTAAATATTTAAAATGTCCTTGTAATCATGTTAAATATTGCTCGATTTTTGAAGAAATGTTTGTCAAAAGGAATTAATGTTGAATTAGTCAGGGGTAGATACGTGATTCTCATGCACATGTATATTTAAGGACAATTTAGTTTGAATCAATTTTATCTTGAAGGTGAAATATATCATTTCATCAATTATGCGATTTTTTGGGAGAATATAGGCTGTGGGTCACGTGACTTGGCCAACATCTTTAGATTTGAAAAATATATGTTTATACATACTGAGAAATGTGTTGTTGCCAACTTTTGATCATTCCTATTAAAGTTTCTATAACTTGGTTATACATTTGGGAATGTAAAAAGTCTAAGACCTTGCCTTAACCTTAATGCGCAGGATGCAACATGAAAACAGATATGCAGACTTTCAAATATGAAATGTACCATTTTAGGAGTACTGTTTTGACTCGTTTTGAGGCCAACTTATTTCTCTTTCTTAAATGGTTACATCGTATACCGTAGTCTGTCGAAAATATATGTATATAAACATACAGTGTCTCATTTTTTTTCTTTAAGTTGGGTCGTCATCATTCATTGTAAAGCGAACCGTTAAAGTTTTAATAAGTACCCGTACAGACCAAAACAAAAAAGTCAACGTACACATTGTTCTTTGCAGGTGCAGAGCAGAGTCCTTTTGATTTTTTAGTAAGCCACATAAAATCCGTATCAGCTTTGTGCAATCGGGTGATAATCCACAACATATGAAAGCATTTCATAATTAAAGGGAAAATCAACATCGTAAAATTGTCAACAATGGTTGAGAGAGTCATATATTGAACATTAAATAGAGGCGAAACTTCTGATAGAATGTGGGTACTTAAGATCGATAAAAATCCGTATTTGTTACAGGAACCATTGACATTTTTTTGCATTTTGGATCTTGTAACTATTTTATAATTACTTTTGGTAAAGAGGCGTGTCATATATTTTGCAGCGCAACATTATTTAAACATTTAAAATCAATTTTTTTTTTATAAATTATTTTATTCGGTAATCGCATTAGTACATTGTTTTAAATAAATCCTCGGTCGAAGCATTTTGCCTTGTATAACACATAACTCTGATAGCACGTTTCTGAATCCTATGCACCCCTTCCAAATTCGCAACATTTAGAGGTGATACAGTAATGTTACAGGACCTATTTTTGATGGAAAATTTTGACACACACATATACACACACACACACACACGGACACACACGGACAGACAGACATACATCGCCATGACATTAGCCCACGTGTTCACACAAGTGAGTTAACGAAGGAATGTCGCGCCTCGACTCCAGCTGAATCACACCTTGCCTCTGTGGTATCAGATGTAAAATATTTGTATCACTTTAAAACCTTACACTGGACAAAATGCTTGATATACAATAATATATACACATATACTGATTTTGTACATGTGTCAAATAAGTTATAGATAACAGAAAGTAATATCTTGGCTAGACGTTATGACTGCAAATTATCTAATATGTCATATTTTGCTATCTTCTATTACATCTGAATCTTAATGTCCATTGCCGTATTTGCCCGTATATAAAATGTTTACCTATAGAAAATACTTTGACCTATTATTAACTGTGCTAAATCACAGAGTAATATCATAGACAGAGTGGCAACAGCTATTGTTTAAGGCGTGAAGCGGTTACGTAAGCAATCCATGTTTGCCTCGCCTCACGAAGCTCTTGGCTCTCTTTTCCGAAGAGTGCCGACCATGCACCCTTCGGTAATTTTCGGATTTTCACCAATTGTTAAGCGAAAGTATGTTCGACAAAGCTTGTGTTGTTGTTGTCGTGTGGTGCTGATCGGAATTGATTTGCTGGCGAAAACGGGAGTGTTTTGAGCTTCAGGAAAGTGGGTTTTACCGTTTTAAAAATTCCTCTCATATTTTTATGAATATATAATGAGTGTGTTTGAACCAAATTTGAAAGTCTTTTATTGATACTGTCTGGTTTTACACAATGGTTTACGGTCAGTCATACCGTCTTTTACACGTGCGCCAAGAAAGGACATGTTTATGAAACTG
This sequence comes from Ptychodera flava, assembly GCA_001465055.1. NCBI lineage: Eukaryota > Metazoa > Hemichordata > Enteropneusta > Ptychoderidae > Ptychodera > Ptychodera flava. Next base: position 19,494 of record LD345150.1, on the reverse strand, counting down.
CTGGCGTGTTATGTTTTGATTGGCGTGAGGCAGTATTTCTGGCCTGAGAGCTCACAAAGTAACTATGGTTGCTACGCGACTGGCAGTACGATGCCATCTCGTCGTATGTTTCGCATAATCTCGTGTAATTATCAACAACAAACCAAGCCTCCAAAAAGTTTAACACCTTTTAAGCTCATTTTAATATGAAAAGCCAATAGTCTACCGAGAAGACCATGGAACAAAAGGCATGCAAGTGTTGCCACTCTGTCTATGATATTACTCTGTGGCTAAATAGACGATGAGATAGGGGAAAAAACATGATAGTCACATTAACAACTACTGAGACGGTTGTTAGAAACAAATGTTAATGTATAATGAATACATTATTGTCCTCGATTTCGTCCGTTTTTATATATTTAAGCGAATTATTTCCACTCCTACCGGGAACAAAATAAAAGAGACACACTTTATTAATATGATGAAACAATAACTTGACTTGAAGGAATAAGCAGCTGTGTTAGACGAGCCGTAGATAACTACGTTTCAGAGATGTTTAGACTTAACCATAACGCCTTCATCAACTGATAACAGACATTTGATGAATATGTGACAGCGGAATTGATACTTGTCAGCGAGAGATACGAGTTCGTAAACAACTCATTTGTTTATATGAAAAGGGTTTACGGAAACAGGCGATATTGCACGACTGTTTTCAGCTTTGTGTAATGATATGAAAGCAATTGTTGTAAAATGTTTAGTGACGGAAAATGGCATTGTCTTGAGTCACAGATTTTCAGGTTAGTGCACTGTTAAACGTCGCATTTTCATAATGTAAGATGTTAGGTTCATCTAATCGAAATATGGCAACTAGAGTAATTTGCAAACGTCTTAAATTTCCTCTTTCCACTTGGCAGGTACGGCTACGTTAGGCTCAGCACGTAGCCGGGTTTATATTAATAGTTCGTGTAAGCTCTATGCAGGAACATGATAAATTACTACCGGAGTACACATTGCGGAATTACATTAAAAACAGTGAAATATGGGGTCAACGTGAGTCATTCATTTATAAGGATATTTATAGAGGACTGCGTTCACAAATACTTGACAGGGGTAGGAGTAATTCAAAGGTGATATGAAATTTCTCCGGCTGGAAGAGGAAGATTTCAAGATTATCACTCTTCATACTTAATTTGTAGGTTCCACATTTTGGTAGCTAATCTAATAAAATGATTGAATTATGCTCTTATGTCATCCCACGGCCGTAATGTTAATATATAATTAACTGCCTACAAATGTTGAAGCCTCATGACATTTATCATTGCAACCGTCAAAAATAGTACGACTTTCATCAAATTATTTATAAAAAGATTATAAAAACTGTAACAACGAACGGAAGCTGCAACTGTTAATGTATTTTTCAAATCGATATCCATAACATTAAAAAAAATGTTTCTTGTTATCTCCCTACAGCATGCCAAACCACACAATACTCAGCCTGCTTATATACATACTATTGTTGATCAGTGTTCACACTGATGATCATTTGTTTACGATGCGAATTTACAGGTCTTGACAGGAAGAGTTCCACATGCTTTCAGGAGTACAACAAGATCAGTGTGTCCGAATAAACATAAGAAAAACAAAACTACGGTTGCCTCTATCCCTTACATGTCCCTTTAACTCTTACACCAATGGATAAAGGTATTAGAAAATCAATGATTTTGCGACAACTTTTTTGTATTGAAATCTGTATTTAGTAACTTACTACAGATAAATGTATCAACCTCTGTTTATAGGCTACTCTTTTTTGTCGATCCAGACCTGTATCATAGTTTTGTGTCATGGCCTTTATTAGGTCCATGACAGATGTGACTCGTTTAAATTTTGTTTTTATTTCGTTATGTTTTGATAAGTTTTGTCGTGGTGTAAGCATTGCCTGTATTGAAACATTGAGTCACGCATTGTGAAAAAAGACTTACCTCGGAAGAAGTGGCTAAAGTTGCAAGAACAATGAATATGCAACCCTTTAACATAGAGTACTCTGAAAGATTTTCAAAAATTTTTGACATTTTAATTTAATTGACAACCAAGGCCGATGTTTCCCTATATACCAGGCCCTTTATGTAAATATTGATAAAATCTTGGGTGTGGTCATTGCAACACCACTGCATAGAGTAAAAATTGAGCAAGTACCAATAAACTATATATTTTCTGATTCAGCATGAAATTTCCCACTTTCTCAAACATAAGTTTTGTATTTTCAGGTCACGTGACTGGTCACGTGACTCATTGTGTGACCAGAGTTGGCAAAGAATATGCTGGGAAAGAATATTTGAAGCAACAGGACGTGTTTTGAATCCATAAAATGAATCAAATTTGAATACAGCTGTAATTTTCATAGCATTGTCTTTACATATATGTAACAATAACTACCCTTTACATTATTTATAGGTGTACCTGTGAAAATAATTTTGTCATAAAAGGCAGAGTAAATAATCACAAACATCAGCATTTGACATAATTCTGCATTTGAAAATCAACACATTTTATTTGTAAATACCTTCTTTATGTCTTCCATGCAGAAACATGCATCAAAATGGTTATGATTTATCAAAAAAGAATTGACAATATTTTAAATACATTTTAGGGAATGACATATCACATGACCAATTACATGACCAGTCATGTGGCCAGTCATATTGACAGTATGGCTACTATGATATTTCACTTGGTCATAGTAAAAAAATATATTTCATTCAGTTTTATTAACAGAATATTGCTGTCAATAGAACATATTTACATATTAATCATTCGTTTTCAACAAACATTTCATAAAAAAAAAACAAAAAAACAAAAATCTTGCAAGTAAATGACATCAACCAGGTTCTGAAAACTGTAAACAATCAGCGTGACGCTTCTTGATCAGCTTGACCTTTACGGGTTGAGGTCATGGGTCACGAACTTTGCTCCCGGATTTTGCTCGTACTCGGACGTACGCGGGCGCAATCGCATTCAGGCCAGGTCGGAATACATTTATCTTGGTCGCGCTGCGTGCCGATGCCGAAATTACAGGATTTTAGGGACAAACACGAAGCAAATACCCCTATTTAACTGTGCCGGATATTTCCAGCACTAAAGGTATATGGTAATTCAAAATGGCTCCGGATATATCCGGCGTTCAAGGTAGTCAAGGGGTTAAATACATGTCTTCCATACTGTTTTTCTGTTTATTAACACGCGTTTCTTTTTGGTTTTACTCCCGATATCTTACATTGGAACACCAATTATTCACTTTGAATATTAACACAAGCTGTATATTATTAATAAGAAAAATAAATTGCAGTCAAGACATCTGTTTACAAGCATTGAGTTCTTTAGGGGATAAAACCATAGATAGGAGTTGAAATAAACTGTAAAACCACTGTAACATAATCAAACTTTTAATCTATTGTCATTGCTTTAATAAATATTTGGCACTACAATAGTGGGGATATAATAGTTTTTGTTTATATAGAGACGTGGGATTTGAAATGTTTTTTGAGTGTGTTTGAAGGGATTCCAAATGCAATCCCCCAGTATATGTACATGCACCCTAGAATACAACATGATGGATAAATAGAGTTCAGAAAGCGATATAAAATTCTTACCAACTATTCGCATGCTGGCGATAATTCACGACCTAGCACATCATTGTCTGATTATAGGAGCAAAAACAACATAGTAGAATTACCGACGCGTGCTGTGTGAGTCATAAATTTGAACATTAAAGAGAAGTGAAACATATCGGATGGAAGGGAAGGTAATACTGATAAGTGCTTAGGTTTCCTTATGCGATGTTGCCGATTACAAATAGTTCTTATTTTTCCTTGGCTTTTTCTCACATAAAAGCTGATGTAAATTGAAAATCATTTTGTTTAAACATATATCTTCATTTCTATCTGATCTGTCGAATTTATAACTTTCGTGTAAAATACCGAAAACTAATGTACTTAATACATTTTACTGAGATTTATGTTTTTCTGTCTGAGAAAAGCTAGTAACTATATCAACAATGCCTTGTTTGTGTCTTTCTGATGATACTCTTTGTCGCCTTCTGTATTTGCAAATTCATTACTTTTGGCTGTATTTCCGGTTAAAGTTCACGTAGCTTATTTGGATCTAACGGGCATACTTTGCAATTAAAAATAACATTCATTTTACTTTCAACTTTGCGCTCGCAATATTACAAGCTAAGTAATGGTTTAAACACTGTCACAATATTCATAATATTGTGATGACTTCGAAATGTATGATCATCTTTCATTTTCTAAAGAAGTGTTGATCGATAGAAAACGTTCAGCAATGGCTTCCACAGGAGCCTACCGTCAAAATAATTCAACAATAGCTATTCAAAACTACTTTACATTCAAATCTTCCTAATCTATATTAATTTCGAAGGGAAATGAACTTATCGCGCCCAATAAGTATAAATTGTTGTTCATACAGCAAACAAGGATTACATCTTTACAGCGGATCTTTCGATTGAGTACTAAAACAAAAATTTACTCAAACTATTTAAGAGAAAAGTTATATTGAATCGCCTGATTGTTTTAATAATATACAAGGCAAATAAATCAAACACGATTCAATATATGTGAATAGATCTAGGGGAAGAGAGTTGGTTTAGAGATAGCGGTGCTCGTCTTGGATTCTGGTGAACATATGCCTCTCTTGAGGAAGAAGTATAGCAGTACACTTGGTACGCATGATGCATTTTAGACAATGAAGTTAAACAAAATAACGTTCTACCAACTTGATGTTTCCCCACAAATCTATTTTTCAGGTAATAAACGTTGCACTCTGATTCCATATTTTGTTCTATGCCATAAAAATGTATAATTCCGAATTTCAGCGTAGAAAGTTAGAGCAAAACCGTGTAATAGCAAAAAGGCTTCGGTTGCGTATCACCATGCGGTACCAAATCACTTGATCAAAAATAAAACATATCGTTTAACTAACAAAATCTAGCCGGAAAGTCGATTGTAAGGAATTGCTGCCGTGGAGACAGGATATACATCGATATATTGAAAAAATCCCAGTGCTTTCAACCCCCCAAACCGAAACAAACGTTTTCCGCTACGATTATATTGTTATTTATCAACAAGCGCCACTGTTTCCAGCAAAAGAAACATATTTTATCCTACAATTTAATATATCAAATAGATTCTCTTGCAGCTAAATAATGTGTACTGCACGGGAGAACTAATTCTCTATCCAGAGCTTTCGACAACTATCCAGCCGTCTTCCTCAAAGTGTTGATTGGCACCCCTGCGCATGCGTGATCTTAAAATATTATCCCAGATTCGAGGAAGTTTATACCGTCCGCCATCCCGATTTAGCCTTGGTTTATGTGTTCTTATATATATCGCTTCCTTAATACCTCTCTTGAACCAATCCGGCTCTCGCTCTAAGATTTTCACATTTTCTACCATGAAATTATGACCCGGGGAATTATTGCGAATAATTTAGAAATTTAGAATTTAGAAACATCTGAAGTGACACAGCTTGGACAACATGTTCTTTCACTCGGGCTTGCAAGTATCGCTCTGTTTCTCCGATATAGTCCATTTTGAATTCATTATCTCCACAAACCTCACATCGGATGTGATAAATAGGACCACATACGTCTTTCGATGGTGTTTGATCATTCTTGGATACCAGTAGTTGTCTGATGGTGTTAAAGGGCTTAGCGTGTAACTGCATATCATGTGTTCTGAAAGTGTGCTGCACTATTTCTGTGAGGTGTTTGATATATGGAGCTGTTACATGCACCTTCTTTTGATTTCCATTGCTCTGTAATGAGTTCGTGTCACTAACTCAGCTTCATATGACTATAGAAACAAATCTGCACGAAGTGGTGCATACTTTGTTCCCATTGTAATGCACACAGGTTGCCTAAATACCATGCCTGCAAATTTGATTAATATGTTGTCGATGAGAAAAAGAGGTATCTTAATTACCTCAACTTATGTTTGGTACAGTGTTGTGACTGAAATATGCCACGTTGCTTATGATGATAATGTACTTGTATCTACGAGATCCATTACTGTGAAAGAAGGATTGCTTCTCCAGAAGTAATGTTCTAGATTTAAGTTTTCAATTTGAGATTGTCAAAATAGAAAAAATCACAAATAAAAGTCAATTAAAAAATATGAGTGCATGCAAGTCAACTGATAAAATTGACAATATGATATATGACCATGGTCGTAATTGCAAAACATTATGTATCACTTCACTTTGGTAGATGAAATAATGCACGTGCGAAATAAAGTAATGTCTTGGTAAATAGCGCCACCCTGTACACCTCTTTAAGGATTAATCGCTGTTCCCGATTTGCACCTCGCGTTACTGTCACCATCTATTTAATGAAAGATGCATAGAACGAACGACGTTCTATAAAGTGAAATCCCTAAAAGGTGTATGTGGAGACAATAGAGATGTACGTCCGCTTTGAATGGAAACTAGACCAATTTAGATCGAAATTTTATTGAAATGTTTATTTGCCTTAGCGCGTTAGCTCTTGCAGGTAAGGTAAATCTCTCTTATCATGTTTAATTGTTACATCGAAGAGAGGCAAACGTCTTAGTGATCGATTAATGACATTGCATTGCTTTGTGTGGCAATTTGAAAATGGTGTAAATAATGATTTCGAAATTTAACTCTCGAGCTATTTATGTTTACTAAATAGTCGTCGCCCGCGGCTTGTTCGTCATAACCCCAAAAGACACACTGGTCAAGCATGGTAACAGTACACAGTTAAACTGTACGTACAATGTCCGCGATTATCCGGTATGGTACAAGGCTGAACAGAGAACCGGCACGAGAGCGATAACTATTGGACAGAAAGTAATTGGTAATGACCCTCACTATGAAATAATAGGAAAAAAAAATAATGTTGAGTACAATCTCCATATACGAAATGCGGATATGAACCATGAAGGTATATATGAATGCAGTGATGAGATACAATACGATGTCCGGGCTTCTGCGTTTCTTTACGTCATCGGTAAGACAAACATTACTCACGCTTTACATTTAATGAATATGCTTGACTAGCCTATACATACATACATACATACATACATACATACATACATACATACATACATACATACATACATACATACATACATACATACATACATACATACATACATACATACATGCATGCATGCATGCATGCATGCATGCATGCATGCATGCATGCATGCACATCATAGATACACACATACATCATACGTACACAAGTACATTTGATATTGAACACAACTTAAAAAGAAAGAAACTGGGATTATTAGCCATTTCCCTTTTTTACAATAATAATTAAATAAAGGCAAAAATATTCAACCGCCGATTGCCCGCAAATAGCTTTCGAGATGCGGTACGTTGCCGCTGAGAATGTTCGTTTTTATTCGTGCTATTATGCAGCCACTGGACCGCAGTGTCGTGTTAGTCCAGGCTACACAGTTATAGAACACGAAGAAGTAGTTTTTAACTGTAAAATGGACAAGGCTGTACCTCCAGGTGAATTGATATGGATAATGAATAATGAAGTGGTATCCAGAGAAAATGAATCACTGGTCCATGTCTGGAGACACAGCTTTCCTCGCGGAGAGATCGGGACGGTGCTGGATTGCAGTTTACATCATCACACTCTACGGCCACCCCTGCCATCATGCGAAGACAAAATACACATCGATGTTCAATGTATGTTAACAGCTTTTATGGAAAGTCTTTTTTGTATTATATGATTTTGGCAATGTCAACATCTGTTTCAAATAAGTTTTTTTTTTCACCTTTTTGGGGGAAAGTGTGGTTGGAATATTTTTCTTCACGGTGGCGGCGAAGGTTTGACCATTTTTTTAATTAGCATGCTAAGTTACAAAATGGAATTATCAAGAAAGAACATGACTAGAGTTTTAGTTCTTAAGGCAGATTTAACGTTTTTAGCTCAAGTTTGAAAAAAACGAGTTAATGACGCTCTGTTGTCTGTCTGTCTGTCTGTCTTTTTGCCTGTCCGCCCGCCTGCCAGCCGGTTGCGCGATACCACTGCAAGGCTTAAAGTATTGAAATGGAGTCTGGTACATTAATTCTGTAAAATATGGCAAGAATCGACTTGATAGTTTTACACATGTGAGCTATCCATATTAAAAGCCAATAGAGACATGTATTTTAACCCGCATTTATGATGCAGTGAATTTCGAAATAGCTTTGAGTTACAACGTGCTTGGGTGATAAGAAAAACGCTCCTGGCGGTAGAAAATGACGCCACTTGCATTCAATACAAACGTTCTTCTTCGACAAAGTTTGCAACAATTTAACCCAATACGACGTTCACTGTGCCAAAGTCAATATCGTCAGTGTCGCCGCGCTTCCATCGAAAAAACTCACCCGAACATCGACTGTGTGAACATTCTCATCTCGCCTTTATCACATTTCCCGTCGATGAAACTGCACAGAACGCAAACGATATGATTTTTTCCTCGTTAAAGAGCATTAGTGGAAGGCTCCATTAACTTTGATGGTACTTGAAACCTGAGTTGCTGCCTGCCAACTCGGGTGACAAACAGAAGACTTTTAATCCCCAAAGGTGTTAATTTTCCATTCTTGCGATTATCTTATCGAGCTGGTGCTATGATAGGAACGTCAGGGCTGTAACGACTCACTCAATACCACGGGCACACACATATGCTTGCACATGGAATTATGTTGACAGGAAAAGTGAACTGCCCTCTTTTCAATGCAAGTAATCTAGTTTCTTCTTTAATTTAGGCTCTAAACTAAGTTTTAGAAATATCATGCCCGAAAATCCTAAGAGAGTTTGGCCGGTTGACCTCGTTGTTAATTTTATGCAGGAAATTACAATAACAATGCTTGGTCGAATGACGCAGTGCCTTGAGGGTGGGATCGCCAGTTATATAGGGGGGGTACCTTCCCGATGGTGATAAGTGGTGCAGATTACCGTCGCCTAGGTGACTGGCGTATACGCATGCCAAAAGACACCTATGGTTGATTTCCTGTTGACCAGTCGAATGGCAGAGTTGCAAATACCTGGACTGAACCATTTGGTTTTTTGTGGGTGTCGGTGGTACTTTGCAGTAAAAAGTAAAGATGCACAGATATTGAGTTTATTGTCTTGTTTATGAGCGGCCAGTATTTCCAACAGCATGAATTACGTGCATTTGCCCTAGAAGAAATAAATAATTTCGAATAAAACATCGCGAATGTAACCACATGCCCTAAGCTTGACACCTGCCCCAAAGAACCATGGAATCACCACACTTTCGATCGAAGAGATGAGTTTTGCCAAACCGCGTATACAGAAAAAGTGGCAGATGACTTTATTTTTAGAACCATAGACAGTATAGCGAGATGTAAAAAATGTGAAAGAGGCTCTCCACGTAACTATCCTAAATGTTTTTGTGTAGAGTTTGTGTTTGATTCGTTTCGAAAATGTGTTCCTACATTCTTATCTGATTGTGTGTGTTAATAAAAATGTTTGTTTCGCTTTGGATATTTGTAGAGAAGTTTGGATTAGTGTGTACGGTAATGTTTTGTTTGTGTGGGGAAAGCTTATGGCGAGACGCAGCCGGACCTATGTTGTTACAAAAGTTGATAAAGTCGCCCTTTGACGATCGCGTTTCGAAACCCGAGTGTGGTTTCTCATCAGTCGCAGTGTTGATTCATTCCGTTGTTTGTGTATGTGAAAATTTATTTTAATGCATTTTAGTGGTCTTGGTTTTCGATTCGCGAGGTAAGTATTTGCTCACGTTGTGAGTCCGTTTGGTGGTTCGGTTTGTTTGTTCTATATTTCTTTACTTCGGTAAATTTTGCTTTGACTGGTGTGTCTTTTAGATTTTTGCGGAGGTTTGTGAATTTTTAGGCAATAAGTACCACTGCGGGGTACGGATTTTATGTTTATTGGATCAAGATACTTACAAGTATCCTGGTTGATGTGCTTGTTCTCGTACATTTTGATTAATAGTTCGTTTACTTTGTTTACTGTTTCTTCTTGCTTGTTGTGTATAATACTGAGTGTTGCGTAATTGCCTTTGGCATTCGAGTACGTAATCTTTTGTGTTGACAATGACGAAAACCCGACCCTTGTCGAAGGGATTTTTTTCCCGAAATTTTTCTATTGTTTTCAAGCTAGTTTATCGCGATTCTTTTAGCGCGACATGTTTTGTTTCCTTCTTTGAAAGGGCATCTCTAGAAGTGCGAGTTTAGCAGCTTCACATCTTTCAAGGTTTTGTTTTTTGTTGTTCGTGGAGCCCAATTTGACTTTTCTTTGAATTGGTGTTGTTGCGATTGTTTGTGTCTCACGACGTAGCGTAGACATATTTTACGACGTTATTTGTTGAAATCCTGAGGTGGTTTTATTCTATTCGGTTTTGTTGGTGTCCGAATTAATTTTAAGGCTTTTGCCTAGTACTATTTCACGGAGTTTCATAGTTTGAGCGATGATAGGTTGTTGTTGAATTTCATGTTGCTGTCGGCTTTTCTTTGGAAATAGCTGATTTATTTCCACTGCCATTTTTTCTGTTACGTTACGGTGATTGTTTATTTTGTATTTAATGTTGTGTTACAGTTGTTTGTTATGTGTAAGATTTGTGTTTGTGTGTTCTATGTAATTTTATGGTTTTTTTAGTAGTTCTCTTTTTGGAGTATTTGGTGGCCCTGAAAAGGGCCGCATGGTATGGGTTTTTGTTAGCGCTTGGCGCGTTTGTTTTGGCGATAAGCCTAGCTTTTTTATGCTTCTTTTCGCCGATTCGATGTGCTTGGTGAGTAGGTGTTTGCCGCCTACTTGTCACTGTGTGTGCGTACATGGACGGTCTGCATAGCCCTTGAATGTGGTCTCTATTTTACAATCTAACTTACAATTTAGGAGTATATATCAAAACTGATAAATGATTTATGTTTTCACATGGGTTCACAAAATTTTACGGCTCGGACTATGATTTTACAAGTTTCTATAAAAAGTATAAGGTGCGGGGTATGATATATTGACTGATTACTGTAGCTATGATAGGCTACATTCAGGACGGGCAGTTTATTAGGCAAAACAGGTGGTTTTCACCGTGGGCAGAACTCGGTGCAATGATACTGAACATTAATAGTACGCCTGTCACCTTGAAGGTAATGCTGTAGGTGAAACAAGACTTCAAACGCACGATGGTACAAACAACACCACAAGTGAAACGTACAGATAGAAATATACGCGTTCCTACGTTGTGCCAACCCGGGCCACGCGATTAAAATATGACTGATAATGCTGGATAGTGTTAATTGGGTCGGTAAACAGTCAATTAATAGTTTAATTGACTACCTGGGTGATTGGCAGGTCGTGTCTAACGACGCATATGCAAAGCAGGCCAAAAGACAAAAGCCCCGAAAGATATTGACAGCTGGCCAGGGGTCACCATAAATACGTAATGACGCTTCACTACGCAGAAACTGCGTAGTCAAGCCCTTCTTAACCGGTCAAACTCTCTTGGCATTTTCCCTCATGTGGTGAAACAAAATATCGTTCTTCGTTCATTTTCATTCAAGTTTTCTATTTTCGGACGCTTCACTTCAGTAACGCGCATTGATCATATATGCAAATGTGATCAGAACAGCATGGAACGCTCTTTCCACGTGGCGAGATTTTTCTTGCACTTGCAAACAACGTAACCAGTGAGTAAGGACTCCAAGAGCTGCGCGTATCCTGTGACATTACATCTCCTATAGAGCGAATTTAAGTCAATTAATTGCTAGCCGGATCCGTCTGTAGGCCTAAACAGTATGGCCATTCGTACAGTATAAGAAAGGAGAGATAGTAGAGGCAGTTGACGAGGCCGGTCGGTCGACGGCACAATTTTCAGTGATTCAATTCACGATATTAATTTCACAATAAAACGAATTCGCGAGCTTACTATTGATTTTTGGTGATGTTGAATATAATTGAAAAAGAGAGCTAAATTCCAGTATTCATGTTTGATAAAATTCCAAATTGACGACACCCAACGTCAACCTGTACGACACCGTATGTGTACAACACACCTGCAGTAGACTAGTCGATTGTGACACAGAAAGCTAAAACACAATGCAATATCGGTCGACCCACAGTCCCTCTATCCATGCATTTTTGCAGTTGTCTTTCCTATTCTGCTCAGTTAACAGACATGATTTCAAAGAATATTTCACAGAAAACATATTTAGATCATATTTGGAGGCACTGAATACTAACATTGCAAGAGAAAGGGACGACAATTTTTTTCCGGTGTGATTCCAGCCGTTGCTTGTGCTACGTCAACACACTCGCAGCGATCAACCCCAGAAATTATCGCACACTACCATAATTTACGATGGGAGAAGGATCACGAAAAACAAACACCGATTTCAGGATATGATAATTTCTGTCTTCGTGTCGTAGATGGACGCAGAGAACACTTACTAGAGCCAAAAACAGCGAAAATTCGAGAAAAGCGTACACACAATCGGGGACTGTGGCATGAAGGACAAACCCAAGCTACGTACGCATTATCACGTGACTGCCCCTCTATTGCGGTTTGGCTGTGCGGTCTAGGTGATTGACACCTTGTACAATAGGCGTTTCCAGACCGGTGGATAGAGGGAATGTGGTCGACCTGAAATTTGACACTGAGATCGACGTAGTGTTTCAAAAGTACGAAAAATGAGACCAAGCAATTGTTTGTTTATTTAGATTTGATCTAAAACCTCCGGCAACCAACAGACAAAGTCCTACTCTTACGCAGAAAATCAAAGTTTTCAAGCGTAGACTCCCGCGAAGACTTTCCCTTCCGCTTAACCACGGCCCCTCCACAAAACGCGATGTCGATCTATGATCGACTATGGATGGATTGACGTGGCCTTTCAAAAGTATGAAAAATGAGACTCAGTAACTTTTGGTCGCTTTACATTTGATCAAAAACCTACCAAACCCATCAGACAAGGCCCTTACTCTTACGCAGAAAACAAAAGCTCTGAAGCGTCGACTTTCTCTTCCGCGTTTGAGACTTTCTTCTCTTTCGCGTTTGAGAGAAACAAACGTCGGCTTTATTCGGAAATGGCCGGCTATTGGTGGGCGTAATGTCAGTCAAATGGTAAGCTGCACCCGATAAGAACGTCGGAATAATTCGGGCTTTAGTCGGGCAAGCAAGGATGACCTCGAGAGCGATTCCCAGTACAGTACACTTTCGCAGATCGCGGTACTACAGGCTGATACTAGATAGCAACAAGTTCAGCGCGTAAATTGCTAGACTACATATAGCCACATAGGCTATCTCCGGCTTGCAAGACAACAAATATCAAAATGTTATCATCAAAACCAGAATTTCGGGGCTAGAGAGCGAAATATTGCTGAAAAGTAGCCGGCCAAAATACGGAAGTAGCTTGTCAATTTGGCCGGCATCCGGCTAAAAATGAACACGCGGATTCAAACAGAGAGGCTTGTTGCAATGGACAAGTAGCCTTTGGCTTTTGGCCTGAAAAAAAAGTGAGTGTTCATTGATAATTCAAAGACTGGATCCGTTGACACCAAAGTCTGCTGGTGATTGTCATTGCATTGCATGCACCTTTCCGCAATGTGAGTCTGAACTGAAATTGAAAGAGTACGTTTTAGTAAAAGTCCTGTTTTGTTGTGCTGATTTTCGCTACCGTACTTTCTTTTATAGGGGTATAAACATTCATACAAAAATAGCTTTTCGTATGCAAAATCAGCGTACGTTAATTAACTGCTAGTATTGTTTAAACAGCATTTTATTTGAAAGGGATTATATAGTACCATCGTTTTTGTAAACTCTTCATGCAATTTTATGAACTAAATGATGACTTCAAAGTAACAGCAAGTGCTGGACGGCATTTTTAACGCTGGTCGGAAATCACGAGTGCCGGACAAGAGCCGTCACGGCATGGGCAATGCTAAAAGTAGTTCCAGCATTGCTAATGTTTTGCTTACACTAAAAGATAATCTGTTCGCGTATGTTGACATAGAGATTAATCCTCGGATAACCAACTCGGGTTACTCGGGTACGTCCAAGTTAATGGAGCGTTCCCCTCATGGTGTACATACGGGTCCGTACACCGGTTGGTGTTTACTATACTGAATTGTTCTTTGAGAGAGAACAGTGGATGTCTTTCTTGGATCTATCAAAGGGGAACGTTTGAAGTGGATGCAAATGGAGTTATTACCTTACGTGTTCACACACGTGAGCTAATGTAACAGCGATGTCTGTCTGTCCGTCCGTGTGTGTCTGTTTCTGTCTGTCTGTTTTTCTATCTGTTTGTTTGTTTACACGATAACTCAAAAACGCTTGAACGGATTCAAGTCAGATTTGGTAGACAGGTACCATATGCTACTTGCAAGAACTGATTAGATTTGGGTTAGCATGGCTTGCATATTAATGAAGTTATGCAATAGCATTTTTTCATATAATGGTTTGCCTATGAAGACAGTAATGACAGTGTCGACATATATCAAGAAATACTGCACAACATTTCATGAAACTTTTCACAGATTACACTCTGAAAACATTATGATGGTACTGTGAGTGTCATTTCAAGTATCTTCTTATTTGAATAATAATAATAATAATAATAATGATAATAATTAATATAAGTATTATATAGAAATAATAACGCGAATAATAATAGGTTCAATTTCTATGAAAATTTCACCATTGGGGTATTTTGGGTCGAAAAGACCAAATATGATATCGATTTCACTGCCCCATGTTTCCATGGTAACCATTTTAGGGGTTGAAAATTTCAGTTTTTCTAATATCCCATGAAAATATACTTTGATTGATATGAAAATTATCTGGTGGGGGAGTTCGGGTCAGAGAACACAAAAACCAGACTTATTTTAATGTTTCGAGTTGCCATGGTAACTATTTTGGGATTGAAAATGTTACTTTTTACCTATTCCTATTAAAGAACTATTGATTGATGTAAACTATTGATTGATGTAAACAATTGATAATAAGGGTTTTTCTGGTTAGCACACCAAAAAATCACACTCATTTTAATGTGAGATGTTTCCATGGTAACCATTCAGGAGTAAAAATTATCAGTTTTTCAAAGATTCAACGTAAAATCCAGTAATCAACAGAATGTGTTATATCAAAGGGATATTTTGGTTTAGAAAGACCAAATATCCAGTGTAAAGATCCAGTAATCAACAGAAATATTATACCAAAGGAATATTTTGGGGTAGACAGACAAAATATGATATCCATTTTTACTGCCCTGTGTTTCCATAGTAACCTATTTGCATTTTAAAATTTCAATTATTTTCCCAATTCCATTAAAAGTAATCCCAATTACTATGCAAATGTTCTCCTAAGTGTATTTATCACAGCATGAACTCCATGTTCATTTTTGTTTTATGTTGCCATGGTAACCATTTTGGTAACCACATTTTTTTTACTTAAAACCATAGACCCTTGAGAGGATCTATGTTAAAACATAATTTACTGTTTTTTATTTATTTTATGGATTTCTAAGTAACAACTTTTAACATTTGTTCTATAATAATAATAATTGTAATTTCTTTGCCTTCATTCTAGGAAGAATAATTATATATTGGGGCCATTCTGGTCAAAATTGTTTTCCATTAATTTTAGTGTGTTCATTTAATTTTATATAGACTAGAAATAATTTTTCAAGCATTTTTAATTTTGTTTCATGCAGTCATCCCAAATAAGTGTTATATAGTATAGTACTAACTTATTATACATTCCTCGAATTAAGTTTATGCCTTCAAATTAACTTTATGTGCTAAAATTAATTCTACTAGTGTCCGAACCCAATTCCCCTTATCACCCAATGTACCACTATTTATCAGAAGCAGGAACAGTAGCGCAGTTTTTTTGTTTTATTTAAAACATAATTCACTGGTACATATTTATTTTATGGATTTATAATTAACGACGTATTAATGTTCATTTTATTATGATTTATTTTGATTTCTTTGGCTCATTCCAGGAAGAATAATGAAGACAAATTATTTCTGAGTGTTTAACTAAAGTAAAATTATGGCCATGTAATGGTACATTACTTTTTTTGTGACCTGGCGTGACCCCATAAACTCTATGATTTGCTAGATCTCCCCTTTCCATGGTAGCAATGGCTAAATTTGAACATGGTCTCTGTATAGCTTTAAACATTTTTTAAAACATTTTTTGTTTTATTTAAAACATAATTCACTGGTACATATTTATTTTATGGATTTATAATTAACGACGTATTAATGTTCATTTTATTATTATTTATTTTGATTTCTTTGGCTCATTCCAGGAAAAGATATAATTTAAGTGCTACATGGACATAGGAAAAAGTTGTTGAATACTCACTGTTTCAGTGAATCCGACATGATGAGAGTTCTCAAATCAAAAACTTTTGCCGTGCTTGAATACAAATGTCTTCTCATTAAATTACGTCATTGTTATACAAGAGTTAGCATTCCAAAGTCTGTCACCCTAATTTTTAAAAGTTTGGAGAAGGGCGGCATTTCCATCTGAACGATTGAAGGACGTGAAACGCAAAATTCCATCGCATACAATCCGGCAATATGTACAGTATAAATACTGTATACGCTTCAGGTACGTATAAGCTTATACTCCACAAAATGGCCACAGGCGGCGTGAACTTTCTAGGTTTCCTAAACGTCATACTTGTTACCTTAGAGACTCCCATGTGATGTCCTGAAAGGTGTTCTCTGCAGTAATTCCAGTTTCTGTCGACATGCAAAGCTCAACGACATGATTGTAGCACGAGACAGTGTACAGACGACACATTCACGCGCAAGTAGACTCAATTGCGCATGCTCATATTGGCAGACTACACTGGCAAACGAGTGCGCATGCGTGAAATTATATTTGCAGCACTTTTGCCCTATTTCCATCCCAAAACTTCCTTGATTGCTTACAGTAAATGCACATGAACAAAATAAAACCCAACAACAGGGAGAGGGTTTATGGTTTTCGCCACAACTACAAATGCCACGCTGAAGATACGTTTAACATTGCACTGGCATAGACTCTCCACAGTCGCTGTGCCTTGTTTGTTGGCGTCCACGACTGCCACGATGGGCCTGCAATCGAAGGCTACGCTGTGCAGCTCAGCAGCTGTGAGCACGCGCTGCCTGACACAACGACTGTTGGTTTTTGCAAGTATATGAATATTCATAAGGGTAGTGTTGTCAAAAGAAACACCCATCTAACTGGGCGGAGAGAATATACGAATGACAATTAGAAGTCACCCCTATTGACAAAATTAAAATAAACAACATCTTTTTTACAGAATTCCCACAGCTTCAATGAATTGTTATTAGATTTCTATATAATACTTATAGCCCCTAAACTTGTAATAATAATAATAATAATAATAATAATAATAATAATAATAATAATAATATCTTTAATTCAGGATAAAAGCACAATAAGTATTGAAAAGTTTGTTGCATCCCATATAAAAAATGAATACAAAAAAGGACATAATACAAACTTGCCACAACAGCTAAAAGAGTAAAAAATTACTAGGTTAAAATATACATCAAATATCTATGTATCGCGTAAATCTAGAATAGACAAATGTATCCGATCTTCGAATTTTGGCTAATACGCTATTGTCGCTATTTTGCAATCTGTCTGAGAATTTAAACAAAAACTTGCGTCACAGAGCTTGGAAAGATGGAATTGAATTTTCAACAAAATGCACTTGCACTACAATCACGAGGAAAACGCATGAGAATACAAAACGCATTGTTGTAAGACACTCTGAGGTTGTTCATACACTGACGACTGAAATTCCACCATAATTGTGAACAATACATGTTGGTACAGTATGAACGGAAACGAGTTACCTTAACAGCATTATTACAACGATGAAATTTACGTAGGAGTGAATTCGCATAACCATAAAAATTTACGTGTTTGTCACTTAATGTCATAACAATCACACAAATTATCAGTGAATGCATATCCCAGGTAAGTATGTTTTGAAACGGCATTCAGTTTCTTGGCGCTCAAATAGACAGGCGGAACCAGGTCGACAGAAAGCCTAAATGGACGAGGAATAAAGAACATGTATTCTGACTTTTTCGGGTGATATACAATGTCATGTTCCACTCCATAACTTTCACAAATTGAAACCAGTGTACGCAAAACTGCAATCGATGAACTCCTTAAAGCAGTGTCGTCTGCGTACATGAGGTGGTTTATCATCAAACCACCTACATTGCAACCTTTGTTACAACTACGTAAGCGAATGCTAAGGTCATCCATGTAAACAGTGAAAAACAGAGGTTACAGGATACCTCCTTGGCGAACACCATTATTCACTGAGAAGAAAGCGGACAACACATTGCTCCACTTAACACAGAATTATTATTGTGTGCAATACCAAAAATAATGAGACGAACAAAATACCAAGGCATCTTTCTGTCTATGAGCTTTTTGAACAAATTCCTTTTGGTTGACCCTATCGAACGCTTTGGTAGCATCTAGAAAACACACACATATATATATAGGACTGTTAAAGTGGGGATAATAATTAGTTATTTCCTTCATAACATAGATGCAAAGGTCAGTTGAGTGACCGCTCTTGAAGCTAAATTGATAATCTTCTGTACATAAATAAGCTGTACAACGGTCTAAGGTCACGGACGCAAGCAATTTTGACACTACTGTTGCGAATGCAATTGGTCTAGAGTTATCTTTACTTGTCAGATCTCCCGATTTACCTTTAACAAACGGAACAAGAACAGTTTTCATTAAATTATCAGGTAAATGCCCAATGATAAGCATAGCTGAAAAACACGATGCTAGAATAGTATGCAAATGATCATTAGCATGTTTGAAATGCTCAGATTGCAGACCATCGAAACCAGCTGCTTTCCCCAGAGGCAGCTCATGAATGGCTTTACTAATTTCTGCAGCTGAAATTCTCGAAATGTTGCTTTTGTTATAGTTACTATTTTGGCCATTAGATACGAAATCTTCGTGACAATTGTTGGTAACAGAAGACAGCAGAGTTGAGAAATGATCCTTCCACATATTAGAAATGTCTTGTTGTCCAGAAACACCACCAATATTAGCCGAGATAGGCGCGGCGTGAATGTTCCTCAAACGGACGGTTTTTTTTTTCAAAAAAGTCCTGTGGTCTTTGCCTCTAAGTGAAGCAGCAAGACCGTCGGCCTTCAACTTAGTTTCATGACGTCTGCATAACATAAGCGCTCGTTTGAAGTTCGCACGGGCTGTGTTCATTTCCCTATAGATATGCCAAGTTCGAGGTAATTAATGAACATTTGTATTTAGTGTCATTACTCTGAAATGCCTGCACCAAAGTTGATGATACATGAACATATATTGATATTGAAATATCTAATTGTACTCAGAAGCTTTAGGCATTGTCAATTTAATAAATAGCTCATTTGCATATTTTATGAAGTTTTATAAATAGTCATACAAC
>LD345147.1:32911-48663 GCA_001465055.1 Ptychodera flava | reverse complement strand
GTCAAATGGTTTTATGCCCGCTACGTCGCCAATATTGATTCCAGCCATTTCAGAATTATACCACAGCTCTGTAGATGTCTAAACTTTATCCTCGTTGCCAGTTGTAGTGTCCACCATCAAGGATGGTTGAGGATTATATCGGATTGAACCACACATACACGTGACTGCAATTCAACTGTCAGCCATACTTTTATTCAAGAAGTCCCAGCATGCAATGCAGTATTCCATGGCAACTGCTAACACATATTCATACAGCTGAGGGGTCATGAGTCCAAATGCTGCTCATACATGACAGTCATTAAATGAACGCTTGTTTTTGTTCTTAACAAAGAATCGTAACCGTAATTGTCGTATAAATTGTGTGCACAGAAATTTCAATTAGTTGCCAAAAAATCCCAGCGAATCGAATCTTCTGATCGCAAGTAAGACGGGTCGACGCTTGACTTCCGTTATGAACCAGAACGAGGCTTGATCAGTTTGAACGTCGATTTGAACTGTGCAAATCGCTGACATTTTTTCACAAGAAATCATGACTTTGGTGTTTTGTGAGAACGATTCAGACGTAAGAAAATGTGTTGAGTCTGTAAAATACCATTGTAGCGGATTCATCTGCATGTACTGGAAGACTAGAGATTCCACTCTCGAGACGGCGTCACTGAGTTTGTGCCACCAGTGGTTGACACGAATTCAAATGTTGCGATGTAATGGTAGCAGAATGATGACAAAACCCCCCTTGATGCCATCTACATTTACTCAGAGTAAGTGTAGCTGTAGCCCTGCGGACAATCTGTGTGTTCATAGCGTTTTACGGCCTCCCCCACAGCCCTGCAACAATCAATGAAGAGAACTGTGGTCTTGCAGCGAGATTCAAAATGGCGACCTCCATGGGTAAAGTCGTAAACAACCTGTCGAGTACGTTATGTTTCAGAAAACGAACGGTTTTGGACGTTAGGAGAAGTGTATCGCATCTTCTCTTGGATCGGTTAGGAGGTAAAGATGATAGGCAGGGAAAGAATTTTGCAACGATAGAGCAGAATTTTGGCAAAAAAGTGTTTTTTCGTTGCGGTCCAGATCAGCCCCAGTTATCTCCATAGACCGTTGCAAGGCTGTGGTGGAAGCCATATAACGCCAAGAACACACAGACCTGTACGCAGGGCTAGTGTAGCTAAATCATTTGTATTTCTGTGTTGTTATAAAATGCATTTGCAAAATTAAATTCAGTCAGACAGCCAAGCCAAAAATAGTCGAATGCGGTTTATTTTTTATGATTGTAACTTGGGGGTAATTTTTAGCAATTTTGGTCAAAAAATCATTTTGTTTTGAAAAGTTATATGCATGATCCTTGGGTTGACCTCTGTCAGATTTATTAAAATTGTGGTGATATTTATTTATCTGTATTTTTTGGCAATTTTTTTTCTCTGCTGTCAAGGCCTCAGAGCTTATCAAATAGTTTACTTTCTCGGTTGTCATCTGTCCATCTGTCGTCCGTCAACAATTGCTTTCTCCTCTTAAACCGTAAATCCGATTGCTTTGAAATTATTCACTTGGCGTGACTTCACGGCTAATGTAGGCACAAAGCTGGCTATCACCACAGTAGAGGGGCTGTGCTATCACCATGTGTCGATCAAAGGCTGATGACAGGGGCAGAGTAGTTTTTGAAAGACGAGATGTGACAGAATATTTCCTGAGAATTCATAATCTTAACAAAAAATCAGGCTACAAAATAACAAAATTGTAAATGGCCGATCATGCATTTACTTTTCCCGTAATTTTTTATATTTGTTCTTAATTTATGAACGTTATGAGCGAGAGCGAGAGCACAGATAGATGATAGTTTTTTTGTAGACGAAATATTTCATCAGAGCAAGCAAATTATTTCAGTATACTAATGTATAACTGGACAGATGTCATTTATCAACAGTAACAATCGTGATTACACATGCGAAGGACATGTTGTCAAACAATGCACTGTACTTTTAAGGATTCTGTGGGGAGCAGAATATAAACGTCAAATGGCACTATTACTAATTATGTGTTTATAATAATGTATTTCACAATTTTTTCTCAACAGAGCTTCGTTTCACAAAAGTAAACAACTACGAGATGGGTATCAAAGACTGACCCATAACCTTGAAGCATTAAATGGTAAGTAATATTCAACCTAATGATTTCTAAATGAATAGTACTCTCAACGAGTCTCTGCAACTCGAGCTTAGCTTAAAGAGGAAGTTTGCCAGGGGTGATATTTACATATGTTCTATCTTGAAGGTCAATTATTCCGGAAAAGCTATTTATAACTGGCGCAGATTTTTACAAATAAGATAAAATCTGTGGCAGAAGTTGCATTATAGGGCTTCATCATGGAAAAGGTGCCAAGATTGGTGCTTTCATCAGGTCATATGGCAGGGACAATCTTCCAGTGGGTATGGCATTATCATTTACATAACTATTATGTATTTTTTGGGTTGGAAATTGTGACTCACCCCACTATATGATTTTTTTAATTATTTTGTTTATTATTTGTATAGTGGGGTGAGTCACAATTTCAAACCCCCAAAAAATTACATTTCTCAGGCTTTGCATCATTCGTATGACTGATCCTCATTACCAAAAAGTCAATTTCTAAGTTGGTGACTTCTGTGCGAGTAACTGTTGGGTCACTTTTCTTTTTATTTAATACAAAATATTGTGTATGTTATGCAAATACTCACAGCCTTACATGAATGTAAGAGAGTGGACAATGCTATACCAATCAGAAGATGCACCCTGCCATATCATGTGATGAAAGCGCCAAGGTTGTTCTATTTTTCCGATCATTCAAAATAAATTTAGTTGATGAAGCCCAAAAAGTAACTTCTGCCACTATTTTTATCCATTTTGAATAAGTGACCAAAAACAAATATTAAAAATCTTCTTTGGTGAGCTGCCCTTTAATACAAAGACTATGCTGCATTCCAATTTGACTTGAGAACGTTCATGTTGATACGCAATGAAGTGTACTCAAACCAAATGAGTGGACATTACATAGTAGACTGTGTACAATTTTAATTGAATTATACCAATATACATTTAGTTCACTTGAACCTTTGCAAATCATACATAATTGACTGATGAAGTTTTAATTAAGTAATAACATACTTGGATTAAATGTTTTGGCATATATACATGAAGATAAAGTACAGATCAAGTTTTGTGGCAACGTTTCTGTCTTATTCTGTACATGAATAACTTTAAAGATTCATCAACTTAATAAAGAGGGAAATCAACTTTTTTCCTGCGGGATAAATCATCTAAAACTAAATTTTGTTTCATGCAATTGATTCTACTGTCTATGGATATTCTAGTTTTAAGCTATTTGCAATATGAACAGATCGATACTTGTACAACAAATCACATTGGATCATTTGCAAATTGAGGGTACAATAATGTTTGATAGCTGTTGAAAGAGTCAAAATTGTCAGCTTTTAGCAAGGATTCTAACGCACTTGCTCTTAGCATTATATATTTTTGTTATAAACTTAATAAGCTTTATATCTAACTTGATGTTTTTTATTTTTTCAAGCTTATGCACAGGACAACCTCAAGATGACAGGTCAAGCAATAACTAAAACCATAACGGACAATCACAGCTTCGGCTTTTAAAAGAGCTCATGGTCATGGCAATACATGAAGTTGTATGAAGTCTTGACTTTATGGACACTTGAACATTTTTTCAACTTAACAGTTTGATGTTGATTATGTTGATTGGCATTAAAAATCTGGTTGATTAAATTTTATTCCCACCAAATTTTTTAGCTCTCGCATTATTTTTGTCTGCGCACAAGAGTGTTCTGAAGTGGTGAGGTGATGGCAGTTTCTCAGCAGTAGTGATAAAAAAGTTTCAAGTTGTTTGGGTGACTATAATTCAGAGTGCAAAAGATAGGTTGATTTTATAAAGCACAGCAGATGGCAGATGACTTCCAAGGATCGGAAGCACAGGAACTGACGACATTGGCTGCTAAGTAACAGTCTTTCAGTGGGGTCAACCAGGGTCACGTCATTACAGCAGAGAAGATTCCCCATCGAGAGTCTCGTCACCACATCACTGCATACGCACATCGCCTATCACGGTCTGCGCGGCCGGCCCGAGGGATGGGTCTTGAGGATTTTATACCATTATTCTAATCAATGTAAAAACATTAGGGACGTTCACTGTGTTTCCGATCCATGCTTAGGGATTTTTCCAATAAAAAGTCGACCCATATTTAGGGATTCTTCCGCGAAAAACTGACCTATTCGGGCGGCACATACCCGTTCACCTTTCTATGGGAGTACCCCCCCCCCACGGGAACGCTATCTCGGACGCGCTTCTGCAAGTTCTGGATACACACGTACGTACAGAGCGCGCGCTAGACATGTTCTGGCACTGTTCCAATGAGTCCCTTGAAACCGTTCAACAGTAAATGCGCAGATACAGCAGCAGGGGATGGACTACTTGAAACCGTACGTGTTCCAGAACGGGCGTTAAGTACAAATTTTTCAGCGCACACAAAATTGTATTGTTCTCGATGGTAGATTTATAGTAATATGGCTTATCCCAATTAGCCACAAATTGGGGGCTTTCTGCCAGCATTTTTGTTTTGCTTATCAACTGCAGTGTCCCATTCAAGTCATTGACGCATAATGAAATCCCCTATGTTTAACTTCTTAGTATAATATGTACATGTAGCATAGTTATTATTGAAAATTTCATTTAGGGCCGGACAAGAATTCATTTGTCAATAATACAAATGATAAAGTATACAGACTGTGTTTACAAACACAATACTTAGCATTTTATTATGCTGAGGAAAGTAGCCCAAGAAACTGTAGTTGATAAATAGTACTGAAATACTGACCAAGTAGCCAAGAGTTACAGTTAATTTACTTATTTCAAACTACTTCATACATGTTACGTATATCATCAATGATGACTGTTGCATAGCCAGAGTGATAAAATGCTTTCTCAAAGGTCTGTGCAACTTCTTTGCAAGTCTCAAAAGGACATTGGACTGTGACTCTAATATATCTTGCCTTGTAATAAATTTATTTTGATATTCTGGAACTGAAATTCATTAGGCCGTGTAAAGAAAATCCTTTGTTTGCCGTCCTTGGATTTTTGAAAAGCCTACCAGCCAGCCAGCCAAAAAAGCAAACACATAAAAACCAATCGCATAAACTTTAACTTTCCCATCACTTTATGAGTCACAGGTATGACAAATCATCTGTTACATTTACAATGCAGCGTTTTCTTAAGATCTCAATTGTGAATACAAAGCATATTTGTGACAAATGTAAAAAGATGCAAATTACGTGTTTCGAGGATGTTACGAAGTTTTGAAAAAAAACCAAAATATATTTGAATCAACACTTAATGAAGGAACATAAGAATTTCACGTAATGGATTCAATTTTGCAACGTGTCTCAGTAACATTTGTATATTAATTATGACATGTAAATGTAAGATCGAGACGTGTGTTGAAGATTACCATTGGACGTATATTTTTATCTTTAATTCATATCTATCAAATGATCAAAACCAAGCCTAAAATATAACGTTTAAAGTCCCATTCTAAAATAATACGGGAAAGGGAATACAAAGGACAAGAGAGAAAAATATAACGGACAGGGCAGAAGGACAGAACGACCAAAGAGTAGTCCAGGGCATTTAGACAATTGGAGAAGCGTGTCTTGGGCGGCGGCACCTGTCAAGCTTGTCTACCAAGAAATAAAGTCTTTGTAGTACCAATGAACTCCGAGACGAGTCCATGAGTAAAAGCAGGCCAAGATGAGGTAATGAGATAATACGAGAAAAAAACGAGAAGTAACAGTTGTTTTGACAGCTACACTATGAACTTCAAAATGTTGGGGTAAGCTCAGAACAAAAAGGTGTTCTTGCAAAATCCGACAATTTCCAAATATTAAACTGCAACAGTTACAGAGTATAACAAAGTATGTAGTTGCCACTCAGAAAACAAATGCTAAACATCTTGGTAAAGGTGAAACTACTATCTCTTCCATACACTTACAATTTTTGCAGTAAGAAGAGTGAGTAGCTGAGTAAATCACAACAGCCTTGAGTACAAATCCTTCTTTTCAAGTGTCAAATAAAAAATAATCCTGAGCACTGTTTCTGTTGAGTTAAATGCTCCATTAGCTATAACTTGAAAGGCTTTTTATTCTGAATTTTGTGTATCAACTACTTTTTTAGCTGACTTTCAATAGCCCTGATATCGATGTCAGGTTTATGACTAAATATGGCTGCACGCGCGACTTCGGACACCGTTGCCTGAAATTCAGATAAATTTTGTTATTGCATGTGCGGTCGTAGTTGCAGAATAATCGCAATCATACAAATCCATAATCCAATGACGCTAGGTCAAAATTCGTAAGACAATAGTTGTAAACATAGACATAAAACAGCACAGAACAGACAGTAAATAGACGGGACACAAACAAAGTCATATTCATGAAAGAAAGATATATGGACCTCTGGCCAGAAGATCAAGAAGTGATGTTAGGTGTTTCGAAAATAGTAAGCGCATCCTGCCCCACATGTGGCACCCGCCATATACCAATCTGTAAGTCCAATAGGTAGTGGTCACTAGCTAAGGCCCAATGTCACCGATGCCATCAGCGATCATTTGTCGAAGAGAGATATTGTATTTGTCTACCAGCTTGTGACACCTGCCAAAAAAGCGTTTGAATGTAGAGAAAAGTCTTGCTCTGGTATAACCTTGATTTAACAGTTTGTTTGGCCATGTCTCTCTACAACATCACCATATGAACTGCATGCTCTAGCATATCGAATAGGCTGGGAAATGTATATCCCATAAGCTGGTGAGAGTGGAATATTACTTATGTGGTGTGAAAAATTGATTATACTAAAGTTGAAATCATCTCTCTTGTCATATAGCCTAGTAGATAGGTGACCATTAGAGTCAAATTCAAGTAAAATGTCCAGATATGAAGCAGAAGAGGCCGTTTCTGTTGTTTCTTTAATCTGCAATTCTGGAGGATAAATCATAGCGAGATATTTACTGAATTCAGAGTTATTCATTGGAATAACATCGTCTAGCTTGTTGTCTGAGCCATAAATGTTTTGTATACATTATAACACTAGAAGATTTTTATTTTTATCGCTCTTGCCAAAAAAGCGGACAAATAATTTTTTTTGCATATTAATGAAAGAAAAATGAATTTAAGTGATAAGCATTATTGCATACTAAAATGCTAAATATTGTGCTTGTCAAGACAGCAATGCCGAATGGCCATTGCTTTTTTTTTGAAAACTGAATTCTAATCCGGACGTTTAAAATGACCAAATCGTTTTAGCAGAAAAAAATGTTCAAAGTAAGGGCAACTTCAACCACGTACGAACTATTTGGAGCATTCAACAACGAACATTTCACTGACGGTACCCGGTACAGATACAATATCGTGATCAATCGCGAATCGCGGAAAAGCTGATGAAAATCGAAATTAAACTGGTCAAGAATTGTTTTCGATCCGTCTTGTATGGAGACAAAACAATTTCACGCCCTTCCGCTGAATTGAAAACTTTGAGGGAGAAATCAACTTCTGAAACGGTCGATCGATCTTCACTTACAGTCCCGGGCTTACAGTACACTGCAGTCCGCTACTACAGTATCCGGAGGTGCACGCGTGTACTTTACGTACAGCGATTGATTTACCCTTTTAAGATAGGTAATCTGATTTGTATTTAAACGATCGTACGACAGTTGCGTTTTTGCGGCATTTAAGTAAACTGCTGCGCGAACAAAAGAAGGGCACAACGCGCCTTTTCATGACATTTAATCCATAGTTTTACACATTTATTTGTTGCCAGTGCAGTGATGCAGCAAGGCCTATGACATTGACAATAACTTGTAAGAGCTACCTTTTTCATGCTGAGAGACTATACCCTGAGCAGTCATGCCAGATTATTGATGCACCAAGAAAGACTTGATAATTGTGTACCTGCAGTCAAATATGTGTTTAAAGGCGGAGCCTCCCTTAAAAAGGACGCCAAGGTATGGCGGCGTTAATTGTGTAAGTGGACACCTAACAGGCAACACGCGGGCACACGCTCAAGAAAATGACACTTTTTAGTTTTCCCCGGCCGCAAAAGCATAGAAAGACTGACAAGCGGTCAGCGCGAAGTTGCTGACGATCGAACTCTGTTGTTATATTCAAAGTCTAGGGCGACTGGAAGACAATTTTTAGGAAATTCGAACGTTTGTAGTGGGGAATCAATGGCCGTTGGCGATTTGAACCGGCCGTCAATCAAAAGCTTGCATAAACTCTGTTTGCAGGATTAGCAAAATGTGACAAAAGGTTGAGATCAGTTTGTGTAATCAATTTTAAAGAAATCAAACATCGTACTGGCCAAGTGTTTGACTGGGAGGAGAACTCCACTAATGCGAGAACCCGGGATTGAAAAGTGACTGTAATTTCGAATGCTGCCAGTGAACATTCCAATATACTTGTACATATTCTCTAAACATACCAGGAGATATGCCTTGCCCTGATTGTACCAGTAGCTTAGCACTGAGTGTTTTACCTGGATCTAATCTTGTACCTCAAATTTTGCATGTTTACATCTTTTGTATTCAAGGATGCCGGAAAACTCACCTTCCGAGGAAGAGATGCAAAGCAGCAGCCCTGTTTAGGTATGCTCGTCTATGAGGGAGAAAGCAGTTTGTGTTGTTTCTTGAAGGTGTGATATTCTGCAGCATGGAAAGAGACAATGTTGTGCTAGGTTTGCTTAGTTACCTATGGTTTCAAACTTTGATTACATCAGCAAAGTGAAAGGAACTTGTCAATTTGTAGAGTACTTCTTGCTTGACAAAGCTTGGATGTGAAGTAAATGGGCTGACAATTATGAGTGGTCTGTAATGTGCAGGGGATTTCTCGGTGAAACAGCTAGCAATTTTGCATCAGATGCATGGGGTAAACTTTATAACATCAAATTATGTTATCAGTATGATTTTACAAGTAGCATTAATAAGAATGTCATTTTTAGTGAGTATACCCTTGTAAGTATTAGATTTAATTATATTGCAACAATTACAGTTTCATTTCTTGTAAATTGCAATAAATGTTAGTCTGAAATTCATTTTAATCATTGTTGTTATTGTTTTTAATGTAACTTGCAGGATTTCTAACTACTTCAGGTGTTTTTTGTGTTTCAGATGTTTTACAGTCTTGTTTTGTGTAGCTCCATCACAAGGAGGACCCAATAGGCCATTCCATTGGATGAAACTCCTCCCCTGTGTCTGTAAAATTTGAAGAAATCCAATTTAAATTTGAAGAATAATTGTCAGAAATAATTATTCTAAATTCACAATTTGAAACAAACCGTTTACTAACAAACAAGCCGGTTTGTTTTTGGCTTGAATTTAGCTGGCCGGCAAACTAGAAAAATTTGCAAAGTAATAGGTACATCTGAGTGCTCATGCACTTGACCCTACAAATTTCGATTGGTCACATGAACTGGCGGCCATATTGGATTTCACCAAAACCTTAAAATGGCTTCTCCTGATCACCTAGGGTTCTGGTCGATTTGAAATTTAGTATGTAGTAAGCATGATCTTAGGTCTTTGATGTTTGCACACCAAATTGCAAGTGGTTATGTGGCCGCTATATTTGATTTTTGAAAAATATCGATTCAAATTTTAAAAATGTTCTTCTCCAGATCTAATGAACCGATTTAACTTGAATTTTACTCGTATCATCCTTAGTGTATAAGCATTCTTAAGTTTTCGAAAGGCATATAGATCGTTCATATGGTTTGGCCGCCATATTGGAGTTCGCAAAAATCCCAATTTAATATATAAAAATCTTCTACGCCACATCCAATGCACCATTCAATTTGAAATTTGACTTGCGCTATCCCTAGTGTGAGTACCTTCATGTGGTTTGGCTGCCATATTGGTTTTTGCAAAAAATCTATGATTACCAGCGAATAACATATCATGTGATGAAAGCGCCAAGGTTGTTCTATTTTTCCGATCATTCAAAATAAATTTCGTTGATGAAGCCCAAAAAGAAACTTCTGCCACTATTTTTATCCATTTTGAATAAGTGACCAAAAACAAATATTAAAAATCTTCTTCTCACGAACCATCTCACCATTTGAACTGAAATTTTGCTCATATTATCATTAGTGTTGGCATTATCAAGTTTGCACAACATATATACGGATCTGACATGTAGTTTGGCGGCCATATTGGGTTTCCAAAAAATCCAATTTAATCTTTATAAATCTTCTCAAGAACCAACACAGCATTTCATTTTAAATTTCACTTGCACCATCCTTAGACACTTAGTGTGAGTACTTTCAAAATCATTTCAATCAGTCACCTGGCTTGGCGGTAATATTGGTTTTTGCGAAAAATCTGCCATTGCCAGCGAATAATATTCAAAACATCTTCTTCTCCAGAACCACCCTAGCGTTTGAACTGAAATTTTGTTCATATCATCCTTAGTGTGAGTACTATCAAGTTTGCAAAAGGCATACGGATCGGTCGCGTGGTTTGGCGGCCATATTGCATTTCACTAAAACCCTATAATAGCCACGAAATATTAAATACCAGATAAGAACTGAGTGTGATACGTGTTTTACAATGGGTTCATTTACAGCACTACGCTCCATAGAATAATTTATATCCAGAAAACAGACTAGAAAATTTTACTATTTACTCAACACAACAACTTGCCATGCTAATGTGACCTCTGAATGGAAGGAATGACGTGTACATATTTTTAGTTTGACAAAATTACAAACTTAGTTATCAAGCATTGAAATCGACTGCTGATGACTCGACATGTATTGACAATTATCAGACACTACTGGACGCATGAAATAATGCAGTATGACACGAATTACTGCATACTTTTTTACTAGGATGAAGTTGTGTAAAACATTTGTACCTTTGACCTGTCTCATGTTTAGCTCACGTGTGTAAACACGTGGGCTAATGTCATAGCGATGTCTGTCTGTCTGTCCGTGTGTGTGTGTGTGTGTGTGTGTGTCTGTCTGTCTGTCTGTCTGTCTGTTTACACGATAACTCAAAAACGCCGGAACGGATTCAAGTCAGATTTGGTACACAGGTACCATATGCTACTTGCAAGAACTGATTAGATTTTGGTTAGTGTGGCTTGCATATTAATGAAGTTATGCAATATCGTTTTTTTCCATACAATGGTTTCCTTATGGAGACGGGAATGACAGTGTAGACATATATCAAGAAATACTGCACAAAATTTCATGAAACTTTTCACAGATGACAATCTAAGAACATTATGATGATACTTTGAGTGTCATGTCAATTATCCTCTCATTTCCATATTTAATGAACTTTTTGTTATTAGTGAGAGAACTCTGAAATTCCCGCACCAAACTTGATGATACTTGCAACATATATTGATCTGATATATATCTAATTATACTTTGAAGCATAAGGCAGTGTCAAGTTTATAAATAGCTCATTTGCATATTTTATGAAGGTTTGTAATTAGTCATATAACTCCGATATAACTTCACCAAATGTGATGAAATCTGCTGCAGATACTGATCCGACTGATATCTAACTGTAGTGTAAAGCATTTAGTAGTGTGAAATCTATTAAGGGTTGATTTGCATATTTAATGAACTTTGTAATTAGGTATATAACTCTGAAATTACGGCACCAAAGTAAGTGAAATTGGGTACAGATATTGTTTTGATAAATATCTAATTATACCTAGAAGCATAAGGCAGTGTCAAGTTAATAAATAGGTCATTTGCATATTTTATGAAGTTTTGTAATTAGTGATATAAATCCAAAATAACTGCACAAAATATGATGAAATCTTCTGCAGATACTGATCCGACAGATATCTAATTGTGGTGTAGAATATTTAGTTGTGTGAAGTTAATTAAGGGTTCATTTGCATATTTAATGAACTTTGTAATTAGTGATATTACTCCAAACTTACAATGTTAAATTTGATGAAACTTGCTACAGATGTTGATCTGATAAATATCCAATTGTACTGAGAAGCATTGAAAAATAATCGCAATCACACCAATCCATAATCCAACAACACCAGGTCAAAACCCGTAAGACAACAGTTGTAAACACAGACACAAAACAGCACAGAACAGACAGCAAACAGACGGTACTCAAACAAAGTCAAATTCATGAAAGAAAGACATATGGACCTCTGGCCAAAAGACCAAGAAGTGATGTCAGGTGTTTCGAAAATAGTAAGCGCATCCCGCCCCACATGTGGCACCCACCATATATCAATCTGTAAGTCAGACAAGTAGTGGTCACTAACCAAGGCCCCATGTCATCGATGCCATCAGTGATCATTTGTCGAAGAGAGATATTGTATTTATCTACCAGCTTGCGATACCTGCCAAAAAAGTGTTTGAACGTAGAGACAAGTCCCGCCCCGGTGCAACCCCGATCTAACAGCCTGAAAGAGAAATGGCCATGCCTCTCTACAAAATCACCACACGAACTGCATGCTCTTGCATATCGAATAAGCTGGGAAATGTATACCCCACAAGCAGGCGAGAGTGGAATATCACTGATGAGGCGTGGAAAATTGATTATACTAAAGTTGAAATCATCTCTCTTGTCATATAGTCTAGTAGAAAGGTGACCATTAGAGCCAAATTCAAGTTAAATGTCCAGATATGAAGCAGAAGAGGCCGTTTCTGTAGTTTCTCCAATCTCCAACCCTGGAGGACAAATCACAGCGAGACATTCACCGAATTCAGAGTCACCCAATGAAACAACATCGTCTATGTATCCAAATGTAAGGCCGAAAGCACGAGCTACAGACACCTATTTCTGCTTGAAAGGTTCTGGATAAATTCTGCCTCGTATGAGAACAGAAATAAGTCGGCAAGCAAGGGAGCACAGTCAGTGCCCATGGGAATTCCCACACACTGTTGGTAAATGTGTCCTCCAAATTCAACAAACATGTTGTCAATGAGGAAGTCAAGCATACTGATAATGTCTTTCTCGGTGTAAAACACTTTAGCGTTAGTAATATTTTTAACAAAATATGTCAAGTTAATAAATGTGTCAAGTTAATAATTAGCTCATTTGCATATTTCATGAAGTCTTATAATTAGTCATATAACTCCGAAATAACTGCATCAAATGTGATGAAAACTGCTGCACATACTGATACGACAGATATCTAACTGTACTGTAAAGCATTTAGTAGTGTAAAGTTAATTAAGGGTTCATTTGCATATTTACTAAACTTTGTAATTAGGTATATAACTCTGAAATTTCGGCACCAAAATTTTGTGAAACGTGCTATAGATATTGATTTGATAAACATTTAATTGTGCTATGAATCATTGAACAGTGTCAAGTTAATTAGGGTTTATTTGCATATTTAATGAACTTTGTAATTAGTGACATTACTCTAAAATTACAGCATTAAATTAAATAAAACGTGCTACAAATGTTGATCTGATGGATATCTAATTGTCCCATAAAGCATTTAGCAGTGTCAAGTTAATGAACAGCTCATTTGCATATAAAATAAAGTTTTTTAATTAGTGATTAAACTCTGGGAGTACTGTGCGAAGTTGAAAAAAACCCTGCTACATATAGTGATAACATATGTCTCATTGTTCTGTGAAGCGCACTACTATTAATGAACCTGTTGTAAAACACCTAAGCATATTCAGTTCATATCTGGTAAAGTGACAAAACAACGAGCAAGGAGATGTTATGCAACATTTGCTGACCTCAGGATAATCACTAACCAAAGCACAAGAACAAAGACAGTCATTGTATATTCTGACAGAAGTTCAATTGAGCACACGACGCGGAGTGGCAGACAGACTACTGATAGTTAAGACTAGACTTGTATACGGTCTACTGCCAGAGTGACTTTCTCTGACAAATATTGATTGTATTATGTTTTTCAATATTCCTGTCAATAAACCCAATTCATATCAATATAATCGGCAACCTTGTGAGATGTGTAATAAAAAAATCAGATATCTGTTATATCATTATATGTAGCAGGTTAATCAACTTTCGCACGGTACTCTCATAGTTAAATAGCTAATTGCAAAACTTTATTTAATATGTAAATGAGCTAATTATTAACTTGACACACCAAATGCTTCTAAGTGCAATCAAATATTTATCCAATCAATAACTGTAGCAAGTATCATCAAATGTAATGCTGTTGCTTTGGAGTAATATGACTAATTACAAAGTTCATTATATATGCAAATGAATCCTTAATTAACTCCACACAACTCAATGCTTTAGACAACAATTAGATATTTGTCAGATCAGTATGTGCAGCAGATTTCATCACATTTGAGGCAGCTACTATGGAGTTATATGACTAATTACAAAACTTGATAAAATAAGCAAACGAGGTATTTGTGAAGTTATATCTGAGCTATATGACTAATTATAAAACTTCACAAAATGTTCAAAAGTGCTATTTATAATTTGAAACTGCCCGGTTCTTCTAAGTATAACTAGATATATCAGATCAACATTTGTTGCACGTATCATCAAATTGGTGTGGGAATTTTAGAGATGCCACTCATAACAAAAGTTCATTAACTATGCAAATGAGCCGATAATTACCATGACACTCACAGTATCATCATAATGTTCTGAGATTGTCATCTGTGTAAAGTTTCATGAATTTTTGTGTGGTATTTCTTGATATATATGTCTACACTGCCATTACCGTCTCCATAGGGAAACCATTGTATGGAAAAATGATATAGCATAACTTCATTAATATATGCATGCCACACTAACCAAAATCTAATCAGTTCGTGAAAGTAGCATATGGTACCTGTGTAC
This sequence comes from Ptychodera flava, assembly GCA_001465055.1. NCBI lineage: Eukaryota > Metazoa > Hemichordata > Enteropneusta > Ptychoderidae > Ptychodera > Ptychodera flava. The sequence continues at coordinate 33,790 of LD345147.1, read as the reverse complement.
TAAATCTGACTTGAATCTGTCAGGAGTTTTTGAGTTATCGTGTAAACAGACAGACAGACAGACACACACGGGGACAGACAGACAGACATCGCTATAATGATATTAGCCCACGTGTGAACACGTGAGCTAATTATTCTTTCAAGAACCAAGGGACCATTCAAGCTCAAACTTTGCACGTAGTATTTTCAGTGCAAGTACGTTCAGTCATGGCAACCACTTGAGTCCCGCCAACGCTGCTTGCGGCTTTAAGGTATCTTGCATTCGCATTAAACATGTTTAACCATTGCCGTGTACCTTTATAATGCCATTCAATGCTTCGTCATGTTTCGATTGCTCACAGAAAAAGAGGCTACAGTACGTTAAGCATGAGGCCCTTGAGGCTCACCCGTGTGTTTTTTAGGGGTCTACGGCTCAACACTTATGAAATAAGGTCACCGCCATCCTTTACGCGGCCATATTTTCTTGACTTTGTTCCTACAGCGTACACCTATAAAACAGGACAATTTTATACCCTTCCTTTCCTTTTCTCGGAAGGAGCGACGTACGCCAGGCAATGAGGGCTTTCGAAGTGATTTAGCTTGTTTTATATAAGAATTTAAGTTTTACATTATTCAAACACAGAAACAGGTTTTCTGAGACAAGCTATTCATAATCACCTTGGCCTACCACTGAATAAACAACATTAACATTTCTGTGAAATCTAAGGGATATAATGACCACACCTATATCTATATCACTATGTATGTCCGTCGTTTGGCACGTGTGGCGTCAATTTTTTCTTGGATCATGGACTTAACCAGATTATCTCCATGACATGGTATCCATAATCCTAATGAGTCCCTTTCAAAGGACTGCTGTCGCTGAGTCCCAACTCAACAC
>LD345146.1:0-25936 GCA_001465055.1 Ptychodera flava | reverse complement strand
ATTCGACCGTCGCGATTTTAGAATGACGCATTCAGTTTAATATCAGCGTGGTCATAGATTCACATCTGTTTGAGGTACTCGCCTCCATGGCACTCGCGAAGCCAAAACAAGTCGCTTTTAGAATTGTTCAAGTTTCGTGTCAGAATCGATTTATTTCAGTTTTTCGCCAACTTTTTATCTTTCGATTAGGAAATCGTTTTAGATACCAGATATTGTCAGGTTTATATTTAGTTTAGCCTAACGATGGGTTCTAACATTGCAAAACACAAAGTTAGCCTGGCACTGGTGCTTCTGAGGTCGGAAACCACGTTCATGTAGCTGTCCGTTTTTAGCTACATGCCCTGTTCAAGGCGGACTGTGGTCGTACTTCAATATGCAGTACGGAACGTAAAAGCTAACGTACGTAACAGGGCGTCTGAATGAATTCGTCTTTGTCGGTATGTACCACATTGTAAATTCATTGTCAGGTGTCTCTCTCCGGGCATGGGCAGGAAGCTGAAAACGCGGAGAGGAAAACACAATGTCAATGGACTTAGCATGCAAAATCACATAATTTTACGAAGTATATATGCAGCCAGCCATTTCTTCGCTTGATAATCAAATTTTAACTGGTACACTACAGTGCATAGTTAATACGCTAGTTTGTATTTAGCAAGAAGATTATCCCCAGATTTAGCTCGGAATGACAGTTGTGTAAATAAAGCCTAACGCTTACGCCGCGAACTGGCCGTTTCAGTGTTCATTTTCTTCCAATTTTCACGTCATGTATAATTTCATTCATACCACAAATTCAGACAATTGTGTAAAAAGTCCTGTACTTCATTATGGGCTGGGAATTTCCACCGAAAATGTGAGCGAACCGGAATTTTAGCTGACTTTGTGCGACTCCAAGGGTCGCATACACATTTCTGTGATTTACTCCGTTCCGTTTTTGGCAATGTACTCTCAACTTCTGGAGAGTGTAACTTGGCGCCGCGTTGACGGATTAGCCTTATCTTTGCACAGGTTGTAGTTAGTGACTGTTTCTACAAAACCGTGTCTCAGAATTCCGATAATGTTCCGAAAACAAAAGATATCGTCACAAACGTGGACAAAAGCCGTTAATTTATTCAGAATCCACCACTTCTCACTTTCAAGGCTAATTGTGCAAAAACAAAGCGGAGTATCAAAAATCCAAGACACGGTTTTTTACACACCTTACCCTGCTATCGATTGCAGTAAACGGCTCACCAATTGCCATAACCCTCTCGTACTTACACTTTTTTAAGTGAAAAAACTCAAAAACACACATTTTTGAGCAAAACAAACACATGCAAACAGGTTTTGAAATATTCTCACAATTTTTATAATCTTCAACTGTCGACCTACCCAAACATATACTACATGTTGGGTTAAAGATTCATTTTAATGGTAAAAAATCAGGTTTAAGAAAAGTGTCTGCGAATGTGGGTCTCCCTCTTAATACCAGGCCTGATACAGGCCTGTTCATACATCCCTGATTTCTGACCAATTTTACAGGTCCTGTAACAGAGGTTATTTCTCAGGGACTATTACAGGTACTGATCAGACCCTGTTACAGGCATGTACTGAAATCTGCCTGTAGTTTTCTTGCTGTGTATGATATGGCGTCGCATATTTTTAATTGACCTAATTTTTCACAAATGTGTAATTTTTATGCAGATACAGGGGAATGGCACACTAACAGTTAACCGTCATGTAGCCATGTAAGATATCTAGTAATTTAATTTAGTAATTAGATTTTCGGTAACCATTTACTATGATCCATTTACATTAGTATGTTATTGTATTTGTTGTTGTCAACCATCTTGCTATGCTGTTACGTAAATTAACCAAATAGGTCCAATCTGGAATAAAATGTTGCACACAGACTACTGCAGTCTTCTATGGACAGTAGAAGATGAAAAAGTCACGAGATCTCGATACAAATAAATACATGTGGATCAACGCAGACATAGGAGTACTCGTATTTCTATGTATCTTTCTTGCATATGGTGTTCATAACGTGATGGTTTCAAATTCTGGGTTTTGCCTACATGTTGACAATGTTTGGGAAAATCAGTTGACAATTCACACACATGCTCCAATCTATACTTTATGTTTAAATATGTAAACTTATGTAATTTTGAATCCCATGGTGTCTTTTGCATGAATGTAGTTCTTCTGTTATTAATAAAAAAAGGCCATTTACGTGCAGGCTTGCTTATGTGTTAAATATGTTCAACCATCACTGTCCTTGGAACTAGCACAATAGCAATTAAGGGATTGTAGTGAGTATGCTGGCCTCTCATGATGATGGTAACGCCGGTAATAAATTCTTTGTTCTTCCCCCCCCCCCCCACCCGTTTTCTCCTCTTCTAAGAATGCTGGCAACTAATTCTTTACCCCCCTTTCTCCCTTTCGAAGAATGCCGGCAACAAATTCTTTGCCCTCATTTCTCTCCCCCTTCCCTGAAGAAGGCTGGCAACAAATTTTCTTAACCCCAATTTCTCCCCTTATAGGAATACTGGCAACAAATTCTTTGCCCTCATTTTTCCTCTTCCAACGAAATTTGTTTCTTACTGGAGTATAAGTTAAAATTAGAGCTCATATAGACATCCATATAGATTTAAAATCGTACAGCAATGCAACCTTTTGAAAAATGCCATTTTTCTAGGGAAATATTGAAAAAGGAAAAAAATGGGGTTTGCCATGCTAAACATGAGTTGCATGTGTGACCGTATTTCATAAGTTGATGACAAGACATCAAAATAGGTTAAATAATATGCGTCATTCAAGGTAAATAAATGAATTTACTAAGTCCAAGGAATGGATAGAACATTACAATAAAAATAGAGTCATTCTTGTTTCTCAAGTATTCCCAGCTAGTCTTGTATAGGGTATTCGACCGTGAATGAAATCTGGAGTAGAATATCATAACCTTTACTCCTTAAGGTTCCAAGACAAGAAATTGACCTTTTTAAGCAAACAATCTTCCAGTGGTTAATAAGCTCAGAACCCCCGTAAATTATGTATTTTCGAAAAGCCTAGATATAGGGTAACATTTTGGTCACCATAGTGTCACCATTGTTTGTTACAATGCTTTGAGATATGTGGCTGAAATTTTTGTGAGTGCAAGCTGTCCTAAGGATCTTCCAAAGTGTGTCTCAGAATTTTTCTAGATCTTCTTAAACAATTTTTATGCCTGAAAAATGTCCAGAGCGGTGAATTTAACCCTAGTTGATTTCTTTAAAATTGTGCTCAAATAAAAAGTAAGCAAGATATAAAAAATCTGAGACACACGTTTGAAGAGCGTTGAGACAGCTTGCATTCCAGCAAGTTTGAGTCAGATATTTTGAGGTATTGAGACAAAACATAGGAAAACCAATTTTTGAAAGGTTATGCAAATTACCTGTCACGTGATAGGTATGTAAACAATGGTGACACTGTGATTACCAAAATCTTCCCCCCTATTTTGGCTTTCAGAAAGTGTATAATGTACGGGGTTTCTGAGCTTATAAACCACCAGAGAATTGTTAGATTAAAGAGGTCAATTTCTTGTCTTGGAACCCTAGCACGTACAGCTAGCTATGCCATTGAAAGCAATGGAATTAGTTCAAAGTGTGGCGCCATAAAAATTGTTATTACCCATGAGAAGCCAACGCATCCTATGGCGTCTGATAGCATGTCTCCGAGTATCGATGGATATGAATTACCGGCGGGAAAGTATGCATGGAATCTTGGGTGTTCCCGATGTGTTATCTGTGAGAAAAACACAGAAAAGTGGCGATCTCGTTAAGGTAGAACGTGTCTCGGGGACAGAAAGTCGGTCTCTCATTTACAATGCGGTTTTAATTTGGTGTACCACTTTCGGGGACTCGTTTTGAAGTTCTTTGACATTAAATAAAGTTTTCACCGGCATACGTTAGGTAATTTCTCTGATAGAAAAGTTTGCAAGTTCACCACTGATTTTCAGGGGTTCAAACCATTCTTGATTTGAAAAGAGAAAGGCTGAAAGTTTCATTGAGGAAAATTTGAGCAAAAGTTGAAGTTTGTCACTTTTGAGGTGCGAATGACCTTAAAAGCAGACTAACACAAGTGGAAACTCAACAGAACGTTTTCTTTTGAGCATGGTTTTCACGGTGAGATTGTTTTAGAAGGCCGGTAGCGGTAACTTTTGATGATTTTTTTGACTGCTTTGTTTTGTAGTCAATCGCACATTAACCAAAGCATGTTGCTACACCAACTGTTCAGCATATGAACACTTCGTATGTAATTTTTAAATGCACTGTTATTGTTTACCTTTGAATTCTAGTCCGGACCATAATTCACCCTTGTCAACAATAACAATATCAATGCAGTCTACACATGTACTGTTTAGACATGTGCCGAGCTGACAAGCTCGACACTGTATATCTCTATATGCTTTGGGCGCAGAACAAGAAAATACAATTGATATAAAGCCAAAAAAAAAAATGAAAAAAAATATTATCGAAAGCTACAGCTGGTGTTGCAGTTTGTAATAATGGCACTTCTTTGTCACAACTCTGGTACTTGTATAGTGTTAAATGGAAAACTGCCATGTTTAAAAACAACTATCCTTTTCCAGGAGAACAGATAAAATTTTTATTACGCTCAGTAGAGTGAGGTCAGGAAAATACTTTCAAAGTATAGTTGGAAGAGTGCAAAATTCACAGGCGACCCCACAGCCCCACCGCACACGTCCCCAAGCATACATGCGTAACCTGCTTTGTTTATAAGTTAAGATAAAGATCACTCAACGGCGTTCAAAAGTCCAACATATGATCGAATTTGGTAAGCAAATTACAAATGGCAAGATATGCACCTCTTACTTGCGTTTACATATTTCATATGAAGGTGAATACGACGTCTGGTTTGGACCTCTCCTCGCTTACAGTATACGCTACGCTCACATGTTTTCGTGTTAGCGTATAGAATTATGTAATCAAGGATGTCTAGTTCTGAAACAGTGTTTTTAACTTTTATTTTTTGTTGGGCCTTTGGTTCTGCAAAATATATGAAAAACTAAGAGTAACCATTTTTTTGCCTCGATATTTCAGCCTGGTTCAATAGCTATCACAATTTCAAAGACATCCGTCAAAGATTAAATATAGACAGTAACTTCAAGCCATGGAGTGCAGTAGACTATATCTTCAAGAACTATAAACCAGAGAGACTGTACAGTAAATTTGCTTGGTAAGTGTATTGACATTTGAATTGTCTATAGTAGTGCAAAGTATAATGTTTCCATAATTAATAATAAATATAAAAAACTGAAACCCCGTAAAGAGGAGTTGTATACATATCATAACGGTAAGGACAGTAATCAGATGAGTCTGTCTGACTGCCTGTGAGTCAAGTACTGTCTACATACATAGACCGACTGCCGATCATTTCTAATTGCCAGTCCAATTATCAATTATCAATTATCAAGTTTCAGAAGAAAGATAACGAATTTATATAATGACCAAAACAATTATTGTATATTAACACGGATAGGTAAAGGCGGCAAAATTTAAAAAATATCGAACATTATTGAAAGATCTACTGATAATAGAAAGCGTAATATCTCAGCCCATTAGCTGTGGTACAGTAGCTCGAGGTTTCCCGGGGTTGTGGATCGGAAGACGAAACCAGTTTTGGCGCCCAACCCAAAACCACAGGCAAAACCTTGAACTACTCTTATTGCACCTACCTGTCCATGTGCTTGATCAGTGTAGCCCAGTGGCCGAGCTTGAATAGATCAACAAGGCAGTTATTTCCATTCGTCAAGGCATACCACGTGACAATGACATTATACTTCCCAACCTCGATGAACCCTAAAATGTGCAATTGATAAGGGTGCTTTCAGTAATTACAAGAGGGGGTGGGCCGGGGCAATTTCGCGCACACCTGTACCGTAAAATGTGACACTCCCCCTATCCTCCTGTCTAAAATGTGACCCTCCCCCTTGTCCGACATTCTAAAACTTAACCCTCCCCCCACCACTGCGGTATTCTCCCCAGGAATAACTAAAACAGTATCAGCTAATTTACATAGCAATTGGTTCAATTGTTATGTTGGGGACAAATTACAGAGGGGAGGGCTGGTGTTTTTGGAGGGACAGTCGCAATTTATCACGCAAGAATTTGTGAAGATATATGGTATTTCATATATTTGAGGGAGGGTCACCATATTTTGTGCAACTATAAGAAGGCAAGATGTAGCTGATTAAGTGCTTCATCCAAAAATACCAAATCATAATACATGGAGTCTATCAGGCAAATTATTGACAATTTACCTCCACAAAACATGCTATACCGGGGTATCTGCATTTTATATATGTTTGATAATGTATTTAAATGTACTTGCTTGAATAGGGAAGTACAATTGTGTACAAGAAATTGATTTCTGAATTTCACCTAAAAAGTTGGTTCACTATTAATGGTGTCTATGGTGATATTATGAATAGTGTTTTCCGATACAAAAATAGGTAAATCTTTCCATTTGAGTACTCTTGATTATTGATATTAATTTTCGTGATTAGACTAGAGTGGTTACAAGTCTATGGTTGTGTAAGAAATTTGATTTTGGAATTTCACTGAAATGTCGATTCACTATGATGCATAGGGGTCTATGATGAAACTATGAATTTTTTTTCAGTACAAAAATAGATAAATCTGTGCATTTATGTATGCTTGATTATTCACATTATTGTTCCTGATTAGACTAGAGTGGTTACAAGTCAATGGTTGTGCAAGAAACTTGATTGTGGAATTTCATTGAAATGTCGATTCACTATGCTTAGGGGTCTATGATGAAACTATGAATAATTTTTTCTCGGTACAAAATTACATAAATCTGTGCATTTATGTATGCTTGATTACTTAGATTATTGTTCTTGATTAGACTAGAGTGGTTACAAGTCTATGGTTGTGTAAGAAATTTGATTTTGGAATTTCACCGAATTGTCGATTTACTATGCAAGGTGGTCTATAATGTGTACGTATTTTGTTGGTGATTTCCTATTCAGGAAATATCACATGGACAATCAAAATTTTGGCCATAAAATCAGCTTCTGTCAAAAGTGACCCTCCCCCCGAGATAGGTTTATAGAAAGTGACCCTCCCCCTTGAACTGTTTTCTAAAAAGTGACCCTCCCCCCATTCCCCCGGCCCACCCCCTGTAATTAATGAAAGCTCCCTAAGCATATTCTACTGAGCATAATTCTGTCTCTAATTCCAGGTATCATCTACCGCAGTCCAAACATGAACTTGACAGACCCTCTGTAGTCATTGCAAGGAATTCCAGATGTACTGTGGTTCGACTACAACACAGTTTATGATAATTATGACGAAATAACATTCAGTAAGTATTGGTGTGAGTGAGTTACTTTAGTTTCTGGTACATGACATTTGACAAAAGTGATGCGGTGACAATTTGTTTCTGATCATCAGGTATGGTTAGTTATGCTTAGGGCTTTACGGTAGTAAGTGACGCACACAGTGACCAGAAACAAAACAATCATTACAGCAGTTTAATTATACATGAACACAGTTCGACCAGTTCTTGTCATGTCTCCGTAACATGACAATCATGATCAGATGTCGCGCGAAACAATGCTGATGTGCGCACGCGTACGTAATCGTCATCATTATGTATACATTTTTGAATTTTCTCGAGGTTTCTTGTACTTTAGGTCAAGTTTCTGAAATACAACTGTAAAGTAGCAGGCATCTTTGATATTTGAGAGAGTTTACAAAAATAGCAAAAGTACTTGCTTTACTTACTCTCTGCCCAAAAGCTCGTAGAAACCCAATTATAGCTCGTCAATACAGTGTCTATACGCGTAAAATGCCCTCGTATTCTTTACGTTTGAATTCTAGTCCCGAGCAGAATTCACTTGCCAACAATAACAATGCGGTCTACACATATTGACACCATGTATCTCAACATGCTATCGGAGTAGAACAAGAAGTTGAGTAGACTGTAAAAAGAATATTAGTCAATGAATCGTAAGTTTCAGCTAGTGATCCCATGGTCTCTGCTTGTTCTATCGGTCGTTTCAACAAAGATTTAAGTTCAGGTTAAGGTTCAAAAAGTTCAGGTTGTGAGTAAGGAATAAGTAAAACATTTCAGATTCCAATTAAGAAATAAGTAACAAACTTCAGATTTCGAATTAGGAATAAGTCACACACTTCCGATTTCGAATAGGGAATAAGTCACACACTTGAGATTTCGAATGAGGAATAAGTCACACACTTCAGATTTCGAATAAGGAATAAGTCACACACTTCAGATTTCGAATAGGGAATAAGTAAAACACTTCAGATTTCGAATAAGGAATAAGTAAAAAACCTCAGATTTCTATAGCTTTGAATGAGGAATAAGATAATAAGGAATAACTGGCAAACTTCACATTTTGAATAAGGAATAAGGAAAAAGGAATAAGTAACAAACTTCACGTTGGAATAAGGAATAAGGAAAAAGGAATAAGTAACAAACATCGAATAAGGAATAAGGGAAAAGGAATAAGTAACAAACTTCACGTTCGAATAAGGAATAAGGAAAAGGGAATAAATAACAAACTTCACATTTTGAAAAAGGAATAAGGGATAAATAACAAACTTCCCAGACCTGAGGAAAACGGTGTAATTGTTAAAGTAGACCGCTCTGAATGGGCGAGTCCTATTGTTGTCGTTCCTAAATCGAATAAATCTGTAAGAATATGCGGAGACTATAAAGTCAGTATTAATCCGGTAGTTGAGGATGAGCAATGTACTCTGCCAACTACTCAAGATTTGTATGTTCAATTGTCAGGGTCAAAGGTATTTTCATGATTAGATTTGACGCATGCGTATGCACAATTGTCAGTAGATGATGAAAGTCGCAATACTCACAAAGGCATGTATGCCTATACTAAGTTACCGTATGGTGTGAAGTCAGCACCAAAGATTTTCCAAAGTAAGATGGATTGTATCTTACAGGGTATTCAGAAATGTGTATGTAAACAAGATGATATTCTCATTGGAGGTAATAATGTTCATGAGAATCTTGATATTTTAGAGGAAGTCCTCAAAAGATTCAGTGATAACAATCTTCATGTTAATTATTCGAAATGTGAATTTTTCAAAGCAAGTACTGTATATCTTGGTTTAGAATACAGTGGTGAAGGATTGAGACCCGTAGAATCGTCATTGCAAGCAATTAAGCAGGCTCCAATCCCAAAGAATGTCGCACAGTTGCGATCATTTCTAGGTATGGTATAGTATTACCATCAGTTTTTTCCCTAATTTAGCCACAACTTTGCTGCCACTCCATGAATTGTTAAAGAAAGGAGTTGACTGGAAGTGGTCTGAAAAATGTCATAAAGCGTATGAGAAATGTAAAGCAAAGTTAAGTAGTTAAGTAGTGAAACTTTACTTGTACACTATGATCCAAATAAGAAGCTGAATTTAGATTGTGATGCTTTAAGTTATGATGTGGAAGCTGTTCTCTCACATGTATTTGAAATTGGTGATGAACGACCAATAGCGTATGCCTCTAGAACTCTAAGCCCGAGCGAACGTAACTATGCCCAAATTGAGAGGGAAGCACTTTCACTGATATTTGGAGTTAAGAAATTCAATGATTTCCTGTATGGGAGAAAATTTACCTTGGTTACGGACCATAAGCCATTGTTGGCAATCTTAGGTTCGAAATCAGGTATTCCTACCATAGCAGCTGCAAGAATGCAACGATGGGCACTGACTCTGCAGGCATATGACTATGATATAGAGTATAGTAACACACGAGCACACGCAAATTGTGATGCATTGTCAAGACTACCAAGTCCAAGCACACAAGGTGCTGAGGACAGTGTATTTGCTGTTACTGTAATAGATGAAAGTTTCCCAGTTGTAGCTGATGATATTGCTAAGAAAACCAAAGTTAATCCACTTCTTAGTAAAGTGTATGATCTTGTATTGAATGGTTGGCCCATTTATTTCAAAGATATGTCTGAGGCACTTAAGCCATTTTATCGTAGAAGAGATCAATTGTCAACGGAACAAGGTTGTATTTTATGGGGTACTCGAGTGGAGATTCCAAAGAAGTTTCGTGAAAGGTTGTTAGACGAGCTTCATTGGGAACATCCTGGAGTATGTGCAATGAAAGCACTTGCCCGTAGCCATGTATGGTGGCCAAGTATTGATGCGGATATTGAGAGTAAAGGGAAAGCATGTTCAGTTTGTCAAAGAGTAAGACAAACGCCAGCTAAATTACCTTTACATCCGTGGGTATCGCCAATGAAACCTTTTTCAAAGAATTCACATTGATTTTTGTGAAGATAAGAAATACTATTTCTTAGTTCTTTTTGATTGTCATTCTAAATGGGTAGATGTAAAACCACAGAGAAACATAGACAGAGTGGCAACGCTTGCATGCCTTTTGTTCCATGGTCGTCTCGGTAGACTATTGGCTTGTCATATTTAAATAAGCTTCAAAGGTATTAAACTTTTTGAAGGCTTTGTTTGTGGTTGATAATTACTCGAGATTATGCGAAAAATCCGACGACATGGCATGGTACTGCCAGTCGCGTAGCAATCATAGTTACTTTGTGAGCTCTCAGGCCAGAAACACTGCTTCACGCCAATCAAAACATAACACGCCAGCAGTTTCATAAACATGTCCTTCATTGACGCACGTGTAAAAGACGGTATGACAGACCGTAAACCATTGGGTAAAACCAGACAGTATCGATAAAAGACTTTCAAATTTGGTTCAAACACACTCATTATGTATTCATAAAAATATGAGAGGAATTTTTAAAACGGTAAAACTCACTTTCCTGAAGCTCAAAACACTCCCGTTTTCGCCAGCACATCAATTCCGATCAGCACCACAGGACAACAACAACACAAACTTTGTCGAACATACTTTCGCTTAACAATTGGTGAAAATCAGAAAATTACCGAAGGGTGCATGGTCGGCACTCTTCGGAAAAGAGAGCCAAGAGCTTCGTGAGGTGAGGCAAACATGGATTGCTACGTAACCGCTTCACGCCTTAAACAATAGCCGTTGCCACTCTGTCTATGTTTCTCTGTTGTAAAACTTATGAGGAGTATCACAGCTGATCGCACTATTGATGAGCTGAGATTAATCTTTGCAGAACATGGTCTACCTGAGCAGCTAGTTTCGGACAATGGTCCACAATTCACATCTGATGAATTTAGATTGTTTGTGAAAAAGAATGGCATTCAGCATGTTAAAGTAGCTCCATACCACCCTCCATCTAATGGCGCTGCTGAGAGAGCAGTGAGGCTGGTAAAAGAAGCCTTCACTAAACAAGTCTTAGCAGGAGATGCGTCTTTATCTCTGAAATGTAGAATTGGTAAATTTATGTTTAGATACAGAACTACACCTCACAGTACAACAGGTGTAAGTCCAGCTGAGTTAATGTGTAAAAGTCAGTTTCGTACTAAATTGCAATTGGTAAAACCCAGTCTCGCAAAGCGAGTAGAAAAGAAACAAAAAGCACAAAAAGAGCAGTTTGATCGTCATAGAAAACAAGAGAGACATTTCGAAATTGGTGATATTGTGAGAGTGAAAAATCCTAGAGCCGAGTCAAAACTGGATAAGTGGTTATTAGGCTCTGTAATTGAAGTCAAAGGACCTAGAAATTACATGGTCAAAATTGGGTCCACAACTAAAATGGTTCATGCAGATCATATGGTGAAAACCTATGAGGAAAGTGAAGCAGAGTTCAATCATAAGAGAGTACCAGTGGCCAGTGAATCCAAGGTGTACGTAAGGAATTTCAGTCCACAGCAAGTAAAGGAAAGGCTTAGAGCAAATCCGACTGGAATACCAAGTGTAGTAAAACCTAGAGGAAATACTGCAATTAATGGTACCAGTAAATCTGACAAAGTAACACCAAGTCAGGAGACATCAGTAAAACCAAGTGTAATTACTGAACCTGTTAGAAGATCAAATAGAGTTAGAAAACCAGTAGTGAAATTAGATCTGTAAATTTTGCAATGTAGTTTATTTGTAGAAACCAGGCATGAAACACTTTTCTTTTAAAAGGGGAAGCAGTATAATATATGCTTATATATTCATGTAGTGACGTATTATTGTAGTGCGCATGTGCAGATTAAAGTATGACTCTCATGCTTGGGACTAGTGAACAACGGCCTCCGTGTCTTTGTATACAATACATAGTACATGTACTACAATGATGATCGCCATTAAAGTAGCTTAACGTCAAAATTACATGTAAACTGATACTAACTTTGCTGCTTGTGTCATATGGGGGAATGGGCGACTTTAAGGAATATCGACAAGACATTTTATGACATCATCATGCAGCCGTCGTTGTCAGTAACTCTGAATGAACGAGAAATGATCAGTGCGGCCGAAATGTTGATGTATACCGGGGTATGCCAATGTACTTCTTCAGCGATGCGAAGGTGAGAAATAATGCTAGCAAGTAACTACATATACTTCATACAAGTAACAAAATTGCTTATGTGAATGAAATTGGTATCATATTTCCGATCAAAACAAACAAACTTCATTCAATTCATGTATACGTACGATCACAATCGTCAGAGCAAAATCCGAGCGTTGAAATTCACAATGATCTGTATCACCACCGCCCAAATATCCATAGCTAGCATGTTCTGATGATATTTCTCTGTGCCACAGGCCGATCACCGCTAGGTCACCACGAAAAATTACCATCAAGCCGTTATTAAACCCTGGCTCAAGAAACTTCGTTCTTATGGTGTCAAGTGAGTATTCTCACAGCATTTTAATGTTAAAAGTATACTTGATTGTATAGATTTTGAGTAGATATGAAATGAAAGTTTGATAGTAATATTAATTCTTTCCGTGTTATAGATTAAAAGGAAAGTTTCGTTGACTTGACAATTACAGTAAGATTATCCTACTCGGCTAATGCCTGATGGTGTAAACTACAATTCCATGTTCCGTGTGTACTTACAGAGAACAGCGTTCCTTTTCTCGTTCGGAAAACATCGCACACATGCATTTTCATGTCACAATGCAAGATACATTTTTAGCTCATATTTGGTATACCAATGTGAGGTAATCGTATAAGCTGAATCAGTTCATTTGCATGCCATTTGCATGTCTGTATGTATGTATATACGTATGTATGTATGTTCGTCCACGTCCATGGTGTCAAGTGAGTATTCTCGTTCGGAAAACATCGCACACATGCATTTTCATGTCACAATGCAAGATACATTTTTAGCTCACATTTGGTATACCAATGTAAGGTAATCGTATAAGCTGAATCAGTTCATTTGCATGCCATTTGCATGTCTGTATGTATGTATATACGTATGTATGTATGTCCGTCCACGTCAAAAACAGCTAAACCGCAGCACCTACTGTCTTAGTATTTGGTGTACAGGTGCACCTAGGGGTGGAGATGTGAATTTGTTCAAATGAACTTGTCAGTGTCAAAAATATGCAAATGTGGGGCAAAAAGGAGAAACCCTGCAAATTGCTAATACTCTGTAACCGTTTGTCAGATTGGGTTGAAACGTGGTGTGCAGGTTCCTTTAGGCATTTTGAAGTAGGTGCTTAAAATTTGGGATGAAACTTGCATGTTTCTATTTTTTAGCTTAGTTTTTTTTTCAGTTTTTAGTCAAAAAATGTTTTTCTCTGAAACCACTCATCTGATTGCTTTGAAAGTTGGTATACATGCTCCGCAGGATCGACGGGGCGCGATGCAGCCAATTAGATACTTCTGGCAGATCACATGAGGCAAGCACCTCTGATTGTCACATCATCTTACGGACCCGGACTCTTTCTTTGTATATCGCTGCTGACAACATCAAGATAACTTAATCTAGAGCTCCATTAGCTGTAACCCTTAGTGTGCTTTCGGTCCGCACGTAAAATGCAGTGTTTATTAAAACGTCTGCGAGTGTTTTATGTCCGATGTCACCGTTGACGACTGAATTTTAGGCAGGACTGGCTGGCATGTTTTTAAAATCACAATGGTCATTTAATGATTCCATTAAGTGCTCCGATAAGGGTAATACTTTGCATTTGAACATACTTTCTGAAGAAGAAAAAGAAAAATTTATTGAACAGAAATAATGAAACATTATAAGATAAGTATTCTCCCTTCATCACCAGAGTTCGAGGTCATTTGTACCTGGCTGTTGTAACTTTAATTTCTTGATTGAGATAGTAATTTGCAGAAACTTGAATTCATAAGTTCTGCCCGACGGATAAAGGTCGCAACGGATAACGGTCACACACAATACCTCTCCATAAAGTCTGCAAAGTAAAGGAAGTAAAAAATTTTCGGTGCTGTCATCCAAGGTACAGATAGATGATACTCATATGATACCCGTAAATTCGAACTGATATCGATTATAAGCCAAGTCTGTAACTATTCAATATTGTTTGTCTCCTTGTTACAATTACTGAATGGGGAGACACCAGTTGCTAGAGTACCAGACTTAAACATAGAGACGCGTCCCTGAGCAAAGGACTTTACGGATCTTTTCTCAGTTGGTTGGTGGGTAGCTTGTGCCTCGAACAGATATTTCGCTTTCGCCTATTGGTGTAATAAATAAGATCAGTTAATTTAATTTCTCTGTTTTGCTTCAACTAAATATTTTGAAAGCTACGCTAGTAAGAGGCTACGTATAGAAAAGTTGACACACCTGAGTGTTTTTAATTCATTGTGAAATTTTAATCTTAGTGCCGATTCAAGAAAACAGGCTTATGTTATATTTTGCCTCCATCATTTATATGACAGTCTGCAAGCATGCAGGCGTTTTAAGCACGTTTTACAATTTGTAGACAAAGGTTTGCAGTCAGAAAAACTACACAGTAGACCTAAAGTTCTATTCGAATACACTGCTTTTTCCTGAGAAACCTAGGCGCATGGGGTAGCAAGAATATAATTAAGGCTGCAAGCAGCTTCATGGGGCCAAAGCACTTGCAAACACTGGTAAGAGGTACCAGAGTGATAATTTATAACCTCTTATATCGTAAGGTGCTTTTCTAATCAAATGTAAAGGGTGTAACACTTGTGGTAATTTATTTACAGGCATATTGTGAAATCGAGGTCAAAGGTCATCTAGGCCTCTTGAAGATTTTGCTAAGAACGTTTTGTTTTACAAATTCATCACTGTAAACAAAAAATCAAAACATTTCCACTGGTAAGCCTAATATTAGATATGCACATACTAAATAAGCTACAGGATGTGTCATCATAAGGTCTGACATAATATCAAACATGAAGGGTTATGGCTTTTGGTCACTGAGTTTAAGGCATATATGCATATTTGAAAACAAAGGTCATCGAGGTCACTTGACATTTTGTCAAAAAGATGTTTTCCGTAGTTATCCCTATTTACCGAAAATCAGACCTCTATCTCTATTGGTAAGCCAAGAATTAAGTATGTGCATAATTGATGCTGCAGAGGACATGCCGTCATGAGGTCTCCCGTCATACCAAATATGAAGGGTGTAGTGCTTTTGATTAAGCTTACTGAGTTATTGGCATATATGTATATTTGGGGTCACATGGGTCATGTGACACGTAACATTTTGGGTGTGTGACATTTTGTAAAAAATTTTGCATTACCGAAAATCAGACCTCTATCTGTATCGGTTAGCCAAGAATTAAAAATGTGCATATTGAATGATGTACAGGATATGCTGTCATATGGTCTCCAATTATACAAATCTATGAAGGATTTGTATGTTTTTGTATGTAGGATTTGTGTTTACTGAGTAATGGACATATATGTAAAATATAGATCAAAGGTCATCGGGGTCGTGATATGTTGTCAGAAAAACCGTATTCCATAGTTATCCCTATGTATCGAAAATCAGACCTCTATCTCTATTGGCAGGCCCAGAATTAGATATGCACATAATTCGAAATTAACTTTTTCCCCTGATAGTCCACTTGGGCTACCATTTCCTGAAGTTGGTAGCCCAGTGACAATGGCTGGTAGCCCATGTATACTTTCGTTCAGGGATATCTCTTTTTGTTAACCAGACAAGAAAAAGCTATTTTTCAAGATTCTGCCCATAAAGTGAATTTTCTAGTCATTTGATATGAATATTGCACACTTTTAATACCCAAGGAAACAGGTATAATGGACGTTCGTGATACTCAAAAGTTTGATGACCTATTGACAACTCACAAATGATTCTTTGTCAGAGTTGTATGCAAATTCTGATAGTCGTCATGACAACGATTCGACCTGAGCACTGAGACATACTGTAGCAGGTCTAAAAATAAACCATGGGCTTTCTGTAGGGAGGAGGCATCTAATTTCTGTGTCATTGTGATTGATATATTTTGATCAAAATGCAACAAAAATGCATTTTCATTGGCTATCACATCCTGTGCCTGTCATTCAAGTAAGGCAGTTCAGATATAGAAAATTTGTTGCAAAGTTCCGCCACATGGTCGTCTTCGTCAGGCCTTTCTTTGTCCAGCTGGGTTTGACTGCATTTAGCTGGTCCTAAAGTGACAGACCAGACATGGCACGCCAAAAAACTGACTGAATTTCATGTCCCAGGCTTTGGTAGTCCCTGTGGGCTATCATTTAATGGATTTTGAGAGCCCCAGAGAAATGTTGGTAGTCTGGGGATGCGGGACTACCGCTAATTTCGAGTCCTGTAATTGGTGAGGTACAGAATATGCCATCATAAAGGTATCCCAGTAAACCAAATATGAAGGGTGTAGCACTTATGGTTACTGAGTCATGGACATATATGTACATTTGAGGTCAAAGGTCATCCGGGTCATGTGACATTTTGTAAAATAATGTATTCTATACTTATCCTTATGTACCAAAAATCAGACCTCTAACTGTATTGGTTTGCCCAGAAATAGATATGCACATAATTAATAGTCGCGCCAGCGGCTAACTGACTACGCATGCGCTTATTCATAATATACTATGCGAGTAACCGGAAGTGTACACTTCTTTTGTGGGTGCCGCCATGTTTTTTTTTGAGTACTCGTAAATAAACAAATACGAAACAAATTATTATTATATAACGTGCCATTTATAAAATATACCTCTTTTATTAGCCAGTAAATGTTATTATGCACCTTTTCGCTGATACAGAATATCGTTAATATAGATAAAGGGAGAAAACAGTCGCGCATATAACGGTGGCATACGCACAGAATGCTGGGATTGAATTTTAGAAAAGCGCCCCCAGTGTCAATAATTAAATTCAAAAATTGCCAGTTTTTAGACGGAACGCTATAGTTTTCAGCTTGCAAGTGGAAGTTGGGCAGTGCGGTTACCATTGCAATGATAATGATTGCATGATACGTCCCTTGTTTAACGCAATAGGCTGTTATCAATGTAAAACTTGCCAATTTTTGTCCAAAATATTTACACGTTACAGAAAATCTATAGGCCTACCTGCACTGCTGCAGGGTTTGACGTCCGCGCGTGTACGTACGTGAACTGCTTTCATCAGAGGGAAACTGGGCATAGTTGTCATATATACGTTTATGAAGTAACAATTAATTACATTTTATCATGAATCAATACAAATAACATTGCCAATCTTAACCCCTGGCGCGACACCAAGGGCTGAGCCCTATGTAATATTAAAGTGCAGGATGTAACATCATAAGGTCTCCCATCATACCAAAACTGAAGGGTGTAGCACTTCTGGTTACTGAGTTATGGATGTATATACTTATGTACATTTGAGGCCAAAGGTCATCAGGGTTATGTGAAATTTTGTAAAAAAAAAATATTTTCCAAAGTTATCCATATGTACAAAAGATCAGACCTCTATCTTTACTGGTAAGCTTAGTGAGGTACAGGATATACCGTCATAAAGGTATCCCATTCTACCAAATATGAAGGGTGTAGCACTTATGGTTACTGAGTCATGGACATATATGTACATTTGAGGTCAAAGGTAATCGGCGTCATATGACATTTCGCCAAAAATGTATTCTATAGTGATCCTATATACGAAAAACCAGACCTCTATCTGTATTTGTTAGCCCAGAATTAAATATGTGCATCATTAATTAGGTACAGGATGTGCCATCATAAGGTCTCCTATCATACCAAATATGAAGGGTGTAGCACTTGTTGAAGTCAAAGGTCATCGAGGTCAAGTGAAATTTCGTAAAAAAGAACTTTGCTCTGATAGTTATCCCTGTATACCAAAATTCAGACCTCTAGCTGCATTGGGAACCTTATTATTAGATATTAGATAAGTAATGAGGTACAGTATGTTGCCAAGGTCAAAGGTGAGAGAGCATCCCTAAAATTTTAAGTGCACAATTTGATCAATCAATCAATCAATCAATCAATCAGAAGAATTTATAGAGCGCCAGTATCCACTACGAAGTAGTGTTCAATGGCGCTGTACAAAGTTATGGCAAGGTGTTAGTAGGCTCTTTCGAAGAGATGGGTCTTGATGCTCTTCTTGAAATTGTCCAGACTGGAAGACTGCCGTATTTCTAAGGGTAAATTATTCCAGTTAAGTGGAGCAGCACGCGAGAAGGCACGTTCACCATAAGTTTTCAGTCTGCATTGTGGAACATGAAGAAGATCCTTGTCATTTGACCGGAGAGTACGGGATATAGGTTTACGGTGGATTAAGTCTGATATATATGTTGGAGTGCTGTCATGAAGTGCCTTGTAGGTGATGAGTAGAGTCTTGTACTGGATTCTGAAGACAACTGGTAACCAATGTAGATTTATAAGAACAGGTGTGATATGATTGAATTTCCTGGCACGTGACACTATTCTAGCTGCAGTGTTCTGGGCGTGCTGAAGTGGTAAGATGTCTTTGGCAGGTAGTCCGTATAATAATGAGTTGCAATAATCGAGTTTTGTGGTAATGAGGGCATGAACAAGCATTTTGCAGGCTTCATCGGTAAGATAGTGGCGGATGCGACCTATTGTGCGAAGGTGGTGATAGATGGATCTACAGGTCAAGGCTATGTGGTGTTGTAGACTGTGCTGGTCGTAAAAAGTAACGCCAATATTGCGGGCTGATTTTGCGAGTTGAATGCAGGAGGATCCAATGTTTATGTGGTCAATGGGACGAGGCAGGCGGTTGAACTGTGACCGGATAAACAGGACTTCTGTCTTGCTGTCATTTAGTTGCAGTTTGTTTTGTTTCATCCAGGTTTTGATTTCTTGAACTGCTGATTCCATCTTGCTAACTGTGGTTAATGTGTCAGATTGGGAGAAATACTGGTATAGTTGATTATCATCGGCATATTGATGGAAATCGATATTAAGGTGACGGATGAGTTGACTAAGAGGTTGGATGTATATGCAGAACAGAAGAGGGCCGAGTACAGAACCCTGAGGTACTCCGAACTGCAGATATTGAGGCTCTGATTGACAACCATGTATGGATACTGACTGGGTTCTGTTCTTTAGGTATGATGAAAACCACTGTAATGTGATGCCGGTGATGCCAAGTTTGGATAATCTGGTGATGAGTATATCATGATCAATGGTGATCCCCTGCTGGTCAATGTTCTTTAGGCAGTAACCCTCCAGGACTCTTACATTGGTCAGAAAAAGCCACTGCCATGGCTTAGCTGCAGAGGTATAGCACAGGTCAAAGGTCATTGACCAATGTGAAAAAAGTCTTTTAAAAATCTTCTTTTCTAAATCGAAATGACCTTAAAATTTGGCGTGAAGGAGGCTTGACCTATGGTCTACAAATAATGTTAACAGAACTTTGATTGATTTATTTGTATGCAAATGAGATGGATTTTAAAGTTTATATTAAATATAACTGCCGAGTCATGTGACCAGTCAGCAATGTAACCAAATAAATAAAGTCTTTGAGTATTACCTATGAGTAAAATTGCAAGTCATTTGGCTCAAAGGTCTTTGGATGGGAGCCATGATATATGAAAATAGGCCAAAGGTCTTCCAAGGTCATCCATAAATTGTCAAAAAAAAAGTTTTATCCTTTGAACCTGGAACCAAACCTGTAGCCCTTGTAGTTCTTGAGATACATTGATTTTGCATAATTAATTAGTGAGAGAAAAATATCAATTTAATCAATTGAAAATCTTCTCAAAAATGGCAATGTCGATGAACCTGGAATTTGGCATATGTGGCATGTCATTACTATGTTTTACAAAAGTTGTTCAAAGCTTTGTGATTTGTCTGGTTTTATGCAAATTAGGCAGACTACAAAATTTGAGTTCAAGATGGCAGCCAGATCACATGACCCACTGTATTGAAACAGTCATGTGCACTAGTTCTCAGTGTGCTTAATAAGTACTGAAAGTTTGAAAAGGCTGCGCAACGGTTTTGGAGATCTTGGATGACAAAAAAGTGACACAAGAATACAATAGGGGCCCAAGCCCGATGGAGGCTTGGGCCCCTGATTACTTCGCCCGAAATAAAATGCTCCCCCATCTCCAATTCTCTTCATTAGCTCTTAAGTAGAAGGTCTTGATAGTAAATGCCGATCTTGTGCGTTAATCTGCTGGTGGATACGGGTGGGTAATGGCGGTAGACAAATTGTCCACTTTTCCAAATCTCAGTAATCCCATTTGATGATAGCAACTGTAACATATGTGTAGCATACTCTTGTACATGATACAGTTGGTAATGTTTTGGAAACTGTCCTAAGTGCTTAGCCGTACTTGTTCGGTTTATGGTTCTGCGTTCTAATGATTCACTTCCATGTACATGCTGTTGAGGTACCTGCTAAATAGCTTTCATTACTTACTTCATCTTATTAGCTCTAATACTTCTTTAGTAATATTTTCCCATTTCGTAAGTTGTCTAATAAAGCGAGTGAGAAGGGTTGATTATTTGGCATATTTACCTAAGTATGACATGGCATTATTTTGCTACTCATTTTTATCTACCACACAGTAGGAGTTGTTGCCTCTTAAGGTAGGGTATGTGTTGAATTCAGCACAAATAAATATCATTGACAAAGATAATGATTGTAACAACGTAACAAAAACGTACACATTTGAATAAAAAAAAACTTTAGACTGTAATCTTGGTGAAACGGAATTGCAAGCAGTACACTGTGAAAAGATTCTTGGTACGCTTGTAGATGAAAATCTGTCATGAAAGCAGCACTGTGACAAGATTTTTAAAAAAGTAAATAGTAATATTGCTTTGCTCAAGAGAATAAGACAGTTTTTACCTATGAATATAAGAAAACGTTTTTACAATAGCTATATTTTACCACACTTCGAGTACTGTTGTCATTTATGGGGAGCATCGCCGTTTATAAAAGGGTTGCATAAGATTCAGAAACGTGCTATCAGAGTGATGTGTGATGCAAGGTATGATGCTTCGACCGAGCATTTATTTAAAACAATTCATATAATGCCATTACCAGATAGAATAGTTTATAAGAATGTTTGTATGGTTTTAAAATGTTTAAATAATCTTGCACCGCAATATATGACAAATCTTTTTACCAAAATTGATCATAAAAGAGTTACAAGATCTAAGATGCAAAAATTGTTAGTGGTTCCTGCAACAAATAAGGATTTTTATCGAAAAAGGTTAACTGTAAATAGTGCCAGTCAGTGGAATAATGTCGATTTAAATATAAGATCTAGTAACTCATTGTGCAGTTTTAAAACTGCTTACCTTAAAGCTTATTGGAAATAATTTTTGTGTTTGTGAGTTTTAGTTTTCTTGTCAAAATGTTTTTGTCGCCTAGTGTGATTGTGTATTTTTTTTCCTCTGGTGTGCAGGTTCACTCCTGGCCACTTTTTCTGTGCATTGTATTGTGCTAGCTTTGATTGTCATGTTTCATGTTGTTCTGCTTTGTATCAGTTTCAATGTTCATCTGAGGGCCCCTGGGCAGATAAGCATCTTTACTGAAGCTTACCAGGCTGCCCTCGTTAAACCAGGTTTAATAAAATAATAAAATAATAAATTTGTTTCTTCGCCGGCCAGTATTTCGAGTGGATTTGGTTTATATCTTTACAGTGCGCAATAAAGAGTTAAATCGAGATACTAGTACCTGACACGATCACGTGTCTTACTGCTGTGGTACATCACGTGAGTGTACAGGTTTGGTCTGACTAATAAAGTTAAGAATAGAAGATTTTTCAATCCCTTGCGAAGTCAAGCAAGTAGTATATTATGCGACACTTGAACTTAACGGAGATAAGTAAACTGATTCATAGGCTGTAAAATTTAATTTTCTATATTCAATAACGAGTGTGAAAGTTGTTGGACGACAGTGTTTACGACATTTTATCAATAGAGATGTAAATCGTCTTAGTCTGCCACAACCTGCAAATGTCTTCTGATGGTTTCAACTTGTTGCCAACTTGTTGGAAATAGTCCTGCCATATATGCCACGCTGATAAGTGTATGTCTTTTGAATTCTTTATCAGACAGGTACGTAAATTAAACGAGTATAATTAAGGTGTTATGAACATACAACTACAGTAGTACTCTTAACGGTCAAATATTCCGTGTGGTTTTCCATTTTATATTTATTTTTTGACACATTAGGCTATTTATGGGTGCATGTGAATGTTGCTATCTTTGAGGGTACAAAGTGCAAACGACAGTGTGCTCTAGTTCTGATTATTTTCTCGATACAAAATTTCAGGAAAAGACCATATTCTTATTTTATCTTATTTTATCTCATTAAGGCTGACAGACGTTTTGACTATGGATCAAGAGCAGGGCGAACCCATCAAAGCAGAATGGCGTGCCTTATTAGAGGCAATTGGCAAGGGAGTTAGTGAAGGTATTTATTGTACTGCAAACATGGCGACCAATGCATACCGTAATAAAACTTTGGACGACATTTGTGTGCTTCAAGTAACATCATAGCAGTACCAGCACACCAATACTCACCAAGAATTCCCGCTGCGAAACGTAATGTTAAACGATGCTGTTATCTATGGCATGATACCTTTCATTTCAAAATAATGATGATTAATATATTGCTCAGAACGTTTAATTTACAGAATGATAGATAGATAACCCACACCAAAAGAGCATGCACATGAGGGAGACATGTCATTGTGCAATTTAACGGGAATGGGAATGAAAATTATTGTTTCATGGAAAGCAGAAAACTATGGAATGTAGTTAACGACACATTTAGTGCAGGCCTATATTTGTTATTAGAGGAAGAACGCCTATAATCGATATCTATGATATCGATACTGTAAATTAATGATGGTCTCTATCCCTATGTGAAGATTGTGGCAAAATATAATTTTCAATTTTTACAAAAACAAGACCCTGTGAACGTAAGTTGTCCGACAGAGTTTTGAATGATTCCAAACAGACAGCAGGGCAGCTAAGTACTGTAAAACTTTGAGAATGTAAGTATCTGTAATTTAGGCATATTAATCAGCAGGTACTAATAATACTTGGCATCGGAAGGTTTGCTGTAGTGAGTACCTACCATGTCCAATCACATGACTAAATTACTGTTGAAATCATCTTTATCCTCTTTGCGCGTAAAACGATTAGTAAATCAAAATATGCTCATTCCGTAAAACTTGACTTTTCCTGTTCGAGTTATAAATAATTGCAATTTCTTTAAATAACAAATAGCAATCTTATGCTTTCTTTACGCATTCATTATTTCTTTCAAATGTATAAATAATTTCCCTTACATGTCGGGTATTACTGAGTACAGCACGGGGAAACATAACTTCAATTTGAACAATATTGATTGAAATAGCAATACAGACGCTGTTATTGTTCTTCGGGTTCGTGTTTAATTATTGCTTTTTGAAATAATGACGAATCCAAATTGAACATCTATATCTGATAGACCATAAATCTTGGAGACACAGTATGTACATTCCACAGCAATGTTTTTTTCGAAAAAAATGATGGATTTTATTTTACTTCCTCTTGCTTTGCGTCCAAACAGAAGAATTTCCCCGAGTGAAGCGACTTTGTGGCCAATTTATTGACAGTGACACTCTCGGAAATCTTGGAACAACACCCCAACTTCTAAAAGAGCTGGAACAAAGAGGAATTATAAGTTTCAACAATTGTAAAAAATTGAAGGCTCTTTTGAAACTGTCAGAAAAGTTTGATTTGATGTCACTTGTCGAATCATATGAAGGTAAGTGTGTACCACTCAAAACATTTCATTGTGCCAATTCTTCTTTATGGTAGAAATAATTTATTACCTGCGGATTACAAAATTTATGAAAATGGGAGACATATTGGTCTTTATTGATGGGTAACTGCAACTCTTGATTGCGTGTCTTTAAAAGTGATATTGTCTTTGTGTAATATTTTTCCAAAGCTTGACTCAATGCCAATATTAATAGCCAGATTGTGGAAAATGAGAAAAGGGAGATGGTTTATAGTTTATTTGTATAGCCCCTGGAGCCCGACGCTGCACGACTCTTTCCTGTTTTGAATGGACGAGCTCAAAGAATTGTTAACATTATGATCACTACTGTCGTTTGAGGCAAGTACACGCATATGACGCCAGTGCGGCAAGCTATACGTTCACTAGCTCATACGTTTGAATTCCTTAACTGTGTTCCCAGTCGATCGAGGAACTATATTTGCCAGGCCAATAAATCTTTTGAAAATCCCATCAGTTGATTTTGTTGATTTCGCGAGATCCACTCATAACTGCATGGTGGTCAAATGTCCATCATTGGAGCTTAAATAGCATGTTTATTATAAAATATTTTAAAAAAACAACGCAGTTTAACACACTTCTTGTTCTATTCCTGAATAATTCATGACGCAATGGCTGCGTTGAGTAGACAACAGTCTCTATGTGCATGTGTACAATGTCAAATAATATTATGTTAGGCTGCTTTCACAAATAACGGTCAGGTAAAGGGCTGGGGGAATCGCGATCGAATCTTATCTTTTCAGACCCTCCCCTAAAGAACCTAATAAAATTTTCAAGTCCCCCAGTTATCATATGCCGCATATTTATTGGGGATGTATGCAAAGAAAAAAATAAACATGTATTGGGCAGTTCTGCTCGCAAATGTTCAACACTACTTGTTATTAGCAGTTTGGAGAGCCATATTCCTAAGGCAATTTCTTATAATAAAATTGATTTATTTTTAAACACATCAGTGAACTTTTTTGATTTATCAGTAAAAGCCGACTTGACTTAATTCAACTCGATCTGGCCAGGCCACTGGCACCTGCTGAAAAGCACACACAATGACGATCATGAAAGAGTATGCAATTTGTGAATTCCGATCTACATTAGTTTTGACAAAATTGACAATACTGGAAGGATAAAATATTCCACCAAATAAACGTTTTAATCTCTGAAAGTTTTGGTATAATAATGGTGAATTTGGTAAAATTAAAATAATTACATTAAGTCAAAATTGTTTTTTTAAATTGGAGTCTTTACTGTACAAAGTATTACTTTTGTGTTATCTTACGATGAAAATATAAAAATTTAGAAAATCAAGCATGGTGACCCCCATCTTTTCTCTTTAATATTTGATTATTCTCATATGCCTTAATTCAAAAATCCCTGATAACTTTCAAATCTCCTTGTCATCCATGTGTTGCTTCCTGGCCTGATCTTGTGTACATGTATGTTTCACTGTCGTAGAGCGTCAGATGACCAGAACCTTTCTTCAACTATTTCATAGCTTGCTCTGTCACTGCCAGTATGCAGTGACAGTGACACTGTAGTTGTATTCATTTTGATAATTTTGACGATAATTTTGTTCAGTTTATACAACTGCATTCTTGTTCTACTTCCTACAGTGTGTTGAACCACCCAGTATTCGGCTTGCCAACATAGCCTGTGAATATGTATCCTGTATTTGTATCATTGACAAGTGACTATTCATATATGCAAAGGGAATTGCACAGAAGTCAGTCCCCAGGGGTACGGGTGGGGTAGGGGTATCTTGGTCTCAGGACAAGATTCTTCTTGCGTTGGTTTAATTTATTCTAATACGTTTGCCTAT
>LD345145.1:84653-97005 GCA_001465055.1 Ptychodera flava | reverse complement strand
TTTCCCTGTCTATCGACTCCCTGCGAACCCATTTCGAGGGGAAAAGGCATTCCTTGTTAGAAAACCTCTCCTCGGATGACCCCTAAACGCACAGGGGATAGCAAAACGTAGTGCCGTCGACTTGGCAGGAAAGGGGGTACCCAAAAAGGGCCCGATTTCCACCGGGTTGGGAGAATAACGGTCACCAGTGCTTAGATTCTGGCTACACCGAATTTCAAGCGGATTTTCACCGACTTGGCAGGAAAAGGGTTAATGGAGAAAATTTCAAAGGCACACGATCTTATAAAGTAAAGATTTTAATTTGGATGAGGTTGTGGAAAAATTCCAAATTCAAAGATGTTCTTGAGATGGCAAAAATCTTCAGAAAAGACAAAAGTATTTTCACATTTCTTCTGCTACATTTCTGATTAGATAGTAGTCCTTCATTTTAACAAGATGTAGTTCATGTTTGAATCTGCTTTTTCCCTCTTTAGATTCACTTAAAGGGACAAATTTGGCAATTTTTCATGAATTTTGTTTGCTACGTGTTACTACTTATATTGCTTGACATGTCGAAAGACACTGAATGAATAGGTGACCATTAATTAATTTTCGTGTATAAAACCGGAGTCGAATGTATGCATGGTCACTTATTCATTCAGCATCTTTCAACATGTCATACAATGCATAATGTGACAAAACAACCACAGAGGAAAATTTATAAAGAATGTTGTTTGGGGCATGGCTTGACAAGTATTGTTCTCTTTTGTCCATTTTAACTTTGTTACTGATACATGTAAACTTATAACATTGATTATGATCATGGCATGTTACTATTGCTCTTATTCCTGAACGTATGTGTAGCTACAGAAATAATATAAATGTTTAGTACTTACTGAATTACGAGCAGCTTTGAAAAGTAATTTTATCACCGCCTTTTTCACATTATACTTATC
Organism: Ptychodera flava; assembly: GCA_001465055.1. NCBI lineage: Eukaryota > Metazoa > Hemichordata > Enteropneusta > Ptychoderidae > Ptychodera > Ptychodera flava. The sequence continues at coordinate 96,070 of LD345145.1, read as the reverse complement.
ATCAAATGCTGTAAACAGTGTCATGACATTATCTGGATTGATTGCTTCTCGAACTGTAAAAGAAAAGTAAAACTACTGTCACATTACAGACACAAAAGGATTATTTCATGTACTCAAACATTTCCTTCGATGTAAGATCCTAATACATGTGCATTATCAGTCCAAAGTCTACCCCCATTATTGGTTTAGTTACTTACATACCAAGTCAAGGTATTAAGAACAAGGTATGTCTGTCAATACTTTCTTTTGACAATTTACATTACAACCTTTAACTTAACACATATTAGACAACCAGTAAGTCAACAAAATTAGCTTCATGTAATTTTTACACTGAATGTTTCAGTGCTATCAGAAAAGCAGTTCCAAACATGAACTTTGACTAACAAGCAAAGGTAATTTGGGAAAACCAGTTAGGAACAGGCTGTAATTGGAGTACAATTTGGAACGTAAAGGTGAAAGCTATGGCAGTTAGAGAAATATGCACAATTTAACATTTTCTCTTGTATAATAAAATACCACACAGGTACAATCTATTGAAATGGAAGAAAGTTGACTCACCCATGTGTGAGCACTGTAAGCGCATTAAGAATTGTCAGAATTTTCTTTTCAAATATATCTTTGCGAAGGACTTTGGAAATATGTTGTACAGACAACTAATAGAATTTATAGAATAAGTTTGAAACTTGTGAAAGCACATAATTTATGGATATTTCCTGAAACAGAAGAATGTAGAAGATTTGAATTTTATAATAATGGTTGCAACTTTTTTTAGTATAAAGCAAGAGTGATCAACCAAAAGAATATTCAGAGTTTACTGATTGAAGAAATGATTTGTAATAATTACTCAAAGAAGAGTAAGGTCATTTCAAAATTCCTCAATAACTGGAAATGATATTACTATATTTCTATTTGTTATGAAATAATGAGTATATTATTTGAAAAACAAAAACAAAAATAACCACCATGGCATCTTACCATACGAGCAAACACTAATTTTCACCTGAAACACTACAGTTCAAGAGTTTAAAACGTAAGACAACATTAGCGTGACCGGACAAGAGGCCCTCCTATCCCCTACAATGGGGCTGACACTAGTTTTCTGTGAGTAAATTGTGATAAATTGTACAAATTCACCTTAAGTATGCAACAGTTGTGCACATTTATGTCTGTGAACAAGGTAATGACGTGAAAATCTTGAAGTTTATGAACACATTTTGTACACAAACATCAAAGGAAGTCGTCTACTCGCACACAAACCGTCGCTATGAGAGATCGTGCGAACGGAAATAGTTGCATTTCACAGTGAATGTTGTGAAAACGAGGAAGTCAAGATGAGTGCAAAAATTTCCTAAAAATACCGCAATTATACAGTGTTGATCAAATTTGATCAGAATTGGTATATACCAGTATGGGTTACCAATGATCAACAATAAATGTTGTTTTTATCTGTTCAGTGGAGGAAAATTCTACATTGATGTTATGACAATGATTTCTGCATAGTACAACCAGAAAAACAACAAGAAATATTTAAACCAGAAAAACAAGAATGACAAAAGTAATTAAGTTCTGAAACTTTAGGTACTGGAGGGTCAACTTTAGCAACATGCATAGCAGAAACAAGCCCCTCTTAGTTGGACGCAGACGGTCTTCCCCCCTCTACTGTCTATGGTTTCAGCAGGTCTGTTAATATGTAACAGTTCATAAACAATGACAGGAAATGAATTTTGGTCACACAGTCTCATTATTCCTAATTACAATATTCTCAGGGAAAGAATTTGGAAACTTTGATTTTCCTGAGGCTGCCAAATTGTGATCATGCTAATTCGACAAATTATTTTTTCAGATTTGGACTTTGTACCAACAGGTGCCATAAAGATTTTGGCAAAATATTTCAGTTTTGAAAATCGCACGGTCACCCAAACAGCATCAGAACATGCGCTTCAGTTTATTTCAGGTTTTTTTATACATATCATTTACACATACCTGAGATGCTTTGAAGGAAATAAACATCAGCAAAATCTATTTCCTGCTGATATGCAGCATGCTCCGAAGGTTATATCTGATTGGTCGATTGTCACTATTCAAAGCAACTTAGGGAGTCTTTCTGTATTTTTATTATGGTAAGATTCAGCCACCAAGTTGGCTCAGCTTTCGAGTCACGGCACATCACGATTGTTTTGCATTTTTTGTACAAAGGGCCGGGTTACTACACGTTTTCTCGGTTGTGTGGTTTATATAGCGTAACCACGCGTGCTATTGCCCTACCGAGAGTGGGCTTACCTTTGGGTGACCCTAACTGAGGCTCTTGTATCGTCTCTATTTCGCCCCTCGGGCGAGCGCGAAACTGTACAACCGTTATTTATCGTATTTCAGTCGCGGGGGGGGGGGGAGAGGGACCGGGAGCAACATTCGTTTCAGCTCTGTGTTTGCATGATATATGATATACGTGATTTTGTGGACAAGTGCATTGCCTCCAATCAAGTATCCAAAGTAACCCAAGTCGAAATCAATGTCAATATTACTTTGCTTGGTACCTTAAATAGGATTAAAGAAACGAAAGAAAAAAAGTAAAAGAAGGCTTTTTTCCCCGTGACAAACTAATCTTAACTTTGCTGAATAGGCACTCCGATCCTTGCACTTCACGGGAAATAGCGTTGAGGTAACGTCGTATTACGTTTATGAAGATACATTTAGCATTGAGCTAGAAACGTTTCAAGCTCGACGAGTCAAGAAACCCTGAGATTAGCGTCGTCTGGCACCTTCTAAATTAAACATTTACGTTTGAAACAGACAACATAGCGTCCAATATAGTGCACTCACCACGTTGTGATAATACTTCTCGGTATCTTCTTTCCTCAATGCCAAATTCAGCAAGAGCTTCTTGCACCTCCTCCGTGATTGGAAACGCAGGCAAGGCCAACGTGTCAGAGCCATCAATGTGGGGAGGATACATCAACCAAATGCATATTGTTTCATTTACTTCAGTTGTAACTGCCGGCATTTCATGAGCTACAAAGTGCAAGCGGTCCATGTGAGTGACGTCCCACTTGGATGCTGAAGGGAAAACGACATGAGAGTGTTTGCTGCTACACTGTGCGCCTTGCAGACACACACCTTTTTTGTATTCGGCACACTCTGCACCTCGAGTGTCGTACTCCGATGGTGGTAACTTCCGTTCAACGTCGCCTTCGCCCTTCCATCTTTGCTTATCTTCTAATGACACCTTTCTTATGTCCTGAACGAGTGACTCGACATCCTCATCGCTTCTGTAAAGCTCAGCCATGATGGTCCAACCTACTGGACGTTCGTGCGAGATCAGGGCAGGCTAGAGGCTGAGCGTGAACGACTTTACGGTGCACGGTGAAACTGAAAACATGGCAGACCGAAGACTTCGATATGCTGTCCAATCAGATTAATTAATGCTGGTCACATGGGTCAATGATGACCAGACGTTACTCACCAGGACCAGTACACCACCAATCAAAACGTACTTTTCATGGTTAATCAATCACAGTGGCTTGTTACGAGGTAGGCCGCGGACCGTACAAAATACAAAATTCAAATTTCAAAAGGCGAAATTTCAAGAAAGGATATGGTGGTGCAGATGACAGTTTTAGTAACAGTGGATAGAGGCCTGTGATTTACTCAACGACTTCAAAAAAGTGGCCAACGACTCTGATTTAGCCTAATATCACAGTCCATTAAGGATAGAGGGCTACATGGACGATCTGCCGGATAGAGGGACTGTGGCCTTGTACCACAGTTGCGAGTGGAGTGATACGTACCGGCCGCCGCGTACTAAGCATAGAACAATTATTGTGCCTTGGTACCGTACCACTCACAACACTGTAACGAACACTCGCGGTGGCCGGCGCCGACACATCATTACATCAGACAACACAAGCCCTGCGTACGATGCTATGTGTCACGCCGGGAAGACAGCATTGAACTCAGGGCTATCCGGCTGGGGCAAGATAAGGACATGGATCGATGGCAACATTCGGCAACTGCTGCAGTAGGACGTTGGGCTCTGAACAGAGACCTCTCATCCACATAATACGTCTGTTTCGATACATAGCGGCCGCCGCATGTGTGTTACCGGCGTTACAAGTTAATACAGCCTCACTATGGTGGGAGGCCGTATAACGCCGGTAACACACAGCCCTGCCATGCAAAGCTAGCATACCACTCAACGGCCGCTAGGTATCGAATAAAACATACGTACTGGGCTCTCATGCATCATATCTCTCTGTGGCCTTTTACAAACTTACGATGTAGTTGGTAACGCATATTACTGGTCAAGGCCGGAGTCACGACAGTCGAAAATGACCTCAAGCGAATTCTCGATTTGTTGTGAGAACTGTTTAGCCCTACTCTCGAACGACAGTGGCCTGAAATTCACGGATTGAACCGATCAAAAATCCATCACTGCTTCGGTGCAAGTGGGTGGGGTGGACGTACGTGTAGCAGGTCGGGGTGAAAAGTACTTAGTGTAAATTGAAGTTGAAAATAACGTAAACTATTGTCCGTTGATATGAATGATAAAAATAAAATAATTATTTAAGAAAATGAAGTTGCGGACCGCTCTTGCCAGAATTTCATGCAGTGGTTGATTATTAGCATTACTATGCCAGTGTTTGAAACTGGCCAAAATATTTGCCAGACATCAGGACTGGTAACTTTCAAAACTTGCCTGTCCTGCCAGAAAGTTGCCTGTCCTGAATTCTTGACAAATCCATTCATTCAAAAAACACAAAACCATTATGTATATAAAGGAAAATGAGGGCAACTCCACACATCGGCTCTACCAAGATTGTTTAGTATTACGATATGGTGAATAAAAGGATCATTGCATTTATTTTGTATGGAATACTAGTACATGGCGAGACACCGGTGAATCGATAGTGCTTTGACCCTAGTTATGTGATCTGTGTCCCCGGTAAACCGGTTTGTTGATTGAGTGATTCGTCTTAACGGTGTTTCGGAACCAAAATGGGGTTCCTTCATCAGTCGCTCTTTTATTTTGTATCCCCTCCGCTTGGTTGTGTGATGAAGTCATCTTCGTCCTCGAGGAGGAGAAGCCAAATTCGTTATTGAGAGAGTTAACCACTATTGACTGACTCTATAGTGAGCGATCCGGTATGTGGCGTCATATTATAATTAACATGACCCAGCATCGACCGGAGTTTCTGGACGCTTATAAGGATTTTTGTTTTAGGGCATTGAGCGTTCCTAGTGCTCGTTATGTTAACAGTGAATGTTGTACTACTCTAACAACGATAACTTGTTTTCGGCATTTAAATCGATTAACCGAACTTTTGGTTTTATGTCAATTTTTCACGGACTTTGTAATAGATTTCGGGTCGATATTGGTGCCTGCTTTCTGGTGTCTGAAAAGCATGTTGTGAAAGGCTGTTTCGAGGCATAAATCTTTTATCTCTGTGTTTAGCCATTCCCAGGTTTCATGGTTTCGTTAACAATATTTGCTGTAAACAGCCTTTGAAATCGGTTTGGTCGTTCCGGATATCGACGGAATGCTTAGGCTACTCCTTCACATGTTGGTCAAAGATTCATAACGAGCTATGATTTTGTAAGAAGGATTTGTTTAAAGATGCTCGTTTTATAGACCATGAAGAGTGTCGTTAGAAAACGACTCGAGGGTTGATCCCAGAAGTAAGCAGTGATTTTTTGTTCACTCTCCTGTGTTACATGTAATAGAGTCCTCCCTTATGTGCTTAGTTTAAGCGAGCAGGCCGTAGATACGGAGACATCACTATCTGAGCTCGTCTGAGACTGGTGAGACTTTGAGCTTGTTCTATTTGTAGCAAGGCAGGATGTGATTACTGGTTTGAGTATATTTACATTACGTCACCGTCAAAGTGGACCGTTATCTGATAGGTTAATTGGTTTCAGGCACTAAACTTTGATGAAGTTTATTTTGTCCCAATGGTTTCCGTGTAAGAGCCATGGTTAAAAGATGTATATATTTTGTACACAAATATAATGGTTGAAATGATCCATGTTTTTGCTGGTTTTTTACTGCGTTACATATCACAGGCGTACGGAACGTTTCCTAGATCGTCGTCGGATGGGAAGTGACTGACACTGTGAGGCCGAAGGCCGAACCTCGGTACTGCAACAGAGACGGCCAGCAAATTAACGACGTAAGCTCTGTATCGGCACATTTATGAGAATGCCATGGAATGTACCCATCTACAGGCGCGATGTGAACTTGGTAGCATAACAGCAGGTTTATGTATTGTTACGCTCGCGCGTTTGGGCGTCCTAATAGGGTTAGTAATTAGTCTACCTATCGGAACGTCAGAATGTATGTAGCATATCGGCCCTGTGTGCATAAGTGTAGTGTGGTCTTGTGTGGTCGACTTTGGCACATATTCTTTATTTTCTTTACAAGAAAAGGCATGTAGTTGGCATATAGGGCATGTCATTTTATTAAAATTGACAGGGGAGCCAAAATGTTAACAGCTCCTATGTTAGTTTCCTGTGTGTGTGAAAAATCACTTTCGCGATGGAGGGATCACTGCTCAAATGGCAAGGCTTGCTCTTGCATGTCGATCTTTGAACTGAATGTCATTCACCATTGAAATAAGGCGGACTATAATACAGTGGTTATCTGTAGCATGCATGTCGATCACTGGAAAACCAAGTACTTCTTAGGCAGAGTCACATATCTAAGTAAATGTCAGAACGAAGTGCAAGTTGGAGAAGGAACAGTACCTTTTTAATTTTAAGTAGTGTTAACTTCTCTGGTTATATAAGGCCACAGCAGTAATTTTTTATTCTATACCTGCAAGCTTAATTATTTTATTTCATGCATGTAATATTTATTTCATGCCTGCAATTTCTTATGCCTGTCTTTTTTTCATACCTGTAATTGTTTTATGCCTGTAATTTTTATTACATTCCTGTAATTTTTACTTCATACCTGTAATTTTTATAATATACCTGAAAAAAATTCACTGCTTGCTAATTTTGATCAACCTCAGGGAGTGTTCAGTTATTACAGCCAGGGTGGGTTAGCAGAATCACGGGGGTGACCTTAAATTTGAAAACTGCAAAGGGGTACGTCATTTGTTTTTTCAAACATCATAGAAGGGGTCACTTAATTTTCATGGGTATCTGTCCCTTCAAAAAGCAGGTTCAGTGTTCAAAAATATTCCTGGAAATAAAAATGATTTGCTGCGTCATTTAACTGTAAATCTGAATAAAAGTAAAATTATCTGTTACATGAACATCTTGCCTTTGCAACTCTGAGGCTAACGTCTTATTGTAAATCAAGCACACTGAGGACAATGAACAATTCCCATTACTTACAAATTAGAGATATAGCAAGTTTGGTCAAGGAAAATGTTTAATGGGCTACCTGTAGACTACCATGAAAAGTGAAATAATACTTTTAGGTGAAATTTCAAGCACCCCATTTGAAGCAAGTAAATATGTACCAATTGTCAAACACCTATAAAAGTACAGATTTAGTTAGTTTAGCATTTCAGAAAAATACTCATAGTTTTCTCATATACTCCCTGTATAGTGAAAGAAAATTTCCATGACATTCCAAAATGAAATTGCTTGCCGACACATCAAATTGTAACCACCCTAATATATACAGGTACTTTAAAATGAAATATCAAACATTTATAAATACACAGATTTAGCTAGTCTTGTATTGGAAAAACTTATTTATAGTTTCCTCATAGACAACGTGTATGTATGTATTTATTTATGTATGTATGTATGTGTGTGTGTCCTATTTTAAAATTGCAGAATGCATAAAACTTAATATCACATATTATTACATTCTACTTGAAGTAATTTGTGTCATTATTTATGCTCTGCTTTTAGTATCTGCAGGCACTGTAATTTCCCACAAGGATATATATATATATATATATATATATATATATATATATATATATATATATATATATATATATATATATATATATATACTTTGCTCATGAAAATAGCTACTGGATACCTATGCCACAGATCATGAACTTTTTATTTCAATGCCAAACTAGCTATATCTCTGCATTTATAATGTTTGAAAATTAAAGGGACAATACGGCTATCTTTTTATGATTTCAGCATTATCTTTATTTTGTATGTCGATTGCAAGCTCTTATTCTACTCCAACAGACTGTTTAAACACCCATGTATAGCTTGTCAACAGCATCTTTTTGTGTATAGTCAACTGTTGCTGCCATTTCTCATTCCCACACAGCTACAGCATTATAACGTCCGCAAGCACACATTGTCTGCTGTTGTGCAGCGTGGTCAGAACATTATATCTGATTGATTGATTGATTGTCACTATTCACAGCAACTTAGGTAATCTTTTTTTGTAATATTGAATTATAACTGTAAGATTCAGCCACCCAATGGGACATCAGCTTCCGAGACGCTGCTCATCAGCCAAAAATTGTTTATGAAACACAGATACTTTAATTATGTGAAAACATGTTTATCTTTGCACATGCGAACAACTGGCTTTAAGTTTAAAGTTACACTACCCTCAGAGATGAATTCAATGATAAATTTAGTTGAGTCAATGGCCCTGCTTGATGTACAGCACATGGCTTTCAAAATTGCATGAGGGGATTACTGGCCTTTACAATGCTGCAAGCAAGCCACTGCCCTCTCATGCATTTTCCATCAATCCATCATAGCATATACTGTGGTGCTGTGGTGCTAAATTCGGAAATGACCAGGACTATAGGTGTTCAGCGTGTGGGTGCATCATCCACTCCCTCCATAACCCGATCCTGACACTTCTTTACTATTAAATTTATGCAAATCATGAAAAATGTTACCTCTATCAATCTGCAATTTCCTATAATTTGTCACTTTTTATTGTTAGTCATAGAATCTTCCTACAAACAGTTTAGATAATTATTTTTGAAATTCACTTCCCTGATTCCTACAGATGTACACATTCAGATACTTCAACTCCTGAGTAGTAACAAAATTTAGCTGTGTTAATGTTAGACTACTTTTATTAGCTTTCAGAATATCAAAACGATATTTTGGAGTAAATGCTTTTCTGATTGCTTGAAGTTTGAACTTTGGTTTTCAGATACCAATCATTATCGAAAATTGTTAAAGGGAAGATTTTAAAAGCAACAAAGTCTCCTGTTTAACTCACATTTGGTATATGTATATATACGAAAGAGGGCTCAAGTCGACGGCACTTGTATATCTGTATGTATGTTAATATGTATGTATGAGTGTGTGATGTATGTCCGTCAACATCAAAAGCAAATTCCAAAACTACAGCAACTATTACCTTAGTATTTGGTGTACAGTTGCACCCAGGGGTGGAGCTGTAAATTTGTTCAAATGAACATATCAGTGTAAAAAATATGCTATTAAGGTAAAAAAGAGAAAATCCTGCCTATTGTTAAAACCCTGTAAACAAAGGCCAGATTTGGTTGAAACTTGATATTCGGGGTTTTGAAGGTAACTTTGGTTAGATTTGTTTGAACTATGGTGAAATTTTCACAGTGGTATTTTTGGGCACTTTTTCCTTTTTTTGATTAAAAAATCTTCTCTGAAGCTGCATGCTGGTCCCACTGCTCTGAAACTTTTTATGCATGATCCTAGGATTTGCATTTGTCAGATTTGTTCAAATTGTGGTGAAATTTCATAGTTGTATTTTTGGGTTGGTTAAAAATAATTTTCTGCGAAAGCTTTGGTGGGATTGCTTTGAAACATTATACTCTTGATGGTAGGGTTGACTTCTACCAGGTGTAAAATTGTGGTGAAATTTTCATTTTAGTAATTTTGGGGCATTTTTTCGCATTTTTGGTCAAAAAATCATTTTTTCTGAAATTGCTCATCAGATTTCTGGGAAATTAGGTATGTATGTATCTAGAGGCATACTTACTTGGTTTCCAAACTGCAGTGAATTTTTCATATTTGTTTTTTTTATAAACCTCCAGCCCTACTTTCAGAAATCAAATGGTCAACACCTCACTGTATGAAATCACAGTCCTTTTGATGAGGGGCTATGATCAATTTGACAGTGATGTGCCTTGCATCTACTGTCTACAACTTGGCATAGGGCCAAATAAATACACTTGGTTCAAGTTCATGAACTTGTAAAATGAAATCATTTGCAACAGTTTCTCTTGTGTTTATTCTATTTTATGCAAACCTATTTGAAACTTTGCAGCCAAGGTCATGTTTTCCGAGTGATCAAACGCGTTACCTTTTGAATATGCAGTAGTTTCTACCGGATTCCGGGTGAAACTCCTTTGTATCACCCCACTAACAAGTTTCACATGAAAACGGAACACATCACTCAGACACTCACAAATCACAGACTTGAACCAAGTCTTCCGAACGAATAAACCGACTTTGTTTCGCACTCTCACCCGCGTCGATTTAGATTAGCCCACGCCAGCCTTACATGTGAAAAACTTACAATGTAATATGTATGGCAGAAAATTGAATATTTCTTTTCTCACGGTTCCATGAGCAGAAAGTTTTGTAAACTTAAATTATAACATTATCATTATGCCACATGTCAGGCTCTTCATCGCGTGTAAACATTACTGAATTCTTTTCACAGTTTTAATTAATTTCACGGTGCGTGTAAAAGATCAACTTCAGAAATGTCAGGTGCAGCCAACGAACAATGCTCTTTTAAAGGGGTCCTTACTATGATAAGATATATCGTACATGACAAGTAATGTGAACTGACTAATTTTAAGTCAAGAGGGCAATTGAATAGCTGTTCATAATTTGCCCTCCCACTGCAAATTTTTCGACTTACCCTGCCGAACTCAAACTTCATTTTTACCCGCTCCCCACATATTTTCGCCTGTTTCCCCTCCCCACTGTGAATGTTTGAAGCTCCCCTGCCCTGTGGCGAAAAAAATTCTGATTTCCCCTGCCGTGGAAAAAATTGCCCTCAAAATTTTGTCATTCCATTTCCCCTGCAGACATGAAGCTACCCTACCCTGTGATGAAAATACTGTCGATTTTCCCCTGCCCTGAGAAAAAAAATCCCCCTGAAAATTAACATTCCCATGCAGACACCAGACACATACTGCAGTGGCCTTGTATTTGGTTTCCATCCTGCAGTACATAGAGTGAGATGTGGGGTCAATCGATAGGCAAAGTAGTCTGGGTAACCTGTAAAAGGTATAAGTACTTGCACTGTCCCCATCCCCAGAAACAGGCACACAGTCCATGTAGCCGACAATGAGATGCAAATGATATGCGGTCAAGGTCTCCTCAACTAACTTTCAGCTGGTTCTTCACTTTCTACTATTTTTTTAGTATTTTTACAAAGGCACAGACTTATTCTACCTGCAACTTAAAACTGATAGTGATTTTGTAGCTCATTCTTTACTATTTTTCATAGTTTTTGATAGCCGGTAACAAACACT
>LD345145.1:69763-80202 GCA_001465055.1 Ptychodera flava | reverse complement strand
TTAAAGGCTGTAGTAATATAGATAAGAGAATTTTGGCCGGCCCTTTCAATCAAGGGGGCTGTAACATGCCAGTTTTTCGTTTGAAAGTCAGATCTCTTCAGTTAATGTGGATGAAGAGAATTATTAGTAAAAGGGAAGGTTGTTGGAAAAACTACCCGCTCTTTTTACTTGAACCAACAGCGCAGCATTCTATCCTCCGTGACGTTCTGTCAAAGCAAATAGTTAATTCTGGGATTTTTGTAGCTAAATTGCCTGAGTTTTATCGCTGTATTCTTGAAGCATGGAACTTAATTCCAGTCAAAAGAGAACATAGTTTCTCTTAAAATATTGTATGGAACTCTATGTACAGAATTTTCATCTCTTCGAGACGTCGTATAGATATAGTGATTCTAGGAGATGTTGTAAAGCTAAAGAAGCTGCATACAAAGCAGGTTTATAAGTTCTTGATTAACGGCGTGTCACACCCAGCAAAAATGTTCAGTTGGAAGAAAGATCTCGTGCAAGCAGTAAATTGGAGCAAGATATGGGTTTTGGCACACAAGATTACAGACGAAAACAAATTAAAAGAATTTAACTGGAAATTTTTACATAAAAGATGTGTAAACAATTTAAAACTTTATCAGTGGAAGATAAAAGACAATGCTTTGTGTGACTATTGTAACAGTGTAGACAATACACAGCATCGTTTCTTTGAATGTACAGAAGCTAAGAAAGTTTGGAAATTTGTTGAAGACATCATTCAGACTGCCTGTGGAACACATGTACCTTTGTTGTTTAAGTGTATTGTAATAGGAATCGACATCAATGCAACTGTAAATAGCTATGTAAATCTTATTATTTTGATTGCCAAATGGTCAATTCATAAATTTCGATGTATTATTCCAAAAAGATCAAGCATTGAAGGAATCTTACGCCAGGAGCTTAAGCTAAGAGGGATCGAACTTGACGATTCTGTAATGTAATCTGTTTTATGTTCTGAATTTGTTTTGTTCTAATGTAATAAAGTTTTTTGATGTTTAAAAAAAAAATGAAATTTTTAAGAAAAAATTTCGATGAAATTTGATAGTCTTCAACAATTATTTCTTTCAAAATAGTGTTTCAATAGTAACACCCGGCGGAAAAAAGATTGGACTGGTTCGGAAAATGTGTCTATCGACGTTCTTTATTTGAGGTCAACATAACAATAAATTCAATGCAAATTGACATTAGACTAAAAGTTACTTCATAATTCATTCACAGAAACAGTACTTCGTTTGAAAACCATCAGTCGAATTGCATTACGAGAGGGTGCCACCTTCCCGAAGTAATCCACCAAATAACTGCTATAGTTTATGATGTCAGACTCAGTAAAATTACAAACCTATAGGTTGTCGGCACTCGTATTTCGGACATTGCACTTGAGAGCATTAACATTGGTAAACATGTGAATGTTTTCGTGCAATAGGGGGCTTATTCAAGTTTGTTCAACAATCGTTCAGAAGGAAAATATCCTCTCTTTCACGCGCGCTCCATGTGTGTGCTCAAATGTTTTATTTTGTCTTATAAAATACAACATACGACAAAAATTATTGTTCGTAACTAGTTTTTAAAATGAAAATTGTCCCAAAACAAGCCCATTCTCTCCCATTCTCTCTCCTCTCGCCTCCACCCTAAATTTTAACGTCCCAAAATATTGCATTCTCAGCCTGAAAATGTTTTAAATGAACGTACTTTATCTTTAACCTTTTCAGTGCTGTAAATTGTCCCACCAAAATTTTAGTGCAACATTTTTACAAATTTTTGTGAATTTTTCAGTAATTGTTTTTAATTTTGGACCAAAGGATATCACATTTTATTTACTACAGTTTGTTATCAAAATTTTGACAAAATTCTGAAAAAAATTGACTGGAGTGTGTTTTTATAACGGTGACAAAAGTTGACTTTGGCGCTGAAAGGGTTAAAAGTCTTGTAATAAATTTTCGAGATTGTCTAGTTACCTTGCTATCGGACAATTGACTATAGTAAGCGATGGGTAGCATTGTTGCTTCACCGATGGCATCTTCCGTACCACACTGTTTTTGATGATTCAATTGACAGAATTCTTCTTATGGTATGGTAATCTATGCCACAGGAAACACCTTTGCATGGGGAGAAGAATTAATTTCCTGTCGCTATCATCTTTTTTCTGAGTTGCGCTTGAATCAAGCACATATTTTACAGCTTATGACGATATTTTATTGATAAACAACTTTCTTTTTCCCTCGAGGACTGAAATACCCCCTTTATATTCACAAACAATGGTGCGAAATTCTTAGCATGAATATTACTGAAAACCAGTGATAAACACTGCCATTGATGACTCCACGAGTGAGGTCAAAACTTAATGGACACTTTAAGTGTCAGCGTTTGAGTGATTCGACTGAAGATCGCCGGAGTGCGTCTTACTCTAAATAAGGAAAATATAACATATTTCTCCTGAAATTCTCCTTGTTATTTAAAGAAGTCCAGATGCATTAAGTATTTGAAAATCTCAAGGATGCATCAGTCTTACTGAAGAGCGTGATCGAAATCTCCCCGTTCGATTATCCTAGCTTCAGGTAGCAATCAAAAGACTGGCGGGTGTCGAGAACACAGCCATGCACGTCGCGCCGGACCTGGCTCAGGCGGGATCCACATGTAACAGTGCTCGGGCCGACCAGCAACGGTGCACAGCACCGCACTTGGAAATTTTACAATTTGCACTGGAACCAAAACTGCTGTCACTTCTTGAGTAATTTCAATTACAGTTTCTTGCTATAACTATTCACCGACATCGCCTACATGTGAGTACAGTAAGTAAAATAATAACAAACGCATGGAGGGTTAAGATTACAATTTGTTGCATGTCTAGCGGATGGTGCTCGTACGCTCATTGGTGACGCCCTAGAGGTGCATCGGTTGACGGCGATTTGTCACGGACTACAGAAGCACCATTATAGTACTACTTACTTCGAAACGATAAATTGATATTGAGAATAGAAAATACAAACAGGGGTATATTTCAATGAGGAATAGATTTCACCTTCTAAGAAATATAAAAAAAAATATATTTTCAAATTTCAAAGCCACTTTCTCAAGGGTTTGCATTAAGCATAACAAGCAGTCGTATAAGTTGGATCAGAAAGAAGACTCATATCCACTTTCATCCGTTTTAAATATTTCAAAAACACGTAGCTCCGCTCTGGCGGGGTAAAATTTGTCAATTTTTCACACTATGTTCTTTGAGTCCTATATGAAAAAACATAACTTTTTCTAACGATAAAGTTCCTACTTTAATTTCGCTTATCTTGACTTTTATCACTTTTTAAATGCCAGGCTTTGAAAGCCCCGGCCCTCGTTAAGAAATCGGATTAGTTAATCAAGAAACAAAACAAATTTGCCGTTATACACTCTTGTTTACAATGAGATATTAAATTTTATAAAATATCGTTAAGTTTGTTACTTAAAACTACTGTTAATTTTCTTCATTTGTACACCAATGAAGGTTTCTAGCCAAAGTGTTATCCACAGTCGTTCAGTGACTCTTCCGTGTCCTGAAGAGCAGAAAGGAAACTTTAACGCTGTTGAATTTGTTCAGTGGTTGATCCTTCCCAATCAAATACCCATCTAATTTCTTTATAAATTCATATTTGATATCTATTACGTCTTTTGTAGATGATAAATGTATTCTCTACCTGTGTACACTTATAGTCGAACAATGCTGTGATTTTAAAATTTGTACACTGATTCATGACTGAATACTGTCTCATTAAAATGTCAGAAATTACAACAATTAGCAATATCGACACAGTCTATATGTTTTTCGCAAGAAAACAGACTAAATAAAAAATATATATATGATAAAATCTATTTGGTATATGTTACTAGTGATGAGAGGGAAAAATTAGTATGAAAGGCATTTTTCACGCGCGGGAAACCTGAAAAACTGTGTAAAATACATCGAAAAACCAATCTACATACCTATCTCCGTTTGAAACAATGTCGCCCGTTGAACGGAATTTCTTTCCTCTGCCTTGTGGTATCGTTTTTATTTTCGTTTATTTCTCATCGTCCGATCTACCTTTTTTTTGTCTTCCATATCACTGCGTCGACAAGCAATTCAGCAAAAATATTGTTTTCGACCGACTCTGGTAAGCCTACTTCAGGATTGTGGGAATGCTGCGTCAAACTACTCATCACAGATCAATCCGTCTCATTTATCGTTGGAAAAAAGCTTTGACAAGATGTCAATGTGATAATTGTCTAACATGGAATGGATTTGTGAGTTAAAA
This sequence comes from Ptychodera flava, assembly GCA_001465055.1. NCBI lineage: Eukaryota > Metazoa > Hemichordata > Enteropneusta > Ptychoderidae > Ptychodera > Ptychodera flava. The sequence continues at coordinate 75,913 of LD345145.1, read as the reverse complement.
CATAGGCAAGTTATAAAAAAAAACAAACATATATAAGCAAAACAAAACAAAACAAAACAAAAATTACTTTCCTTTTTAACTGTTCCGTAGATGGCATTAATGGAGAATCAAGAATCGAAGTGCACCCTTAAGCACATATGTACCTACATGGCTATGTTGAAAAACTGTCATTTTTCGTTTTTTTTCCTCCCGACCGATACGTTTTGGCTTTCCAAAACTTTAATGATGATCGGGCTCAAAGTTAAATTTCGTATTATTTGTGCAGTTGAAAAGACTGAAACTGCTCGAATAATATTTTATAAATAATTTAACGTGCGCCCTTGTGAATGGGATATCAAAAATAAACAATTCTTGATATCAAGTAGAAAAATGAGAATATAAAGATCAATGAGATTATTGTAGTGTTTCTTAACACTCTTGAAGAGAGTGTCGCTGGATTTATTTGATTAAATGCGTGGAGATGATATAATTGTCATAATTATAGTCTATTTTTTCGGTCCCCCTGCCAATGTGAAAAAAAAGTTGATGCAACGGGTCTAGATTTTCGCACGTGAGGATACAAAACAAAGACAAAGATAATCAAAGTGCAACTCTTAGTTGCTGAGAACGTTCTCTTAATATTTTTGTACAAGTGATTTTACGACCTTTTCTCAGCAAGGCTGGATTTATGTATGCTTGATTATTTAGATTATTGTTCCCGATTAGACTAGAGTGGTTACAAATCTATGGTTGTGTAAGAATTTTGATTTTGGAATTACACTGAAATGTCGATTCACTATGCATTGAGGTCCATGGTAAAACTATGAATACTTTTTTTTCAGTACAAAATTAGATAAATCTGTTCATTTATGTTTGCTTGATTATTTAGATTATTGTTCTTCATTAGACTAGAGTGGTTACAAGTCCATGGTTGTGCAAGAAATATGATTTTGAAATTTCACCAAAATGTCAATACACTATGCATTAGGGTCTATGATGAAACTATGAATTATTTTTTTTCAGTACAAAATTAGATAAATCTGTGCGTTTATGTATGCTTGATTATTTAGATTATTGTTCTTCATTAGACTGGAGTGGTTACACGTCCATGGTTGTGCAAGGAATATGATTTTGGAATTTCACCAAAATGTCATTACACTATGCATTGGGGTCTATGATGAAACTATGAATAATTTTTTTTCAGTCCAAAATAAGATAAATCTGTTCATTTATGTATGCTTGATTATTTAGATTATTGTTCTTCATTAGACTAGAGTGGTTACAAGTCCATGGTTGTGCAACAAATATGATTTTGGAATTTCACCAAAATGTCAATACACTATGCATTGGGGTCTATGATGAAACTATGAATAATATTTTTTCAGTACAAAATCAGATAAATCTGTGCATTTATGTATGCTTGATTATTCACATTATTGTTCTTCATTAGACTAGAGTGGTTACAAGTCTATGGTTGTGTAAGAAATTTGATTTTGGAATTTCACCAAAATGTCAATTCACTATGCATTGCGGTCTATAAGTGTGTGCGTATTTTTTTGGTGATTTCCTATTCAGGAAATATCACATGGACAATCAAAGTTTTGGCCATAATATCAGCTGCTGTCAAAAGTGACCCTGACCCCAAGATAGGTTTATAAAAAGTGACCCTCCCCCTTGAACTGTGTTTTAAAAAGTGACCCTCCCTCTGATTCCCCCAGCCCACCCCAATAATTACTAAAGGCTACGGTAGCCGACAAATACAAAGCCAGGCCAGGTCAATGGCACCTGTCGAAGAGCAATTACAAAATGACGATCATGAGAGAGTGTGCAAATTGTGAATTCTTGGCTACATTTTGCCAAATTGTGAACAACTGAGCACAGTTTACTTTCAAAACAACATTTTTCAAAATGTGACTTACATGCTACATATAAAAATTATGGTAAATAATTCCATTAACACTTTGTTCTTTTAAATCAGAGTCTTTACTGTTCAAAGTTTTACGTTTGTGTTATTGTATGATGATAATGTGAAAATTTCATTAACTGCATTAACTACATGAACTTCAAATGAATGGTTTTCGTGAAAAAACAGTTACTTTTCAAAGTACATTTGTAGAAAATCAAGAAGGGTGACCCATCTTTTTTCTTGAATATGTTATTATTCGCTTATACAAGAATTCCAAAATCACCGATAACTGTCAACTCTCCTAGTCTTTATGTTGCTCTCTGGCTTGATCTTGTGAAAAAGTGCGTTTAACTGTCAACAGCATCTCTGTCACTACCTATGCAGTGGCAGTGATATCGCAGTAGCAGGGCAGCTGTATTAACTTTGTATTTTGACAATATTTTTGATCAATTTATACAACTGAGTTTTTGTTCGACTCCCTACAGCATGTTGAGCTGTCCAGTATTCAGCTTGTCAACACAGCCTGTGCATGTGTATGTGCATTTGTATCATTGACAAATGACTGTCAGTCTGGACTGTAATTCAATTACCACCAATATCTATATATACACGGGTCAGTCACAATCAGGGTGCGCTAGAGTGTGTCACTTAGGTCAAATTTCAAGTTCATGATAACTGTCCAGTTAAATAATATGTTGAAAGGTTATGGTATGGGCATATCTTCCTAAAATTTGGTGAAGCAAATGTCATTAGTATTACCACAGTGCATATTGTTTTATATGGTCGACACAGTGTCACGGACGCTACAGAAATGTTGTACATGAAACACAAATGTCATAATAAAATTTTAAACAATGATTTGTTAATGCTTTCTTATGTTATTACAATATAAAAGATGCATATTGGCATTAAAATAAGTTATACTTAGTATGATTTACGTAATTTTTCCATGAATAAACACAACCTCAAGTTTAGTGAGAAATACAACAATATTGATCATATTTTTTAATAGGACTTTCAACTTCTCTATGTCCTCCCGCTGGTATGCTGTACTTAAAAGTTTTATTGTCATGAATTAACCATGCTATAGCAACAATATTAATACCATTCAGTGTAATCAAAATGAACTTCTTTCTAAAATATTTTCTGTTTAGTATGACATATAATTTTGTCACGGACGCTACTAAAATCAAACTTGAAAGTTAGGTCAATTTGAATTATAAAAAGCAATTAACAATCTGGTTTTTTCTTTCTCTTTTCGCCAAAACCTTTCTGTAACAAACATTTAAATTGTGAAAATTGTGTCAAAACATTGACAATTTCTTTAAATTGAACAAGAAAGGTATAGCAACTACTGCAAAAATCAGTTGGAGTAAAAAATCACTGCAGTTGAACTTACTTCTGAGATCAACCCTCGAGTCGTTTTCTGACGACACTACTCATGGTCTATAAAACGAGCATCTAAAACAAATCCTTCTTACAAAATCATAGCTCATTATGTAAGTTTGACCAACATGTGAAGGAGTAAGCAGTCCGTCGATATCCGGCACGACAACCGAAAAGTCCGGTGAGTTAATTTAAAACACACTTTGCCCATATCGCTCAAACAGTTAAAAGGTTTCACGATAGCGGTTTTAACAACGGGGAAACTGAATTTTTCTTGAATTTGTATCCATTTTATGCCACAACTTATCGTATAAAACCAAGATGCAATCTGTCATCGAATTGGTACTACAATCAACCAAACTGAAAAGATTGCTGAGCAGTACAGAAAACATCATCTGGCAAAGAAAATCAAAAACTGAGAGAGCTTCCATATAAGTAATCAAAGTTGGCGGCATGAATTAAATAAACCAATACTCTCCTCAGACCAAACCGATTTCAAAGGCCATTTACAGCAAATATTGTTACGAAACCATGAAACCTGGGAATGGCTAAACACAGAGAAATAAAATTTATTTCTCGAAACAGCCTTTCACAACATGCTTTTCAAACACCGGAAAGCAGGCACCAATATCGACCCGAAATCTATTACGAAGTCCATGAAAAATTGACACAAAACCAAAAGTTCGGTTTATCGATTTAAATGCCTAAAACAAGTAATCGTTGTCAGATTAGTACTGTAACAACATTTACTGTTAACATAACGAGCACTAGCAACGCTCAAAATATGCCCTAAAACAAAAATCCTAAGCGTTCAGAAACTCCGGTCGATGCTGGGTCGTGTTATTTATAACATGACACCACACATCGGATCGCTCACTATAGAGTCAGTCAATAGTGGCTAACTCTCTCAATAACGAATCTGGCTTCTCCTCCTCGAGGACGAAGATGACTTCCTCACACAACCAAGCGGAGGGGATACAAAACACGAAAGCGACTGATGAAGGAACCCCATTTTTGGTTCCGAAACGCCGTTAAGACAAATCACTCAATCAACAAACCGGTTTACCGTGGACCCAGATCACATGACTAATGTCAAAGCACTATCGATTCACCGGTGTCTCGCAATGTATTCCACACAAAATAAATGCAATGATCCTTTTATTCACCATAGCGTAATACTAAACAATCTTGGTAGAGCCGATTTGTGGAGTTGCCCTCATTTTCCTTTATATAAAATGTGGTTGTTATTTCACATTTAGATTGGCTTATAATCTGAAAAACAATGTTTGCATTTTATTGTAGCATCCGTGACATAATGAATTGAAATGGAATACACAATAATAAATGCATATACAGCACAGAATTCATTGTTCTTTTCACGAGAATTCTAATATCCTATTCAATATAATTACTGCATTCTTAAAAAACACCAATCTAAGTATTACAATTGAGGCTGAACATAACTTTTTGAGTGTTTTATTACTTTTTAAAAAATCAATTTTGTGCAAATTTACAAATTATGCCTTGAAGACATTTTGTTACCCAACTCCATGTATGTACACACAATACACACCTAGTATTTATATTTTTCAGTGGATTAACTGCTTTAAAATGTTTTAAATAGTTATTAATTATGGCTCAGCTTATGTAGTAAACACCGTCAAGGACGCTACACCGTAACGGATGCTACATTTCCATATTTTAGGAATGTTAATAGTGAACGCAAGGGACAGTAATTATATAATAAGTCTATTTAAGGTAGGCACCTATTGACACTTAGGCCTGTGACATCAGATCTTTTATAACTCCTGTTGTCCTTAAGATATGAGTTTGTCACGGACGCTACAAGAAATTCCGACCACAACGATCTCCATTTTCATTTATTCACAAAACAATACAATATGCAATTTTACTTAAATTTTGGTGTATAAAATGCTTGCCATGGATGTTGAGGTTGGAATTAAATTCAATATTACAATATTTTATCCATTTTTCTACATATAAACTAAAGGTATATGTACTTATGGTCATAAAACAAAAAACATAACGATAACAGTTTTGGTAAAAATACCACAGTTTCTGTTCCGATGCACATACCGTAGTCACATGAAATAACTTGTGAAAGAAAGGTTAGGTATTCTGCAATAACATATGTAAGCTGAAAATTCCACAATTTTAACACTGTGTTCCAAAAAACATTTGGAAATTAAGTACATTTTGAAGTGAAACAGCATAACGCTACTTTTTACAGTTTTTAAAGGCATTTTTGTGAATGTACAACCAAACCTGCACAATATATGCAATATTTCTTTATGTGACCAAGTTAGTTACAACTATTATTATTTATTAGAAACAAATAAGCAATATTATATCAGTCTGAATAGCAGATATACGTCCATAACAAATGAAAATCATCTAGCGCACCCTGATTGTGACTGACCCGATAGGATTTGTCAAAAAACTGCATGTTTCAGCGTGCTATAGAGAGACGGCATCTAATGTACATTTGATACATTGCATAGAAATATTGAAAACAAAATATTAACTGTTGCAGCTTTCCCTTAAGATTTCATCATTCCCTTGCAGACATGAAGCTCCCCTGTCTTGTGATGAAAAACCTGTCGATTTTCCGCATATTAATTGTATAAAGGATGAATTATATAAATAGGCTCAACTCCGTCTCCGTTGTACAAGGCCTAACTTCACTTCTCCTGGTTTTTTCCCCAATCCCTGTCCCAAGGCCAATCAACCAATATCTGCTCTGCCTGCTAAAAATATGTCCCCTGCCTTCCCCTGCCCTAAAAAATTGCTCCCTGAATATCTTTTTTCAATGAATAGCTCCGTTGGCTGCACTATAAGGGACCTTTCAGGTTTTACGG
>LD345145.1:41921-68711 GCA_001465055.1 Ptychodera flava | reverse complement strand
ATTTGCCCTCCCACTGCAAATTTTTCGACTTACCCTGCCGAACTCAAACTTCATTTTTACCCGCTCCCCACATATTTTCGCCTGTTTCCCCTCCCCACTGTGAATGTATGAAGCTCCCCTGCCCTGTGGCGAAAAAAAACTCTGATTTCCCCTGCCGTGGAAAAAATTGCCCTCAAAATTTTGTCATTCCATTTCCCCTGCAGACATGAAGCTACCCTACCCTGTGATGAAAATACTGTCGATTTTCCCCTGCCCTGAGAAAAAAATCCCCCTGAAAATTAACATTCCCATGCAGACACCAGACACATACTGCAGTGGCCTTGTATTTGGTTTCCATCCTGCAGTACATAGAGTGAGATGTGGGGTCAATCGATAGGCTAAGTAGTCTGGGTAACCTGTAAAAGGTATAAGTACTTGCACTGTCCCCATCCCCAGAAACACCATGGCTGAAATTTCCCTGTCCCCGTTTTAAAAGTAGCTTCCCCTCTCCTCGTTTTTCGCCAAGCCCTGTCCCCAGGACAATCAACCAATATCTGCCATGCCCGACAAAAAAACCCTAAAATTTGCTCCCCTGCCACCTAAAAATATGTCCCCTGCCCTAGCAAAATTAAAATTTCCCCTGCCCTCAAAAACTGCTTCCGGAATAGCTTTTTCGATGAATAGCTCCGTTGGCTGCACCTGCCTAATGCAATCTTTGTGTGTGATGCAGTTTTCAGCCCACAGGAATAGGTCGAATTTGTTTGGGAATAGGGCCGATATCGAGCGGTTTTGCTCAGATCTTTCCTTCCTCCTTCTCTCATCTTCCATTTCTTTGGCGGGGTGAATTAACGGTGTCAATCATCGCACGGATTCGGAACTTGGGCCATGCATGCAACGTGAGTACTCAGGCACCTGACCCTTGACCTTTAGGCAGGTCACATACCAGTATATTCTTGTGAACAGGGACAGTGGGGAACCTCGGCCTCACTCCTTACATCAAACACAGTGTGACCTCCTTAACTGTAACCTGAGGCCCAAACTGACTGATGGTACCAAGTGCAAACAGGGCATGAGAATCTACTTACACAATTCATAGAATGAATTTAGCAGACCATTGTAAAATAACAGGAATTCCAAATTGCTTGGCGATAGCGCCATGTACACATGTTTAATGTTGATGACGATTATCCTTCATGTGTTAAGATGCCTGCGACTATTACATTGACATGCATCTGTTTTTAATCATATACCACGTTCAGCCAATCATGTGCAGGGACGCTTATCGACACAGCTTGGCAATTGAAGTTCTGAAGAGATAGTACAGGTTTCTCTCTTATCTTAAAAATCGTCAGCGGCAAAGTGTGAGCACAGATTCTCAGATACCGCAGAATACGGAAAAAAAGACATCACATTGATTGCAAGCAGTTATGGTGATATCGTGTGACTATGCTTCGGAGCACTGACGATATGACATAGATTTCAATCTTTGTAAGTATATTTTCATTGATTTGAAAGGATGGTCACTTCACAAGAGAGTTCCGCAGACGAGTTTTAGATGACTATATCATTGGTGCTTACATCGTTACTTGTTGGTGACTGAGAAAAGCTTTAAGGTAGCATGCGCCTCGAAATTGAAAGACTTAAACTTTTGCTCAAATTTTCCCCGAGAAATATATTAAAATCAAGAATAAACTCGGGGGTCACCGTGCAAATTTTGGTATCAAGGGAAAAAAAATACCCAAGATTTACAATATTTGAAATTCAAAGTTGCCGCCATCCCTATGTTAACTCTATGACGAAAAATAAAATTTTAGATTTTCGAAAAACCATGACGGTTAAATTTTTCTTCCATCAGGAGCTTTAACATGAGCTCTCAAAAAAAACTTGTAAGAGTTCGAGAGTTTGAATATCTGCCCTCGAGGCGCATTCTACCTTTAATACATACATGTATCATGATAGTTACAAAGTTAGAATACACACACACAATAGGGAACTGACTGAAAATGCCATGTATTACGTAAAATTGTACTTTCCAATTTCAGTTTCACAGTCAGCATGACAAAGCAAGGTGGACTCTCGCATCGTAGATTGCGTCGTTCCCCTTTTTGCATAAACGATGACATTTAATGGTTTGATTTCCCTCTACAGAAAAGTGCAAAATATTGTGACTTGTGTTCACCGGACTGGTACTCTTTGGTGTTCTTAGCATTCTCTCACTGATCTTGCAAATAATTGCAGCAGCCCAACAACTGCTGTGAATACAGATATGGAAACACATAGACGTGTCATTGCACATAGTCAAACTGTTTTTTCTTAGCATTAGTGTTCATAAAAAGACTTCAGTTGTTTACATACGAACATTTACACGAAACTTATACAGATAAATTTGATGTCTCAGGCGTGACTGGAGAATTTACGGAAAGCAAACTTAGAGAGAGAGAGAGAGAGAGAGAGAGAGAGAGAGAGAGGGGGGGGGCAACGATCAGCAAATTATAAGTACAATCAGAGTACAAGTAAATAATCAAATAAATAAATTACACGCTCTCTGCTTTGGGTGGTATATAGAATTCATTACTTTCTTTTACATTTCAGGCTGGTCATAAGAAAGTATCTGCATTTGGAGGGCTCTAATCATGAATGGTTACGGAAATTGGACGGCTAAATCTATTTTTAAGTTCAGCTCGGGAATTTTGACCTTACTTTGACGATCAGGTGCTATGATTTGTCTTTAATGCAAGGAGAAGATATAATTTATTACAGAAGATTCCATAATGCCTCGGAGTTATAGCGTCCGGCATACAACAGCGCACCCAAAAGGTAGAGCGTCCTTTGTTCAATTCTTACGAGAATGGGCAGAAATGTTTGTTTCTGGGACCAATCATTCATCGTTTGAGGCTCCTTCCATTAAAACCAGAGAACTGCACAACCTATATATGATATGGTTGAAATCGCATACTACAGAGTGTCGACTACTCGAGCTTTCGAAGAAGTTTAGACTTTTTGCAACACACTTTTACAGACTCTCACTTCAGAAACGGTGGATTTATACTACCCATGGTGGCCGAGGTTATCTGGTGAAGTGTTCGTCACCAAAGCGACCGCAGAGAAAAACCGAAGTCAATTTTAAATCGCCAGACAGTTATTACGAAGAAATGTTTGATCAGTATTTATCTTTACCTCCTGCTTATCGGGAACAGCAACTTCCATTCGATATTAAGTTTATTAACAACACCGTTGGTCATGGTGCTTTTGCCAATAGAAATATAACTCCAAAGACAATAATTTGCGAATATTATGGGGAGCTGGTCACAAAAACTGAATTTTTGTCGAGAGAAAAAGAATACTCAAGAAAACACATGAGTCCTACTTTGTATAATTTCAGATACAAAGGCAAAACTGTATATTTTGATGGAAACTACCACAATAAAAAGTTTGTCGGTGCATTAGGTAACCCAGGTGCTTGTCTCAACCATTCAAATACTCCCAATTGTACGGTGGAACTAGTGATGTTTAACGAAGAACCGAAGTTAATAGTTGTAGCAACGAAAACTATGTGTCCAGGAACTGAATTATTACAGAAGTATAGTGCAGGTGTCCTTACAAATCAACCAGATTTTATGAAATTCCCGGATAAACATCACAAAATGTAAGGGTATGATCAAGACTGTAGCAAACATTTCTCCATTAGACATCTTGTGTGAGAGTGGTTGTGTCAGAAGTTTTCCTTTATAGACAAAAGAAATGTCGATTTCCTGTATTATGTATCAGAAAACTAGGGCGGAAAGGACGTGAATTCTTACATATATTTTGTATGTATTTTTGTTCTAGTTTCTGTTGCAGATGTAATATCTAGACCATTATACCTTTACTTCTGAAAAAAATAATAGAACGAAATTTTCTAGGCTTGTTCCCTTCTTTGATTCGGTTTGGTTGCCGGAAACACATGTTCTTGGTGAACGTTTCTTTTTTGGAAAACCGTGCCATGTCAACAGATTTTCGTCAATGGCATTGCCCAAACTAATCGTATTATATCTTTAAGATCCGGTCCTGAAGTACAACATTCTGCATTTGATCGAAAGCAACAGCAACCGTATTCCCATAGTTGCGCAAGGCCGAGTGGAATTAAAATATAATTGTAATTGTAAATATCCTAATGGTTGTATTTTGTAGCTTTATATTCAGGAGTAACTAGCTATTATACCTCATGATGTAATTCATGTAAAGAAGCAAGACGCATTAATTTTTTTCAATAAAGTAATTTCTTTGTAAAATGTCGTGTCCTATCTAAGTACCCACCCTTATTTAGACAAATTGTATAACATTCGCCGATGCCTGTTCAGAGAAAAACTCACTACAGTAACTTTTTCGCGCATTTGCACACAAATCAAAAGATCAAAGTAAAAGCGACAATAAAGATAAGGATGTCTTTTAGTTACCAATATTTATCACAACTGTCCATTTCACCTTTGCCTGATTTCAGACGAAGGAAAAACTGAGTGGACGACTCATAGCAGGACAAGGCAAAGACGATGTGAATGACTCCTAGCCAATATAACGCCTGATTTTTATCAGAGAGTGGTTGTACAAGCTACAAAAAGAAATATGTGATTTTACTAATACATGATTGGCAGGGCAATTGCTGCAGTCCTCGTCAACAACGTCAATTGTGGTGATGCGTGGTCATATGAGAGCTTTATTAAAATCAAATTTAAAAGAAACATTATAAAAGACTTCCGTAAGAGAACGAGTAATTGCGGCCAAGAAAATGACTTTGAGAAAATGGTTATTGAAACCGAGGGAATTAAATAAGTGAACGAAATTAGTGAAAGAGCCTGACATAAAAAATCGACAGCAAGTTACGAATGAAAACAACTCGTTAACGCTACATTTTACCATTGTCACTCTGCCCTTGGAGGACAAGGACTGACCAGTTTCTTCCGCCTGGTGCACAGTGCTTGCAGCGTCGCTTGGATACTCGACCGGAGGCCCGGGCCGGGATCGAAGTGTGAGGCAGAAGGCCGAACCTCGGGTAGTGGTGTGTATAATGGAAGGTATGACATGACAAAACGGCGCAAAGTCCAAAAGCCCGTCCAAAACTGCAACAATAAAACACCTGCCGTCAAAAAAGTAACACTTGATGTACAACTCTGTGGCCGAGTTAAGTCTGGCAATAGTTCCTCATACACAAATTGTCGTCGACCATGCTTTTCGATCAGGCCATACTCAAAATAATTTCAGAGCAAACGTTAAAAAGATGGTGACTTCTATCTATTTACAATTTTGATGTGTTTCAGAATGGAAATCATTCAAGTCAAAAGCGCGAGGGTGAACCTTCCTCCAGCAAAAGATCTTGAGCGTAGAATCAATTGAATGGTTACAACCAGGAGAAACCATTTATTTCATGGCAATTTACTATTCAGCCACGTCTTATTATTGTTAATGTCGCCTTAATTTAAAATACACATTCAGGACAAACATATCCAATCGAAAGTTAATGCAATAGAAAAGTTAACATTTAATAATAAAAATCTCTCGTATAGTTGTTGGTCCGCTTTCTGTAGCACTTGAATTCACCTGATATTCGTTTTTTTGCAATAAAATTACGACTTCTCTGGCGTATCACTACCGCCACGCTGTATGAAAAAACCATTGATGTCAATGGACAGTGTGTTGACATGGAAAATTGGTAGATTCTTTGTTTTTTATGTTCATATCTCATCAAAATCACAATTAACAAACTGCTCGGTGAATTTGGTAGGTGATTTAAAACAAATTGTCGAGTCATCACTTTTTCAACAACAGCATTGTAAGATTGTCGGTGAAAAGAATATTAACTTCCACGTTAAAAATCATCGGTCTCTTATATGTCATTGGCATTCGACATCTCGAGTGTGATTGATTTAACATGTGACACCAGTACCGTGAGAGCAAAGCTGCCTTTGATTTCGATCTAGTAGTTCTACCGTGTCACGGCTATCGCGAGGTGAAACATTATATTCCCCAAGACTTTAGAAAAAGGCGCGGTAAAGGCACAACCCAGGCACGAGATACCGAGAGAGGACCTGAATAGCTGTAGCTCGGTCGGTGAACATATCAATTAAATATGGTTTCCTGCTGGTGTTTTGATCTGATCGGTGATAAGATTTACTTACTCATAGACGGCAACAGGGCTAAGTCGTCAAGCGGTACACCGTTTGGAGATATAAAGACTATAATTCCAAGAGATCCATCATCTTTACAGGTAAATGATCATGTTTAATGTACGCTTTTCACGTCTTTTACAATGCTGTCAATTGCACCCTAGCCTTCAAGGTATCTAGTTGTAATAAGCAACAGATACAAATTTTGCATTTTATGCTCTCTATTAAAATGTTCCTGTTTTCAAAGTCGACCTAGAAAATTGTGATTATATGGGTAACAGAAAGTTAAAATCGTGACTTGTCAAAGTTTTGTAAAATTTCGTCACGGGTAATAAGATTTTGATTAGCATTGGTACGCAGGAAGGTATGGCAGGGGTCACCGTATGAAAAACACACTGGACACTATTATTTCAAGGGATGGTGTCAGAATTGACTGCAATTTGGTCAACTACTTTGTTTTGTTATACTCTAACAGATAAATGTGGAAAAGTTGACAGACATGGTCAAGCGAATTAAAATTGACATTTTCCCGCCAAAATATTTAAAACAGGTAAAATTTCAACTTGTTGACTTAAAATATTTGGCTGTTTTTCTACATATTCTGAAAGAGCAATTATCACTCAACATAGTACACACCGTAACCTGAATGAAATATATATTGAAAAAAGTCAGTCGAATGTAGATATTGCTCGAAATTGTTTAGGTTTTTGGAGGAAAAAAATCATAAAACAGTAATAATTTTGAATTCGTGGTTATTTCATAAGCTTTCATGGTACCTTATATCTACTGAAGATTTTGTTTGAATAAGATTTTTTCTTGAAGTTGAATATCTCGTTATATCACATATGTGATTTTGGCGGGAAAATTAGGCTGTTCGTCACGTGACTTGGTCAACATGTAAAACGTCGCAAAAAATTTCGTTAATGTAAACTGAGAAATATATTGTTGCTAACTTTACAGTCTTTTCGATGAGAACTTTCTAAAACTAGATCCTTGGGTATTCTAAATGCGAAAAAGTCTCGGACCCATGCCTTAACATATGCGTATAATATCAGCTTTTCCCAAGCTGGCGATCGAACGTCAAAGACGTGTAGACAGAGATGGGCGGTTCAAGTCTTTTTAAAATGACACGTAGAACTTTGTTGAGTACAGTCAACATTATTCGTCTATTGATCAACGTACGGGGAGTGATGGCAGGAAATGTAATCAACTATGTACTATAGAAGTGCTATCTGGGAACATTCAAAGGGAATCTTGTGTTATCTTCGTTATTATTATGAAGAATAATTGAATACGTCCCAATTTAATATAAACGAACAGAGTCTTGAAGATTTTCATCTGCGAGTCAAATATGCTCCTTGTAAACTAATGCAGTTTTTCCGTTTAACAAATATTTTATTTCTTACGGAGTGCAGTTTTATTTGTTAAGAGGAATGTACTGTGACAAAATCACAAATTTAGCCCAACCTTGAATTGCAAGGCAAATTATGTGTGTGTGTTTAACGATTTAAGTCGGTGACATTTATGACAACTACCAAAAATTAAGGGCTAAATTGCAGCCTCCCCGTAGTTTGGTCAAACATCGAGCACATCTGATCATACTTCGGTGAAGGAATAGTGCGCTTGCATGTCGCTGGTAAACTATTTTTTAGCTCCGCTGTCAGCAACGCGGAGCTTATCAAATAGGTTGATTTTCCGTCGTCGTCCGTCGTCGTCTGTCGTCGTCGTCGTCGTCCGTCATCGTCGTCCGTCGTCCGTCAACAATTGCCTTCTCATCTGAAACCACAAGTCCAATTGCTTTGAAATTTTATATGCAGTTCACTTGGGGTGACCTCACTTAAGTTTGTTCAAATCGTGGTGAAATTTGCATATTTGTATTTTTGGGGCATTTTTTTTGTGTTTTCGGTAAAAAAATCTTCTTCTCTGAAACAGCTTGTCCGATTGCTTTGAAATTTGATATGCAGTTTACTTAGAGTGACTTCAGTCAGATTTGTTCAAATCATGGTGAAATTTGCATATTTATATGTTTAAGGCAATTTTTGTCATTTCGGTAAAAATATCTTTAAAAATCTTCTTCTTCAAAACTACCAGTCAGATAGCTTTGATATTTGGTACATATGTCCCTGAGGATGATCTATTTCAGATTTCTTCAAATTGTGCAGAAATATGCAAATTTGCATTTTTAGGGCAATTTTTATCATTTTTAGTCAAAAAATGTATTTCTCAAAAAGTACTGGTCTGATAGTTTTGAAATTTGATACACAGGTTTCTATAGATGCACTAAGTAATATATATTGAATTTTGATGAAATCCGTAATTTTGTATTTTTGGGGCAATTTTAGCCAAAAAAAATTGCCCCCAAAATACAAAATTACGGATTTCATCAAAATTCAATATATATTACTTAGTGCATCTATAGAAACCTGTGTATCAAATTTCAAAACTATCAGACCAGTACTTTTTGAGAAATACATTTTTGACTAAAAATGATAAAAATTGCCCTAAAAATGCAAATTTGCATATTTCCAAAACCACTCATCTGATAGCTTTGCAATTTGGTATACAGGTGTCTCTAGATGAACTAAATGATGTTTATTGAAATTATGATGAAATCTGGAATTTTGAGTTTTTGGGGCAATTTTTCCATTTTTGGTCAAAAAATGTATTTCTCAAAAAGTACAGGTCTAATAGCTTTGAAATTTTGTATACAGGTTTCTATAGATGAACTAAATTTGGTCTTTTGAAATTATGATGAAATCTGCAATTTTTATTTTTGGGGGCAATTGCTGCCATTTTTGGTCATAAAATTTTGTTCTTAAAAAACTACTCATCAGATAGCTTTCGTTGGCATGTTCTTAGGGATGATCCGCTTTGATATATTCAAAGTATGATGAAATCTTCAATTGTGTATTTTTGCAGCTATTTTTGCCACCTTTTTCTGGCCACTGCATTAAGCTATCAAAGATTTCCCCCTCCTTCATCAACATGTGTCAAAAATAGTTATTCTCTATAAAACACAGCGGAGCTATATCGGCCGCTAGGTCACTTGTTGCATATTATTACATTGGTCGAATATGCCAACTGTTTGCTTCTCATTTGACCACACTTGGGTTAAACGTTAAACCTGCGCCACAGCAGATTCTAACTGAATCTGAAACTGGGTCACTTGTCTCTATTGAATATTACGCTTTCGTTGTAATACCCCAGTATAATATGGTCCATACATCTACACGATCATCCCTTCACAACATGTTCAGAGAGATGCCGTGTTGAGGTGTATCTACCTTCCCCAGAACTGAATTCTGTTCTTGATCAGAAGTGCATTACGAAGGCAGTTGAAACAATTAGAGGGAAAAAAGTACAAAACTGTTTATCACTCCAGTTGACTACATTATGTTTTTCAGATTAGCTGTAATGGAACAAAGGATGCTCTGCTTCAACGGAAACATTTCAAGCCAGAGAACTCTTTCAGTGAAAAATTCAAGAAGTTCACCACAGATAATAAATCTTTTATCAAGAAATTTCAACGAGAACTTATAGAAGTAAAATATGATTTCACTGAGGACGCGACTTCGGACCGCGTGGCTTCTTCAAGTGATGATTCCATAGCTAGCAGTAGCTTTTCTAGAATATCGAAGCAACGTACTCCCCTGGAGCGAAAACGAAGCGCCAATGACTCACTGTTGAAACAAAGTAAAGTAGATATCAAGAAAGCAAAATGCGTCGATTACAGCGACATTGACTCAAGAATTGCAAAGAAGAAACTAGGTATAATTTATACATTACAGATTTGCAAACCAACAAATAAGTTTATGTGGAACTTTGTCAATTTTTGGTAATTTTACTTTCAAACCAAAATAAATGTCATATAAGCGTGCTTACTGAAGGGCAACTCTCACCCATGAAATAATCATTCCTGGAAACACGTACAAGGGCGAATAATTTGCTTTCTTGATCAAAGAAACTGCTCATTACAAATCCGCACAAGACAAGGCGACATGCTCTTAGTCACGTGATCACGCGTTTGAAAATAGCGTGAAATATGGCATCTGGAACGATTGCTTCAATTTAATGTGCCCAGACTGGTGTCGGTGAATGTTATGGTCTAATACATTTGAGGGTAGAATGCCTTGGTAGCGGGAATCCAAAATATACCGAAGAGATATGGTAGATATGCTGGGGACAAAAACTGCGTAAAGTACTGTACAGTTAGGTTTTATGAATGTGTTTGAATGCTATAGTATAATGCAAAAGCTGGGGAACTGTTAAGCAGTATTGACATCAATTTAGGTCTTCAATAGACGAACACTTGGTGACCTTGTCAATGCAGCTTCTTCAAAGAGTATCTATATCCACAAATTTTCACTCTCCCAGTCCCCAGTGTAAGTTCAGTCATGCGTATAGCTGAACAGAACTTCGATCACTTTTGTGGGGCCAACAATATCTCCAAGTTCTCTTTTGTATTCTTTCGATTCCCTACAGTAAGTAATTTTAATTGTGCAATAATATAACGTTCACCGATTGTGATCTGAGCATGTTAAATTGAAGCATCGACGCCACACCCGATTTTATACTTCCCATTATGTGCAAAATCACACGATAATAATTGCCGACAATGCGCATCATCCAGAAAAACTGATACAGCAAAGCCAACGTGGGCCATGCCTCTTGCTACTTATGTCTATATTTGCACCGAGCAATACAAATTTATCAAGGCGCCAATATTTAATTAGTTCTAAATACCTCATTACAATGATCAACCATTTTCTTTTATGTTCCCAGTAATGTTTGTTAACCAGTTGACAGTCGTCCATCAGTGTGTCTACATGAACAAGTTTTGATTTGAATGTAAAGTGGTGTAAACGTGCGATGAAGGTTTATACACAGGGGCTTTATTTAAAGTACCGGAATGATAGGCATTAAGGCATTATATATTTATTTATTTATTCAACAATTTTTTGTTTAGTTATTTACTTATTTATTATTCATTTATTTATTTGTCAGTGCGGGAGAAGTCAAAGGGAGGGGTCTTAAAGGAACGGAAATGAAAAAGGGACTTCTAAATATTTAAATAATTATCTGAACAAAAATTCCACACAGAGGTCTAACCTGCTCTGGAAGATCGGATTTTCGATTAGTACGCGCACAGACACAAATACAGTGTTTAGTAAAAATCGAAACTAAATTAATGTGGAAAATGGGTACAGTTATTTTCTCTCACTCCTCCTGCCTGTTACAATGATGTATTCTCGGAACAGAGCAACGAAAATCACCGAACTTTATTGGTGAACTTACCATATAATTCTTATTCAAATTACAGGCACATATTCAATACCCATTTCACAGCTCTTGGAACCACCAGAACAATATCGATTACGGCCTTTAAATATGGATTTCGTGGAGAGTATCAAAGAGGGTATAAAACAAAATCCAACTCATCGGCCTACTGTCTTATACTGTATGCTGACGGATCCGGGAGCAGAAAGAGTTGACACTTTTTCCGAAGATGAAGTAGAGAAACATTATTATTTCACGCTTGGGGGTAATCATTTGCGACAAGCGTTGAAAGATCTAGTTTATAGTGACTCAACTTTGCAAGAATCTTTGCAAAGAGTACTTGCAGACGTTTACGTGGACCTTTCTGAAATTGAGGCAGCTCGATTATCAAGTATACATAATGAAACGACACATAAGGTTCATAAGCTATCGTTCGAAGATATGGTTAATGTGTGTAGGAAACTGAGGATCAGCAATAATCTTAAGGGCGACGTCAGAAAATGGCAGAGTACATGCGCAGTTGCCCTTGGGAAGGACACTTCTCGTTCTGTAAGTATCATGACCCTTCTTTTGCCCTCCTTAATATGGCATGTATTCTATGCCTCACAGTCCCTCATGTTTGATGCATAGTAGACCGCATCCTTGTATCCTTCCTTGCACATAAATGTGGATTCAAATTTACGTCTGCATGCGGAAAGTACTTGGAAATATGGAGGTTTTGTTGAAGTAGAGTGACTGACAAAAATGGGACTATTCCAAGGAATTCGTTTCTGAAATCTTATTAGTATTGCTATTATTTGTGTTTGCACCTCCTTTTAAAACTAAAACCGCAGCATTTTACACATTTAAAATAACTTCTACAAGAATATTGCCCTTTGAAAATCGATTTAGGAGTTTTGGTCGTAGAGTTTTTGTCCATTTGAATCAGTTGAGCCATGGGAGAGAACGGGGAGTAACTTCACTGGAAGGCAATATGTACTTGTGCCACCCTTTGGGGTTTTCAGCAATTTAGTCTAATGCGAAGGGGACAAAATTCAAGGTAATAGAGTAACTAATATGGGGTCCGTTTAATTAATTAATGAAGTCAAACAAGTTTTTTTTACCAAACTTTCCATTTCTATAGAGTTTTCTGGTAAATTGTCGCATAGCAAGCAACGACGGCCTTGCAGATGAAGCCCGCATGCGCACACACATTGCTGCCACTCAAAAATAGTATGAACTTTGATATGTCAAAGGTCATGGAGGTCTACACTGAAATCCTAAACAGCAAATACTTTAGATTGATTATTCAGTCTCTTTTACATAGGTGTCATCCCTACAATTTCTGCAGACATATACCCCCTCCCAACATAGAATCGACACGTTGATCTGCATATTGCTGTACTTGGAGCAGGATTGAAAAGTTTATTTTTGGCATTAATATTTCTATAGGTCATCTGGCGCATTGTTAAACATTCGAAAATTATACTAAGGTTCTAAATAACAAATTGACGTGCGGCAATGTTTCTGTCAAAATATCTGATGAATTATATTTAAGCTGACCCTGCATGTAAAGGGACATTCTTTACTTGCTCTACTCCACATATAACGTCCCATTCGTTTCATCTGACTTCATCAATTACGTACCCATGTATTTTGTGTTATTCATACAGGTATAATAATTAATATAAGTATTATATAGAAATAATAACGCGAATAATAATAGGTTCAATTTCCGTGAAAATTTCAACACAAGGGTTTTTGGGTCGAAAAGACTAAATATGATATCAATTTCACTGCCCCATGTTTTCATGGTAACCATTTTAGGGGTTGAATATTTCAGTTTTTCTAATATCCAATGAAAAGTTACTTTGATTGATATGAAAATTATCTAGCGGGGAGAGTTTGGGTCAGACTTATTTCAATGTTTTGAGTTGCCATGGTAACTATTCTGGGAATGAAAATGTTACGTTTTCCCTAATTCCTATTAAAGAAGTATTGATTGATGTAAAAATTGATAATAAGGGTTTTTCTGGTTATCACACCAAAAAAATCACACTCATTTAAATGTGAAATGTTTCGATGGCAACCATTCAGGAGTAAAAATTACCAGTTTTTCAAAGATTCCATCTAAAATCCAGGAATCAACAGAATGTGTTATATCAAAGGGATATTTTTGGTTAGAAAGACCAAATATCCCGTATAAAAATCCAGTAATCAACAGAAATATTATACCAAAGGTTTATTTCGGGTTAAAAGGACAAAATATGATATCCATTTTTACTGCCCTGTGTTTCCATAGTAAATTATTTGCGTTTTAAAATTTCATTTTTTTTCCTTAGTCCATTAAAAGTAATCCCAGTTACTATGCAAATGCTCTCCTAAGTGTATTTATAACAGCATGAACTCCATGTTCATTTTTGTTTTATGTTGCCATAGTAACCATTTCGGTAACCACAGTTTTTTAATTTAAAACCATAGACCCTCGAGAGGGTCTGTGTTAAAACATAATTCACTGTTTTTTTATTTATTTTATCGATTTCTAAGTAACAACTTTTACCATTTGTTCTATAATAATAATAATAATAATAATAATAATAATAATAATAATTGTAATTTCTTTGCCTTCATTCTAGAAAGAATAATAGGGATAATGTATATTGGGGCCATTTTGGTCAAAATTATGTTTTCCGTTAATTTTAATGTGTTATATTTATTTTACATAGACCAGAAAAATTTTTTCGAGCATTTTAATGGTGTTTCATGCAGTCATCCCAAAGAAGTGTTATATAGTATATTACTAACTCATTATGCATTTATCGAATTAAGTTTATGCCTTCAAATTAATATTATGTGCTGAAATTAATTCTACTAGTATCCGAACCCAATCCTCCCTATCACCCAATGTACCATTATATTTATCGCAAGCAGTAACAGTAGCGCACAAATTTTTTGTTTTATTTAAAACATAATTCACTGGTACTTATTTATTTTATGGATTTATAATAAACGACGTATAATAATGTTCATTTCATAATAATTTATTTTGATTTCTTTGGCTAATTCCAGGAAGAATAATGAAGACAAATTATTTCTGATTGTTTAACTAAAGTAAAATTATGGCCATGTAGTGGTGCATTATTTTTTGTGTGACCTGGCGTGACCCCATAAACTCTATGATTCTGATGATTAGCTAGATCTCCCCTTTCCATGGTAGAAATGACTAAATTTGAACATGATCCCTGTAAACCTTTAAACATTTTTTTAAACTCAGCAGGCCAAGACAAGGGGAAATATTACATGTTAAATGTTTCATGTTTAATATTGCCCAGGGCTCGAAATTAACTTTTTTCCCTGGTAGTCCACTTGGGCAACCATATTCTGAAGTTGGCAGCCCGGTGACACTGGCTGGTAGCCCATTCATATTTTAGATCAGGGGTATCTTTTTTCGTTAACGAGACAAGAAAGGGCTTTTTTACAAGGTTCTGCCCATAAAGTGAATTTTCTAGTCTTTTGATGTGTATACTTGCATACCTTTAATGCCCAAGGAAACAGATGTAATGGACGACAGTGGGACTCAAAAGTTTTGTGACCTATAAACAATCCGTTTCACTCTCACAGTTGTATGCAAATTTTAAAAGTCGCCATGACAACATGACAACAATATGGCCTTTTCAGCACTGGGACATACTGTAGCAGGGCTAAATATAGACCATGGCGCTTGTGTTGGGAGGAGGCATGATTTCCGTGTCATTGTGATTGATACATTATTATCAAATGCAAAGAGAATGCGTTTTTATTGGCCATCGTTTCCTGTGCCTGTCATTCAAGTACGTCAGTTCAGATATGGAAACTTTGTTGCATAGTTCCACCGCACGGCCGTTCATCTCCAGAACAAAGTCATACTATGGCAAATTTCTATGCCCAGCTGGGTTTGACTGCATTTATCTAGCTCGTCCCAAAGTGACGGACGCATCTTTCAACCTTTCAGCTTGGTGAAAAACGCATTTATTTATTCACCAAAGGCCTGTGGACTCGCTTATTTTTGCACAAGTGCTACATGGACATAAGAAAAAGTTGTTGAATACTCAGTTTCAGTGAATCCGCCATGATGAGAGTTCTCAAATCAAAAAATGTTGCCGAGCTCGAATACAAAAGTCTTCTCATTAAATTACGTCATTGTTATACAAGAGTTAGCATTCCAAAATCTATCACCCGGATTTTTAGCTACTATAGACTATAGTCTATAGAAGCTATTTGGATGGGTATCCGCCCGGCGTCCGTCGTCAGTCTGTATGTATGTATGTATGTATGTATGTATGTATGTATGTATGTATGTATGTCCGTTTGTGAGGCGTCCGTCCACTCAAATATCTTGAGAACCGCTGTACTTACTGATTTGATATTTGTTGTGTAGATGAAAAATATGATTTTGAGAAACAACTTTTTTTAATTTTTTGATATTGTTGAAAATAGGCAAATTAATGCCAAAAAAGGTGTTTTTGGTAAAAATCTTCTTCTTCATAACCGCTGGTCAGACAGCTTTGTTATTTGGTATACAGGTCCCTAGGGGTAACCCAACTTAGATTTGTTCAAATTGTGATGAAATATGCAAATGTGTATTTTTAAGGAATTTTTTTGTCATTTTTGGTCAAAATTTGACTTACATTGTATGTAATTCTTGTACTGTGTAAACCCTATCAATTCACCCAGAAAAAAATAATTAATATGATTTTAAATAATCGAATTAATTAGGGAATCATCAAAGCCAAAATAATTTTAGTGTAGAATTATCAGAAAGTTCAACTTTTTTTGACAGTTCATAGTGAAATGCTTACCATCTTGGAGGATTAAAACATGTAAAGGCAACTTTCCTGAATCCCAACTTTGACATATTCTGAACCGTCACTTATTGTGTCCTGTATGTTGTCTAAAAGATATTGCTCAAAATAGTCAATAGAGATAGATTTAGAGAAAGTTCTAATTTCCATTTATGGTTGACTTGGTAAGGATAAAATAAAATTACTTTTTGAGGAAAAAAAATAGAGTGGTCAATTAAAAGAGTGGTCAAAGTGATAGGGTTTTTATGGTAAAGCTGAGCTGTAAGATTCCTCATGTGCTATTTATAGCAATTATGCAATCTGTGTAAACAGTGCAATGAAAGTTACATGATTCCTTATAATGCTTTTGATGACCTTGAACTTCTTAAGTTTCAAACATTTGTCTCTTCAGTGTGCTTTCTCTGAGTATGTACAGTCTCAACTTATTCAACAGAACTCACTTACAATGTTAATCAAAGATATCCACCTTCTTCATCATTACATGTGTCACAAAAGGTTCTTCTCTACATAACACAGCAGAGCTCTGTCAACTGTTCAGTTGCTTGTTCTTTCAAAACTGCTGGTCAGACAGCTTTAATATTTTGTTTACAAGTCCCTAGGATGACCTAAGTGAGATAATTTCATACAGTCAGGAAATACTTAGTTTTGTATCCATGTCTATAGTAGCTTCAGGGACTTTGGCCCTATGTTTTCAAAGTTTGGAGAAGGCCGACATTTCCATCTGAATGATTGAACGACGTGAAACGCAAAATTCCATAGCATATGCTGGCAATATGTACAGTAGAAATACTGTATTACCGTCGCTCCAGGTACATATAAGCTTATACTCCACAAAATGGCCGCAGGCGGCGTGAACTTTCTGAAAGGATTTACTAAACGTCCTACTTGTTACCTTAGAGACTCACTTGTGATGTCCTGAAAAGTATTCTCTGTAGTAATTCCAGTTTCTGTCAACATGCAAAGCTCAACGACAAGATTATACTCACGAGACATAGTGTACAGACTACACATTCACGCGCAGGTAAACTCAATTGCGCATGCTCATATTGGCAGACTACACTGGCAAACTAGTGCGCATGCGTGAAGGTATATTTGCAGCAAATACACTGGTATAGACTCTCCACAGTCACTGTGCCTTTTTTGCGCGCGCCCACGACTGTCACGATGGGCCTGCATTCAAACACCTCTTTTTCAGAATTCCCACAGCTTCAATGAACTGTTATTAGATTTCTATATAATACTTATAGCCCCTAAGCTTGTAATAATAATAATAATAATAATAATAATAATAATAATAATAATAATATTGCTTGTAATTATAGGAATTATATGAATTATATCACATTTGTGACAATAAATCATATGTGTAATCAGAAAATACACATGTTGTGGTAAATAATGAATTCGTAGTCGAACGCATGAGCTTAAATGCTGGGTAGGACCATAGAGAAAGATAGATAGAGTGGCAACGGGTATTGTTTAAGGCGTGAAGCAGTTACGTAACCCATCCATGTTCGCCTCGCCTCAGGTTGCTCTCGCCTCTGTTTTCCGAAGAGTGCCAACCATGAATCCTTCGGTAATTTTCGGATTTTCGCAAATTGTTAAGCGAAAGTATGTTCGGCAAAGTTTGTGTTGTTGTTTTCGTGTGGTGCTGAGCAGAATGGACGTGCTGGCGAAAACGGGAGTGTTTTGAGCTTCAGGAAAGTGAGTTTTACCGTTTTAAAAATTCCTCTCATATTTTTATGAATATATAATGAGTGTGTTTGAACCAAATTTGAAAGTCTGTTATCGATACTGTCTGGTTTTACTCAATGGTTTACGGTCAGTCATACCGTCTTTCACACGTGCGTCAAGGAAGGACATGTTTATGAAACTGCTGGCGTGTTATGTTTTGATTGGCGTGAAGCAGCGTTTCTGGCCTGAGAGCTCACAAAGTAACTATGGTTGCTACGCGACTGGCAGTACGATGCCATCTCGTCGTATATTTCGCATAATCTCGTGTAATTATCAACCACAAACAAAGCCTCCAAAACGTTTAACACCTTTGAAGCTCCTTTTAATATGAAAAGCCAATAGTCTACCGAGACGACCATGGAGCAAAGGCATGCAGGCGTTACCACTCTGTTCATATTACTCTGTGGTAGGACAGACGCTACGCTTAGGTCGACTGCGAATTACCATTAAAAAACTGATAGCGTGTTATGAATGAGGTAATGATACACAGACCAGTGTTGATGAATGCGCTTCATGGAAATACGAGCATGTCCCGCGCTAGAAAATGAATACCCAATTAATCATTTGTCAAAATTTTCCCGCCGACTCGTCCCTTTGGGAATATCAAATAGAGAAGCCAGTCATGTTCAATCTTTTATACTCTCAGTAGATTCACAAAGAAATAGATGATATTTCACTTCTGAATACATTATGTCGAATACCAAAACACAAATGTACCAGATTGGATGCTGATTAAATGTCTTCGTGCAGCTGCTGTTTGTCTCTCGCAAATGTGCAGCCACAGATCACTTACAACACGACCATAATGCTTAAACTTTGAAAAATTATTCATGTTTTCCGAAGTTCCACCCTTGTCATGCATTTTAAAAGTAGCGACAAAATACGAAAATGTTTCCGGATGGTGCCGTAGTAAAATAAGAAATCATATAAACAGTGTGGCATTTAAAATAAAGAAAAAAGTTGAGGAATTTCACTTGTTGTGAGGACTGAAAGTGGATTTATGGGCTCATACTTTGCAATTGATTTTTACTTCGTAATCTTCTCTTGCGTCTTTGCATAATTGTTTTAAAAGGACCCCTTTCCTAAGCTGTAGATTCTTGGCAGAGTCCGTTTATAATCGTTCAACAGATGAGTTTTTCATAATTTTGTTTGGTTCATACATACGGCTTTGTATAATCTTATTTCCCAGCATTATTCGTGGGCCAAAACAGGATGTGTGTCAGCCTTTCCAACTGGGGCGTGGCTAAGTAGAGTCATCAATCATGTCATCGTGACTCGACACCATACCGACTGAACAACTTTACAGTACTGTGCTCTGCATGTTTAGATTGAAACAGTGGTGAGGAACGTACCGTTGGGATGTAAATACGGACTGCATTCAAAGTTAACAGAGATTTGAGGGCATGTCTTTCTGATCAATAGTATTTGCGCAGTTAGAAGACGCTTTGACGCTTATTTGGACCCTTGCCTCAGAAATCTCTCCTTTTGCATAGAGAGTATCTCAGCGATTTGGTTCGTACGTTTGGCGGTCAAAGGCTAGGTACATCCCTCGTTTGGCTTATTGCGGCATTGAGATGGAAGATGCTGTTGGATTCATCGATGTACCTGCAGGATTTTCTGACCAAGTGTTTCACCTGTTGCAATCACTAGATGCAGACGTATTAGACGGCGGTAATGTTCAAGGAATGAATGCAGTCAGGATTTGGATTTTTGAATATAGCTCTTTCTTTGAAATAATATATTCGTTACAAACGAGCTGTATATGTTTTCATGCCCATTTAACAGTTTCGGATTGACACAAACTTTACTCGCGAGAACAAAAACTATATTTTAACTCCAGTCACATCGCGAATTCACACGCATCAGGGCCATCGAAGATCAACCTTATATCACCATGTACTACTAATCCCTATGAAAACAATATTTTAAACTAAGGATGAAAAGCTGAAAAGGTAAGACAGTTTTGATCTTCATTTCTGTAAATGTTTAACACTGATATAAGTAATCTCTGCAACGTGATTTTCAATTTCGTTCATCTACCAAATTCAAAGATGATAAATACCTACAAGTGCGCCTGCTTGACAGTATAGTAGCGTCACCACGCAAATTTTTGGGTAACCTGTATAATTAGAGTTTTGTGTTTACATTGGCGCTTCGGTATTGTCACGTCTTGGACAAAACCTTCGCTGCAAGATGTACGCGGACGTAAATTCTGGTATTTTATGAACAACATTTATACTCATGAATCTTATCGAAAAGTAAAACCACATTTTCAAACCTAATGTGTTGATCAGTATCAATCTGATAACATTATATCAATTGTAAATATTTTGACAACATTATAAACGACAATATATTTTGAGATGAAAATCATGATTTTCAATCAATTTGTCTGCCTATCTACGATGTACGAGGAAATTAATCCCAATGTTTATATATAACACGATGCTCCTTTCAAGTCAAATTTTACCATAATAGTCGAAATTAAAGCGCTTGTCTTATGCCTATCTCGTACTCCTTCGCGCGATCGCGGGCAGACTGGGAACAAGCATGTACGCTTCAACTCGAGCACTGAGCACAGTTCATGTGTTGAAAGCATTGTTTCACTCAAATTCATAGACCTTCAACTGACCTTTGTTCACTGCGTGAAGTACTGGATATAAGATGTATATATGTAAAAACATGTAAAATCTTCTCTTGTTTTGCCACATCTTCACGTAAAGATGTTATGAGGTCAACGGTCATATGCGGCCAAATAATTGTTAAAGTTAATGTAGTCCGCATCCACTGTACGGGACCGTGCTCAATGTAAAAAATATACCTTGGTTTTGATGGAAACCTATCTTCATACAACTTAATGTCCAAGCTTTTAGCATGAAAGCGGACATTGTTAGTGATGATTGAATAATCATAATATTATCTTCGAGTTGTAAGTTTTAAATGTTAGAATGTCGTTATATTTACAATGTATTTAAAAAATCCCAACAAAATCATTTGAAAAGGACACATTTCTTATCAAAATGTGACATTCCCTTTTCACATATGGGGAGGGGGTGATGTTAAGCGATGTAGCATTGTAAATAGGCTGGTGACCCCATATTTTTATTTGATGCATATAATGTGCAATATCTGAACAATAATTTATGTGAAAATAAACAAAATTGTTGGATTGGAAATCTAAATAATTCTACAGAGTATGGATGGCGTGGCCATTATTTTTAAGTTCGCAATAGCTTCAACTGTCGTTTTGGAAGGCCTGAGAAGTAATTATTTAAATTCTTATGCTCATTACAGCTGAAAAATAGCTAAAACTTCCATTTATTATTCAATATGGTTCACATGTAAATGAAACAAGTACAGTATTTCAAGAAAGGAACGAAGGGACCGTTCAGTTTTTACGGCCTGGGGGGGGGGGCCGCTGAAGGCATCATGGGATATTACATAAAGTCAATGTATTGTAATGGGCCTCCGAAGGCGGCCCGCCGGTAAAGAGGGTCGATCATGGCCATTGCACGAAGTAAACCTAATTGGAGTGGGCTACCAAAGGCCTCTGCCCGTTAAGAGGGTCATGGGTAATACATAAAGTCAATTTATTGTGGCCATGTGAACTTTATTGTAGGTATTATGTTTTTGAAATTGTGATGACCCCCCCCCCTTTCCTACCAGTGAAAAAGCGATGACCCTCCCTTCTTCGCGGATTCCAAAATTACGATGACCCCCTCCCTTGATTTTGCCGGCCCCCCGGCCGTAAAAACTGAACGGTCCCTGAAAGTAAATATATCGGGTTGGGCAACGCTTACGGGTGTTACTCTTCGTTTTTTCAAAGTGGTTGTTTTGTTTGACTCGCCTTGGCCAGCTGAAAGGTACCTGGGGATCTTCAGTATATTGACTACACGAGACGTTCAGAGTTCGTTGGTACTACATAGACTTTATTTCTCTGTAGACAAGCTTGGCAGGTGCCATCGCCCAAGATACGTTCCTCCCATAGTCTAAATGTCTTGGGTCTGCTGTGTTCCTCTCTCACAAGCAACTATCTACGAGCGAAATGATACATCCAATCATAAACGTAAGTGTCACAATTAATATTCAAACGTCACTGTGACACATGTTCTTGTTTTCGTCCTGACTTCCGTAAACACCCTTGTAAAACGGAATTAGTGTTATTGTGCGTTTGTCTAAAAATATGGTTTATATGCATACTGGTGTCGATGACCGCTAGGTTCTTTAACCTTTGTGTGGAATGAACCATCTCCGTAACACGGGCAATTCATAATTTCTGTCTTAAGAATGACATAAAGTGGGTGTATTTGAAATCCTGCTAGCTGCCAAATTAACATGGTGAAATATTGATTTTTTGTCGAAATCTCATCCTCACATATGTCTTACTGTTAGAGAAAAATAACAAAAATTGTTGGTAAAAATTTAGTGGCTGGATTACCCTTAAATAAGGTTCATAATTATTAAAATTATTAGTAGTCATAACAGCAGCCACGAATAATGCAAAATTCGAGTAATAAGACTTGGCAAAGTGAACACGGCCTGCGAGCATGCGCAACTTTGACTAATTTATATACAACTTCGGTCCTAAATAGAAAATACATTCAGAAAGAGTAGGCAAAGTTAGTCCTGAAGGCCCAATAGCGGCAAAAGCAAACAATGTTGCTTAATATCGCTGAATATTACCGATTTTTGTTCGTTCGTTCATAGTTTGAATTCTTGGTCACTACAGTTGTCATGTGTATGTAATTTTGAACCTCATTTAGTCGGGGCGTTTTCGTAGTTCACAGCTGCCTGGATTCATCAATCATCACACGACTTTCAGAAGCACTCAACACATGCATTTAAGTTCACTGTGATATTCTAAGGGACTTAATAACTTTGCCACGTAGATAATATCTAAGGTCACTAGTCAGACACTAATCACATCAGAATCCCGTATTGGAATTATTTTACTTCCAGTGTTGTTCAGTTCAAAGACATGATACTTAATGAGAGGTAGACTTTTTGCACGCCTTAAGTGAAAGTTGTCCTTGTTAAAACGAAATAAAGAGCTTTCAAAAAAGTAAAGGCTGATTCAGAAATTTCAAAAATGTCCAACGAAATTTCGAGTCGCCGAAGCTTTAGTAATTCCTAAGCTTAGAATGGGTGTGCCGTCGATCGATTTAATAGCTCTGTATCTTCGCGGCTCCAGACGTACGGATCAATGTCGACATCGTACTTTGCGGTAAACCCGAAAGCTATACCTCAACGTAAGCTCAACTGAATAAAAACATGTAAGAACAGTAAAGTCATCGGAAAGCGACATAAAAGGCAAAAAAGTCATTCCTGGAAGCACAGTAAATAACCATCATATTAAAAATTCCTTAATTCTCGGAATCAAGGCTGTAGCGAAGGCATCAGCTATCAGCTGTAGGCTGAACTCTGCAGCGCAGCACTGAAGATGTACTGTCGACAGTTGACTGGGACAACAGAAAAGAGTGCCTGTCAAGTGACAAATTTGGAGGTATCTACCGGCAAGATATGTATCAGTGCTACTATCAAAGGGTCACAGTGAAGTGTATGCCACAGAACGGAACTATTCGGGCGATCGCGAAGACCGTAAACTTGTGATATTTAAAACCCACGATACCTCCTAAAATAAGATATACTGTTGTTGCCTTCGCTGCGTAGATATAATAAAAGATATCCTGAATAACTCAGGTTATAATACTATAGCTGTCAGGCGCATAGAGCGGTGAAATCTTCTGATGACTGTCAGTGAGTTCCTTTTGCGTTTGGAAACAATGATCGGCACGTTCACGTGACAAAATTCCTATGTCTGATTTAGAGGTTATAAACGGCAAGCGAGGGTATTTGGTTGCGGATATAAGACCTCTGGGCTGAAAATTAGCATATTTGGCGGGAAATAATCACCGAGCGAAGCGAGGTGATTATTTCACCCAAATATGAAAATTAGCATATTTGGCGGGAAATAATCACCGAGCGAAGCGAGGTGATTATTTCACCCAAATATGCTAATTTTCAGCCCAGAGGTCTTATATCCACAACCAAATGCCCGAGCGCACCGTTTATAACCTCATTATAATATGTTGAAGTTAAAAACAAGTGCACAATTTCGTTATTTAGGGCCTAAGCTGGAACAACAGTTCAGGAGCGCCCAGCCTCATACAAACTCTAAAAAAGAACTTTCAGAACGCGCGCGCGTGCACAGTTGCATTCATAAACTACGGTTACGCAACGCATCGATATCGCGATTAGACATCGAACTTGAAGAATTTTTTCTTTAAAAAAAACGCTCATAAAACTTTAAAAAATTGTGATGTTGTTACACAGACTCCGCTGCTTACAGAAACTCTTCATATTTTGGTTCGTCAAGCTGCACTAGCCTTAAATTTAACGATCAAAAACAATCTGAAGCCATAGACTTGTTCGACATTACGGCGCGTTGAACTCTCAAGTTGGCGTTCGAAATTTGCGCGAGCTCAAAAATGTTACGCGGCGCGCAGGTCTTCTTGTTGAGAATATAAACCCCGGCTCCAGCCATTCAGATTGCCTGATTCCAGCCAAGCATATTATAATGGTAAAGATGGCATTCGGGTGTATCAACATTTCAAGTTGAGCGGATTTATAAATGAAAGTACCCAGTAATTCATATCTCCAGGGTGATGGTCCGTTTTCCTCATTAAATGAAAGTATTCCCGGGAAATAAAACCCAGATCGCGACAGTCTTCGACAATAATTTTGATCTGTCCACATCAGACAAAAAATAAGAGGAGTGTTCATGTGATAAATATATAATCCCATGAAATTTTTCCATTGGATTATATATAAGAATAAATCAACATGCTTAATCACCGTGACTGGCTATCTTCTACTAGTCTTATATTCCTGCTGACTGCCTTGACTGCAACAACAGTATTTTCAACAATTTTTCCGCAATCTTTTGACGGTTTCTGCTCGAATTATGAAATTTTGACCTCAATCGTATTCAGGCTGAATGTCCCAGAGCAAAACATCCAGCTGAGGTTAAAAGTTCACAACTCGAGCAGACCTTGAACGCATAGACGTGACGGCTCACGGAAATATTGTTGAAAATACCAATGGTCACAATCGAGGTAATTAACGAGTGATAAAGGTGGCGCTGCACTGGTTGGTTTATTAGATTTGCCATTAGGCTGCGTTCACAAATAAAAATTGCGGTGGAATCGCGATTGAAATCTTATTTTTTTCAGATCTCCCCTCTCTACCCTAAACAATTTCCAAATTCCCCTCTATATGATCAAAATTTTTTGAGTCCCCCCCCCCCAACTGTCACAAGCCCGTATATATCAGTAAAGGATGTGGGTGCAAAAAATAAACACGTATCACGCCGTTCCGCTTGCAGATGTTAAACACTAACTGTTATTAGCAGTTTGTAAATTCATATTCCTAAGGCAAGTTCTTAAATTGATTCATTTTTAAACGCATCAGCGAACTTTTTGTATTTATCAATCCAAGCAAACTTGAGTTAATCCAATTCTGGCCAGAACAATTGCTCCTGCTGGAGAGCACATAAAATGATGATCATGAGAGAGTAGGCAAATCGTGAATTCTGGCTAACTGTTATATTGTAAAATAACTGAGCACAGTGACCTACCAAAAATTTGTTTCAAAAATACAAGACATATATGAATTAGATGCTACTCAAAATTGACAATACTGGAAGGTTAAAATATTCCATCAAATAAACGTATTCATCTCTGGGTATAATAGTGACAAATTCGGTAAAAAATAAATAATTCCATTTAGTCACATATTTTTTTCATTTAGTCTTCACTGTTCAAAGTTTTGATTTTGTATTATTTTTTTTATGATGAGAAAGTGAAAAATTAGAAAATGAAAAAATATATATAATATAAAATTATATAACTATATATATATATATATATATATATATATATATATATATATATATATATTATATATATGATTATTCTGATATGCCCGAATTCGAAAATCCCCGTTAAATTTTAAAGTCTCCTGCTCTTCCATGTATTGCTGTCTATATCCTGATCTTCTGTACAATCATTTTTCAATATCCTGAGCTTCATTTGAACCAAACTCTTCTTCAACTACCATCAGAGTCAGAGCTATCTCTATCACTGCTCAGGTATGCAGTGACAGTGACACTGCAGTAGCAGGTCGGTAGCTAATAGTGACACTACCCGCAGGGAGTAGCTGTATTAACTTTGTTCATTTTTACAACATTTTTGTTCAGGGACATAAGCTGTAACTTGTGGCTTCTGTATATCAACTACCGTGTCTGAACCCAATCCGTTTGTCATGCTAAAATTTTGAGTAATCTTTTTGTCAACACAGCTTGTATGTGTGTAGTGGTCATTGCTTATTGTTTACAAATGAATTCTAGTCCGGACTTGAAAACAATTTTCAACAATAATAATGGAGATTATACTCATATAGATTGTGTTGATATACTAAATTATTGGTATTATATTACAGTGTAGGAATTCAATGAAGAAAGTGTAGGGAAACCACAAAACAAAGTTCTGAAAAAATAACCGAAAGATACAGCTTATGGAGCTTTAATACAAATGTACAGATGGTCCTTGTTCTACTCCCTGCAGCATTCGAACTAACTAGTATTCAGCTTGCTAACACAGCCTGTGTATGTGTATCATGCATTTATATCACTAACAAATGACTGTCAGTATGGACTCTAATTAAATTAGGGACCGGTCAGTTTCTTCAGCCTGGGGAGGGGATGGATTCATGGGGATCATCCTGTTTTTGACTTTGGTGATAGTGGGGTCACTATGTTTTTGAAATGCCCAATGGGGGGG
>LD345145.1:30493-41661 GCA_001465055.1 Ptychodera flava | reverse complement strand
GCCCATTTCTTTAAAATCTCAAACATATATTTCAGCATGCCCTTCAGCTGCATGTCTTTCATATAACAGATATATATATATATATATATATATATATATATATATATATATATATATATATATATATATATATATATATATATATTAGAGATATCTGGATGTTAAATATTTTTCGGCACGCCCTTTGGGCGCAGCAAATTAATATATCACATATACATGTCAGAAATATCTTGATGTCTGTAAATTGAAAGTCTGTTTTGCAAAGTGTACTTATCATTATGAAATCTGCAGTTCATATGAAAAGCATGACAAGTTCCTGACACTTTTCTGTTTTCTCTATAAGAATTTAGTATTAGAAAGCAACATACACTAATATTTCAAAATTACATTTTTCTTACAACAGTTCTGGACATCTACTTATGCATAATGAGAGTTAGAATACGTACAGCTCATTCAAAATACTGTACTAAAACTTTAGAAGTGACTCTTTTAAGTTCCTATCTTACAACTGACATGACAACACTTTAATTAAAACACAGAATGACTGAATGTTTAAAATATACCCCCAAATTAAATATATATATATATATATATATATATATATATATATATATATATATATTATATATATATATGTATATATTATATATTATAATATATATATATATATATATATATATATATACTGAATTATTCAATTTATATTCCACTTTTTGTTTTACCTTTGCTTCGCACAGGGGGTCACCCTGTTTTCGAAACTTGGAATAGGGGATCAGCCAGTTTTGACGTCGGCAAAAATAATCCACCAAAAAAATAATCCACCGGCCCCCAGGCCGAAGAAACTGACCAGTCCCTTATCAGCTAATATGACAGAACCCCATGGCCTCGGAGGGCACTCTGTGAAGTTCCGAAGGTATTTCCCTCGTATATTTAGATCGCTTTCGCATATGACTTTGGTGAGACTTCAAAAAAGGAAATACTATTATAGATCACATATTCTAATTGGGTGCATACTGTAGTGGCCGAGTTCGCCCCATGGCCGACTTCTCCAACTGGCCGAGTTCGTAACTGGCAAAATTCTCCCACTGGCCATGTATTCCAAGGTTTACGTCACGGTCGTGTGTGAAGCTCGACTGGTTTGGAAACTCTCTAGTCTACAAGTTTGCGCTGTTATTGTCAGAAGCCAGTCGTTTAAAACAGCAACTTCGGGACGCGGTTTCTTAACAGTGTTTCCGTTTATTTTTTGCAACCTGATGAGAGAGCTTTGACTTCTTTGGTCGAGACTGCAGCAAATCTTGCAGATGTCAACGGCTTCACTGGTACACCGCTTCCATCATAGTCACAGTATTTTGCTCTGTCCGTGCCGAGATATGAGTTTCACTTCGATAATAAAATTCTGATTCCGAATGTTCGAAATAAATACAGTTCTGCCAATCGTAATAATTATTTTCTTCCACAGATATACAATCCACTTCAGTATTGTTGTTCAGGAGTCGGCGACAATATTTACCAATAGAAATTAGCATGGGATAATAACTAATTTGCATAATTTAGCGTGAAATAATTTCTTAACCATGGTTTTCTATGTAAACATTATTTAATGGCACGTGACCTGTTTCTGAAATGCATTGGAGTTGATAAAACACGTGAAACACTTTGCTAAAAGCAAGCAATTATTAAAATATGTAAAAGCAGTGATAATGAGCTCAATCAAACGCTAAAATACTTAAAAAAGTGTCACATTTTTTTAGAAAATGCAAAAAATATAGAGGGACTATATTATCTCTGTCTGTGAAAATAACAACTTATTTCGCTGCCAACAAACTGGTAATCTGTGGTACATATGTAATAATACATATTTGTATATACAGGCATTGTCGACAAACTGAATATTGTGTGTTTGAGGATGCTGTAGGGAAACAGCAAGCAACTGTAGTTGATATATCGCACAGAAATATTCCAAAAATCATCCACAGTTGAAGCTTCTGCCTTGTTACTAGGCTTAAGTTTGTTTTTTTTTACGGAAAATCATACATGTTTAGATTTTATCAAGATAAAAGTCATGAAATGAGAAAAAATGGTTCTACATTTTGTTAAACTATTACAAATATTATAACAATAGGATGACTTAAAAATGGTATTTATTTTTCATTGAATTACCTACAAAAACTTGAAATTTGACATTGTAAAACGTAAAAGGTAACCAAAACAATTTCAAGTCCCCCTACAGGCAGAGCAAAGGCCCCCTGTACTACTCCAAAAATTTCCAACCTCCTATGAATTTCTCCAGCCCCCTAACCAATTTTTGTGAACGCAGCCTTATGCCAGCTAAATCAGCGACAACGATCGGTGTTGTAAACCATCGAGACAGCCTTGTTCGCAGCGGTTGTGCTGCGATGATGACCCGTGACCCTATCAAGATTGATATGCTACAGCTTTCGGATGAACACTCAGCACTGCTCTCCGACAAGAAATAGGAAGCAGATCACTACGAAAACACTCAATGAATACTTTATGAAGGTCTTGACCAATAACAGACCAGAATGTTTTGTAAAATTCATTAGCCAAACCATCCATACCTGGAGTACGGTCAGTTTAAAGTTGCTTAACAGCAAAGGTAAGTTCATCAAGAGTAATTTCACCATCAAGGTAATCACGATCTTCCTCGTTCAATTGCACCAAATTGTCGAGAATTGCAGATAGGGCATCAAAGTCAACATTTTCAGCAGAATAAAGCTCCTTGTAGAAATTGTAAAAAATGGCACGAATTTCATCGGGATTTTCCGTTATTGAGCCGTCATTACGTTTCATGTGGATGATGGGTTTTGACCTTCCCCGCTCTCGTTCAAGAGAAAAGAAGAAACTGTTCGAAACATCACTGTACGTTAGTTTTTGGTGACGAGATCGTACAGTTGCACCTCTACTCTCCAGGTCTACAAACTGAGCCAGAGAACTTTTCTTTTGTTGATATTCATCAAAGAGATTTTTGTCTTCATGTAACTTTTCTCAAGTTCTCGAATTTCCCTTTCTAGCCGTAATTTATCCCCTTTCAGATTGTGCTGAGTTAAAAGTTTAATTTTCCATTTTCCTCTCTCCAACCATGTCAACAAATCAAAATATTGATTCTGTCGCTGTCTCCAGTTCAACCAAAAATGCGAAATGATATCTTTATAGAGTTCATTCTTTAAGATGCTTGTATTGAGACACCATATTGAGTTGCGATGTTTGACTTCTTTCTGTGTAACTCTTAACTTTACCAATGAATGATCAGAAAACGTGAGCGCAGAATGATGAATTGAAGCCACCTTGATGCGAGATCTCATCCACTTGTTGATGTAAATCCTGTCAAGACGGGCCTTTTTGTCATTTCTGTGCCAGGTGTAATTATAGCTGTCTCCATGATAGTGACGCCAACTCTCAACAAGTCTATACTTGTGAATTAAATTATTAAAATAGCGAACTGCACACATGTCAGACTCCTTACAATTGATTCTGTCCAATTCTTCGTTCAGAGTACAATTAAAGTCTCCACCAACAATAACAACACTGTCAACACTTAAGCTGTATAGCAGATCATTCAGCTTGGTAAAACACGTGACCACAACTGTTCATTTGAATTAGTATATCCATACATATTAATAATATTGACTTGGCTGCCATCAACGTTTGCTTGCACATGCAGCAAATGTCCAGGAATTGGTTCTGATGTTCGAATGATATCAATTGTAGAGGAGGGTGAAAACAATATAGCGACGCCCGCACTGTTTGTTGAACCATGTGACAAAATACAACGTCCTCTCCAAATCAAAGGCCATAATTTTTCATCATTGGGTATACTGTGAGTTTCTTGTAAAAGGTAACAACAAGCCGGGTTGGAATGCTTTAGAAAATCAAAAACTTGTAAGTGTTTCATCGAGTCTCGACACCAACGAACATTAAGCGTTACACAGGACAGAGCCATGCCTTTAAATATAATTGACAGAAGATGCTTCCGCATAACGAAAGTGAATTAAATTGAAGACTCAATCGCAGTTGACCTACCAGTAGTTCTGACATAGTCTTTGATTTTACGAACCAGCTTGTAGATGCGACCTCCCATTGCGGTGTTTACAGGCTCTGAAGAGCGATATTCCAGCAACATTTTCGCAAGTTCTTTCAAATTTGGATGGAAGTCAAAGCAATCCTGAATAAACTTCTTTGAATGCTTTGTATTTTCCAAGAAATCTGCAATCGAAGTCTGTAATTGTACTCTGAACGAAGAATCTGAAACGTCCGACACCACTGATTCATTGTCATCAGGTTCCTTTGGCGAAGAATCTTTAAAACTTTCTTCTGTAGACTGGCTAGCAATATGTTGAGAAGAAAGTGGTGAGAATGAGATGCCCTGAGAATCATCTGTAGACATATCCATATCTATCGATGCATTGGTCTTGTCTACAATGTCTTGAGAATCCTGAACGAAATCAGAAAGTCCGGAGAGAACAAGCGATGGAGTGCAAGCCGGAAAAGAAACTGAGGATTCTGAAGCTTGCGTAAAACACAGGTCCGGAGAAGGGGGGAAAGACGATTGAGGGGTTCGTACCCTCTCATCAGCAGTAACATCATTTACCTTTGAAATTTCGTTGTCATTCATTCTGTCAGTGTTCAAGACAGTTTCTATATCAACTTTTGAAGACGGTTCACGTTGAACAATGTGAGTTTCGTCATCACAAACTATACTTTCATGTTTCTCATTACCATGGCCATCACTCTTGACTTGCGGTGTATCAGAAAAAGCCGCGACGTTATGACCATCAACATTATCTGCCATCGTTGTGTTTTCATTTTCACGTTGATGTACATCTGTGCCCTGATTTGAAACAGTAGACGAGTCACCACAGGTCGGTTCCATTGGGCGTTGAACATATTCATCTTTGTTGGTC
Organism: Ptychodera flava; assembly: GCA_001465055.1. Taxonomy (NCBI): domain Eukaryota; kingdom Metazoa; phylum Hemichordata; class Enteropneusta; family Ptychoderidae; genus Ptychodera; species Ptychodera flava. Next base: position 36,739 of record LD345145.1, on the reverse strand, counting down.
GGAATTTTGTCACCTCTTTCAAATTGACCGTCGTTAATTACGGTGGTGTTGTCTTTTTCTCGCAATGTAGCAGTTGATTCTGTTTGGGCTGATTGTTGACAATCACGCTGAACATGTCCCTTTTGTCCACACTTGAAACATTTCATTTCTTCTGTTGAAAGATAAATTCTGTATCTTTTACCTTCGTACTCTACAGTCAAAGGTCCTTCCCATGTACCGTGAAAGTCAGCATCAATCAGCACTAAAGCTTGTCTTCGAAAGGATCTAACATGCTTTAACTGTTCACTCTTGCATCCGAGAGGAATCGTTTTGATTTTGCTGACAAGTTTACCAAATGTAAGAAGTTCAGTTTCAATCACATGATTCGGAATAAACGGTGGAACGCCAGACACTATGACTTTTGTCACTGGTTTTACAAGAGGTTCAACTTGAATTGAGTAACCGTTCAGTTCGAAACCATTCACACACACGTTTTCCACCCAAGTAACGGAATTGAAATAAACGATAACTGAACCGTAAACTCTGGAAGCAGCGATGATATTCTGTGGACCAGTAATCGTTGAAATAGCTTGAAGATACTTTTCGACAGAGACTCCTTCCATGGATTCACACTTCACACCATGTTTCCTCGTGAGACCGGCAAACGTAGCTAAGCGTCCATTGTCAATGAATGGCGCGGCCATCTTGGCCTAGGAAATAGTACACGGAAACCACTGAAGGAATCCGCAAAAATCTCTTCAATCGAATGTTCAAACACACGTAAAACTTAACAGCAGCAGTCCACAACCGGAGCAAAAACAGATCAGACAACGATCGAAGTCCGGAAATCACTGAAGGACTCAAAACTGTAAGAAAACTCACAGCACACTACCACGACGTGTGCACATGCGTAGTAGTAGTAGTAGTTTCCAAGCCATCGTTCATAAGATAATTGCTATTTACGAAGCTGTAAAATGAAAATATATATCAGAAAACGGAAACCGATTTCGAAATTGATTTTGATTAATTGATTTTGAGATAAAGCTACGTTGACAGATATCGATCGAAATTTCGAGATACAGTTATACACCACCTAGTGGAGACAACAGAACTACTGTTGTTGAGTGTATATGTGACCCTTAATCAGACTTTTAACCAATTCGACGACTCGGATTCGTCAGGAGTGCGGTGCTCAGGGTTTGAAGTTAACAACGACCAGGAATCAAGGAACTGTCAGTATAAATGTGCGTAGGGAAAAGACAAGTGAAAGAAAACAAGGTTAAATCAAATCATTAATGAAAAAAGTCTCCATTATTAGCAGCAGCAGCTGCAGCAGTAGCAGCAGCAGCACAAGTAGTAGTAGTAGTAGTAGTAGTAGTAGTAGTAGTAGTAGTAGTAGTAGTGACATTTATTTTTTCATCTATGGTTATTTTATGGCATTTACATAAAGTTTCATTCCATACTTTAGGGTATGATTTGTGCTTCACAATTTTAAAAGATATATCTGTCAATGTAAACTATTATTGCAGCACTTTAATCTGAATAGAAGAGGCATTCTGTGCAAAAACCAATAATTAATCTTCACTTTTGCAGAGTTTGGCTTCCCTTGGAACAGCTTTCCACGTTGCTAGCTACAGTGAAGTCTGCTGGAAAAAGACCATTCAGATATTTCGTCTTTACGCTGAGGGAAAGTTGAAATGCCAGAATGGACGCAACTGCTCACCACTTGGTCAAACTGTGAGTAGACAGATTAATTTATTTATTAGCTGCATGTGAAACTCTAGGGATTTTATCAAAAGATTAAAACTTGGCAAGCCCAGAGTCAGCCTACTTGCAGACTTGGCGAATTCTTTGCTCAAAAGTCTGCACCTGCGCGTGTCATGTTATGGACCCTTGCAAACTGTTACATTTGATTAATGACTTAGGTCTGTCCGATTGGAGGGAATATGAACTAAGGGTCATTTGCATGAACCACATGTATAGAGTCCTCGTAGCAATCAATTACATAGCAGAAAATACAGTTTGTGAATACACCACCGCTAACTTGAGAGAAAGAGAAGAGGCTTTATTGAAAAAAGAAGAACGGAACACCGACAAAGTTATAAAATAAAAGCACAAAATGAAACGGCAAATCTATAGCAGTAGTGACATAAACCAAGCGGCTGAATGATTGATGAATGAACGAATGAATGAATGAATGAATGAATGAATGAATGAATGGGAGTGATTAGACAAAGGCTTGATGATGCAGTGTCGTGTGAATAAGTGGCTGATTGGCCGGGAAGAAAGATTGATAATAGTCACAGGTAGAAGAGCTGATTGGCTTAGAGAACGAATGTGAAGATATAAGGTAAGCAGATTAACTAGAAGTAATCACAAAACACATCTGTGATGAAACACAGATTCCACATAAAAAGTCATCTTCATTTGTGTGTCAGCTTCTTGCTATTGCACGTAGTGCAGGGACAATGCCTAAGGAGTAGATCGACGGAGGAATCTACGATGGTACAAATCAATATTAATTATTTGAAATCTGTAGTACTGTGCCATGTTACGGTCACGAGCTAATCATCTTTGTAAAGGTTGTTCTTGTGAAATTTGTGTTAAAATCTCGTCCTCTCATGTACTGCTGTCAAAGCATTTTGAATCTTGTGTGCAGCACCTCAGGGAAAGAACAAGTTTTAAATGGGTTCAATTATGATGAAATCTGTAATTTTTAGCTACTATAGACTATAGTCTGCAGAAGCTATTGGGATAGGTATCCTTCCGGAAACTGGCGTCAATCGGTCAGTCAGTCAGTCGGTCAGTCAGTCAGTCAGTCAGTCAGTCAGTCAATCAGTCAGTCAGTCAGTCAGTCAGTCTGTCTGTCTGTCTGTCTGTCATGCATATGTGCATGTATGTATGTATGTATGTATGTATGTATGTATGTATGTATGTATGTATGTATGTATGTATATATGTATGTATGTATGTATGTATGTCTGTATGTATGTATGTATGTATGTATGTGTGTCCGTTTTTAAGGATGTCCATTCACTAAAATATTTTGACAACCAAACTACCTGCAGACCTGATATTTTATTTGTAGATGGATGACCTATTTCAGACTGGTTCAGTTGTATAGAAATATGCAATGTATTTTTGGCATACAGGTTTATAGGGATGATTACAATTTTTGTATCGAAGAATACTTGTCTGACAGCTATGATATTTCGTTTACCAGTTTGTAGGGTTTATCTAAGTGTGATGTATTGAAATTGTGATGAAGTATTCAAACTTCTTTTTAGGGCAATTTTTGCCATTTCTGGTCAAAATCTGTGTTTCTCTGAAAGTACTCATCTGATAGCTTTGATATTTAGTATACAGGTTTCATTCGGTTTTCAGCTTACATTTGGTATATGTATATATACAATGAGAGCTTATAGGGTAGGTCGGCTGCGTCTGTCTGTCTGTCTGTCTGTCTGTCTGTCTGTCTGTCTGTCTGTATGTATGTATGTATGTATGTATGTATGTATGTATGTATGTATGTATGTATGTATGTATCTATGTATCTATGTATCTGTGTCCGTCCACATCAAAACTCCCAAACCGCAACACCTACCATCTTAGTATTTGGTGTACAGGTGTACCTAGGGATCGAAATATACAGTAGTTCAAATGGACATTTCAGTGTCAAAAATATGCAAATGAGGTAAAAAAGGGAAAATCCTGAAAATTGCTAAAACGCTGTTATTTTCTTGAAACTTCATATGTAGGTTCACTATGGTGTGTCTACTATCTTATAGTTGTATATTTATGGAATTTATCCCTTGTTTGATCAAAAAGTCTTCTTCTCTAAAAAGCCCCAGCTATCGCCTGGAAACATTAGGGGAAGGCTCCATTAACTTTAATGGTACCTGAAACCCGAGTTGCTGCCTGCCAACTCGGGTGACAAACAGAAGACTTTTAATCCCCAAGGTGTTAATTTTCCATTGTTGCGATTATCTTATCGAGCTGGTGCTATGATAGGAACGTCAGGGCTGTAACGACTCACTCAATACCACGGGCACACACATATGCTTGCACATGGAACTATGTTGAGAGGAAAAAGTGAACTGCCCTTTTTCAATGCAAGTAATCTAGTTAATTCTTTAATTTAGGCTCTAAACTAAGTTTTAGAAATATGGTGAAACGAAATATCGTTCTTCGTTCATTTTCATTCAAGTTTCCTATTTTCGGACGCTTCACTTCAGTAACGCGCATTGATCATATATGCAAATGTCATCAGAACAGCATGAAACCAAAGCTACGCATTATCACGTGACTGCCCCTCGTATCGCGGTTTGGCTGTGCGGTCCAGGTGATTGACACCTTTTACAATAGGCGTTTCCAGACCAGTGGATAGAGGGACTGTGGTCGACCTGAAATTTGACACTGTGATCGACCATGGAGGTAATACACCTCCATGGATCGACGAAGCGTTTCTAAAGTACGAAAAATGAGACCAAGTAATTGTTTGTTTATTTAGATTTGATCTAAAACCTCCCAAAACCAACAGACAAAGTCCTACTCTTACGCAGAAAATCAACATTTTCAAGCGTAGACTCCCGCGTAGACTTTCCCTTCCGCTTAAACCACGGCCCCTCCACAAAACGCGATGTAGATCTATGATCGACTATGGATGGATTGACGTTGCGTTTCAAAAGTATGAAAAATGAGACTCAGTAACTTTTGGTTGCTTTACATTTGATCAAAAACCTACCCATCAGACAAGGCCCAACTCTTACGCATAAAACAAAAGCTCTGGAGCGTCGACTTTCTCTTCCGCGTTTGAGACTTTCTTCTCTTTCGCGTTTGAGAGAAACAAACGTCGGCTTTATTCGGAAATGGCCGGCTATTGGTGGGCGTAACGTCAGTCCAATGGTAAGCTGCACCCGATGTGAACGTCGGAATAATTCGGGCTGTAGTCGGGAAAGCAAGGGTGACCTCGAGAGCGATTCCCAGTACAGTACACGTTCGCAGATCGGGGTACTACAGGCTGATACTAGATAGCAACAAGTTCACCGCGTAAATTGCTAGATTACATATAGCCACATAGGCACTTCTGAAATGTTATCTCCGGCTTGCAAGACAACAAATATCAAAATATTATTATCAAAACCAGAATTTCGGGGCTAGAGAGCGAAACATTGCTGAAAAGTAGCCGGCCAAAATACGGAAGTAGCCAGTCAATTTGGCCGGCATCCGGCTAAAAATGAACACGCGGATTCAAACAGAGAGGCTTGTTGCGATAGACAAGTAGCCTTTGGCTCTTTGACCAGAAAAATAAGTGAGTGTTCATTGATAATTCAAAGACTGGATCCGTTGACACCAAAGTTTGCTCGTGACTTTCATAGCATTGCATGCGCCTTTCCGCAATGTGAGTCTGAACTGAAATTGAAAGAGTACGTTTTAGTAAAAGTCCTGTTTTGTTGTGCTGATTTTCGCCACCGTACTTTCTTTTATAGGGGTATAAACATTCATACAAAAATAGCTTTTCGTATGCAAAATCAGCGTACGTTAATTAACTGCTAGTATTGTTTAAACAGCATTTTATTTGAAAGGGACTCTATAGTACACTCGTTTTTGTAAACTCTTCATGCAATTTTATGAACTAAATGATGACCACAAAGTAACAGCAAGTGCTGGACGGCACTTTTAACGCTGGTTGGAAATCCTGAGTGCCGGACAGGGGGGGGGGGGGATCATCAAGTCAGGCGCCGACTGGCATTGGCCATGCTAAAAGTAGTTCCGGCATTGCTAATGTTTTGTTTACACTAAAAGATAATCTGTTCGCATATGTTGACATAGAGATTAATCCTCTGATAACCAACTCGGGTTACTCGGGTACGTCCAAGTTAATGGAGCGTTCCCCTCATGTTTAGTATGCATAGGGTTGGCCTCTGTCAGATTTATTCACATTGTGGTGAAATATTCATGTTTGCATTTTTGGAGCAATTAGACCCGTTTTTGGTCAAAAAATTGTTTTCTCCACAAGTATTTGTTGGATTGCTTTGAAACTTAATACTCATGATCCTAGGGTTGTCGTCTGTCGGATGTGTAGAAATTGCGGCGAAAGTTTTGTATTTGTGTTTTGGGGGCAATTTTTGCAGTTTTGGTCAAAAATCATTTTCTCTGAATGAGCTATTCAGATTGCATTGAACCTTTGTATGCATGTACCCAGAAGCATACTTAGGAAGCGTACAGTTATTACAGCCAGGGTTAACGTTGGGCTGGCAAAATCCGGGG